>CAWUFW010013644.1:0-462859 GCA_963921515.1 Calotriton arnoldi | reverse complement strand
CAGTGGTGTTCGGGCAGTGTAGGGGCCGTGCAGGGGCTGGTGTTTCAAGGTTTAGGGCAGTGCAGTGGTGTTCGGGCAGTGTAGGGGGTCGTGCTGGGGCTGGTTTTTCAGGGTTTTGGGCAGAGCAGTGGTGTTCGGGCAGTGTAGGGGGTCATGCTGGGGGTAGTGTTTCAGGGTTTAGGGCAGTGCAGTGGTGTTCGGGCAGTGTAGGGGGTCGTGCTGGGGGTGGTGTTTCAGGGTTTAGGTCAGTGGTGTTCGGGCAGTGTAGGGGGTCTTGCTGGGGGTGATGTTTCAGGGTTTAGGGCAGTGCAGTGGTGTTTGTGTAGTGTAGGGGGTAGTGTTTTAGGGTTTAGGGTAGTGCAGTGGTGCTTGTGTAGTGTAGGGGGTCGTGCTGGGGGTAGTGTTTTAGTGTTTAGGGTAGTGCAGTGGTGTTTGTGTAGTGTAGGGGGTCATGTTTTAGGGTAGTGCAGTGGTGTTTGGGTAGTGTAGGGGGTCGTGCTGGGGGTAGTGTTTTAGGATTTAGGTTAGTGCAGTGGTGTTTGGGTAGTGTAGGGGGTCGTGCTGGGGGTAGTGTTTTAGGGTTTAAGGTAGTGCAGTGGTGTTTTTGTAGTGTAGGGGGTCATGTTTTAAGATGCAATGCTCCAATACCTGACCAGTCTGCACTACATAAAACTGCAAAAAAACTAAAAATAAAAAGTGTTTTGCACACTTTTGTCATTGGGCTATATGTGGGCTACATCTGGGTAATATTTGTGCTACATTTGGGCTCTTTTTTCACTGGTGGCCATCTTGGAAGACTTCTTTGTTATGAAGTTTCCTAATTTCTTCATTTACTGCAGTCTCCTCAGTAGGAAATGCTTTCAGTTTTTTACTTTGATTCCATCAAGAAGGCATTCAGATGTGTCTCACATCTGCCATAAATTCAGAATGTTAGCACTCTAGTTGCTCATTAGATCACTGGAGTAAAGCTACTGCTCACCAGGGAGTTAACTGGTAGTCTGCTGCTGGTATTGAAAGTGATTGTTTCAGTCTGCATGTCAGAATTTTCTAATGAAATAGAAGAGGATTTGAGATCTCACTTAAAACATGCCCTAATTTTTCTTTCTGCAGCACTAACCATAATTTCTATGACAAAATGAACCCCATCATTTTGTTCCTTTTAAATTAAATGTTTTAAGTGTTACCAGTTTATTCCAATCAAGATGGCTTCAGGTGTGCCATACTTTTGTCATAAGTAAGGCTGTTAGCACTCTAGTTGTTCTTTAGAACACTCTGGGAAGCTGCAGTAGAACACAAAGGCATCAACTGGCAGGCTGCTCCTGTTGAAATATAACAGGAAGATATTTGAGATCACACTTGAAACATGTCCTAATTTTTCTTTCTACAGCACTAACCATAATTTCTATGACAAAATGAACCCCATCATTTTGTTCCTTTTTAAATTAAATTGTTTAAGTGTTACCAGTTTATTCCAATCAAGATGGCTTCAGGTGTGCCATACTTTTGTCATAAGTAAGGCTGTTAGCACTCTAGTTGTTCTTTAGAACACTCTGGGAAGCTGCAGTAGAACACAAAGGAATCAACTGACAGTCTCTGCCCTTGTTGGATGTACATGTTTTACTGAGAATGTCAGACTTCATTCTCACATGGGTGAGAAAGATAATGTGAATTTACAGAAAATATGCTCTCATTCTAGCTTCTGGAGCACCTTCCAAACCTACATGGGACAAGCATGAGAAAATAGTGTTCTCTCAAACATGATTCATGATATCCCAGCAGAAGGTTTTTCACATGGTAAAATCACCTTAGAATACACCACAATTCCTAAAATTAGTATGGTACCATCAACAAATAAATTCTAATGTAACTAAAGCCTGTTATCACCCTTTATAGTTCTCCTTTTGGTGACCCTCAAAATCTTCTATTCACTACAATGCATTTCATTGAGGTACTGTCATTTATATTGGTCCCAAGATGGCTGCCAGCAATTCCAGGATGAAGTGCTGACAGCCAATCAGATCTCACGATGACATGTGTGGTTAGGCTCCGCCCAGATATATATGTGACTTTACTTTTGATTTTCTCAGGAACTACTGAACGGATTTACACCATTTAAGCAAAAGGCACGACACTGAACCAAGGGCTACCTCTTTGCCAAATTTGGTGTAATTCCGTTCAGCAGTTCGGGCTGTAGCTGCGACTAAAGGTTCCTATGGAAAAATGAATGGGGAAAACGCGTTTTGGGACCCCCTTTTTCTCGGCCCCCGCTTGACGTATCACCCCGAGACTTTCAGGATAGGAGCGGACCGGAGCGCCCCAACAAGTTGGAAACTTTCGCGAAGATTCATCAACCGGCGCCAACGTTATTTCAAATAGAATGTTGCGGATTTTCTATGGATAATAGGTTTTAACTATAACTATCTACTGGCGACCGCCAGTAGATAATATATATATATATATATATATATATATTTGCCCAGAGATGAGGCCGCACTCTTCTGCAGGTAAAGCAACACCTCTATTACGATAAAGCAGGCAACTTCCCATCCCGATTAGAATCCCATTGGCCTTACGCGTTTCAGAGAGTCTGTTCTCCTTCATCAGAGGCCACGTGGATAGCCTGTTGATTACGTACTCTGCAGTTTTCCCTTACGTGCTATTTAAATCTATTCTAATTGTCCTCCGGTGTGCCGTAATGCCGTTTTTTAACAGTACACATTGGGAATTGCAGTTCTTTTCTGTACAAATGTTACCCTCCAGTGGGTTCAGGTTATTCACGCTGGTGTTGGGATAATGCTAGTGGCCCTCCATTGAGCCTCGGATGAGACTCTGCCTGCTTTTAATAAAATCCCCGCTGCACCAGTCACAAGGGGAACCTTTCCCTCATGTGGACCCTTCGTTTTCGTCGGGCGGTGCGTCGCCTCCACGGCCTGGAACCCCCGTGTTGCATATTTGTCACAGATTTGCCCAGAGATGAGGCCGCACTCTTCTGCAGGTAAAGCAACACCTTTATTACGATAAAGCAGGCAACTTCCCATCCCGATTAGAATCCCATTGGCCTTACGCGTTTCAGAGAGTCTGTTCTCCTTCATCAGAGGCCATGTGGATAGCCTGTTGATTACGTACTCTGCAGTTTTCCCTTACGTGCTATTTAAATCTATTTTGATTGGCCTCCGGTGTGCCGCAATGCCGTTTTTTAACAGCGCATATTGGGAATTGCAGTTCTTTTCTGTACAAATGTTACCCTGCAGTGGGTTCAGGTTATTCACGCTGGTCCTGGGATAATGCTAGTGGCCCTCCATTGAGCCTCGGATGAGACTCTGCCTGCTTTTAATAAAATCCCCGCTGCACCAGTCACAAGGGGAACCTTTCCCCTCATGTGGATCCTTTCGTTTTTCGTCGGGCGGTGCGTCGCCTCCACGGCCTGGAACCGCCGTATTGCATATTTGCCACAGATTTGCCCAGAGATGAGGCTGCACTCTTCTGCAGGTAAAGCAACACCTTTATTACGATAAAGCAGGCAACTTCCCATCCCGATTAGAATCCCATTGGCCTTACGCGTTTCAGAGAGTCTGTTCTCCTGTTCTCAGTCAAAGTGCTTTATTGTGCAGACCCCCTGTCGGTGCAGGGGGTCTGCACAATAAAGCACTTTGACTGAACACGGCTCCTGTGTGTGCTTTCCACTTTTGCGTGAGAAGGACATGCCTCCGTTTTGAATATATATATATATATATTTTTTTTCCAAGTTCAAAAGTTTTTTATTGGTTGTTCAGGCGTACAATGACAAAAACCATAAATAGTATTCCACAGAGTAAAAGAAAAACACAAACACAAATGGAAAGAAAAAATAGCGTTCAGTTTGGATACCTTTTGATCAATACAATGCAATACCGTAAATAACAATACCTAATAAAATAACGTAAATTGGAATTAGAAGGCACAGATGGCATATTGAGAGCAATGAACCTGACGTCAACAGATATACAATCTAACAATTTCCCCAGATTTGCGATAATGATTAGGTCAAAGGAAGGTCACATACCAAAAAATACAATACTGTCTTACATTAATTGTGTGTAATCTTGTTCAAGCTGGGCCTAAGGGACAGCTAGGGGTCCTGATGGGTTTGATATTAAGGTTACTATAATCGACATAAGCAAGCAAAAAATGATTACCGCCAGTAGGCGTTGTGAACGGTTATATATTAATGTATATAGTCGATGGGGAGAAATCACGGAGGTTTATGCGAACCAAAGAAGGTGTCAAGAGGAAGCCATAGGTTTCTAACTGGGTTCTTCCATGGCGAATTGTGAAGCACAATGTTGTCAGCTCCTCTCAGATTGGTGATCCAGTTTAACCAGCATTTAAAGGACGCTTTACTGGTATCTTTCCAGTTATTGAGGATGATTTTGATAGCCGCTATTATGAGAAGGTCGAGGAGAGCTTTGTCATTTTCACACAAGGGGTTTGTTAGTATGGGTGCAAACAAAAGTGACGAGAGGTCCTTACAAGTGGTAACGGGAAAGAGATTAGAGATGAATTTGAAGATCTTGTCCCAATAAGATGTTACACATGGGCAAAGTAGTAGTAAGTGCTCTAGGTCGCCTACTGAATCATTGCAATTCCAGCAGGTATCATCCTCTCGAAGATTATGTTTGAGTAGGCGGGAGGGTGTCCAGAATACTTTGTGAAGGAGCCAAAATTTAGTTTGTGACAGTACAGGGCTAATTTTGTTCTTAAATACTGAATTCCACGTCCAGGTCCAGTCAGAGTCTGAGATCGGGGCGGTGGACTTCATATTCCAAGAAGATAACATTTTTGCATTGAGTTTAGATTGTTTGGGGCCTAGCAGTTTATAAAACCAGGAGACTTGGTGGCCTAGGGCATTTAGTTTTGAAAAATATTGTGGTAGAGATGGTGATGAGGTTGAGATTTTTGCTTTGGATAGGGCGGCTTTTACTTTCAGGAAATAATAGAATTCTATAGGTTCAAGATGGTATGTGTTTTGTAGTTCTTTAAAGGTCAAAGGTTGTGCATCAGTATAGAGTTGGTGAGGAAAGAGGATCCCTTTCTTTATCCAGTTATCATTGTGCAAGGTGCGACCTCTGTATAGTAATTTGCGGTTGCCCCAAATGGATTCTAAATTGGAGTTCTTTATTTTAATGTCAAGTAATTTGTCTATCTTCAGCAGGGCACATTTAGTCTGTTTGAGAATAATAGTACCAGAACAAGTTATTCGAGCAAGGTTAGTAGTGAGAAGGGTTGTAGGATGAAGGTTGTTAAGGAGAGATTTCTCGAGTGCAAGCCATACTGGCGTATAGTCTGACAGAGGTGTAAGCCAGTATGACCCTTGTTTCGCTAAAAAAGCCACCTGATATCGCTCGGAGGTGTTAATCTTCCGGACTTCAAACGCTATATATATATTTTTTTAAACGTCAGGATAAACCATGCTGCACTCCCAGAAGCTGTATTAGGTAAACTTCATTTATAAGCCAACTGAATATTGCGTCAGACACCTCAACGCGTTTCAACTCTCGTCTTCTTCATGGTGGTTTAGTCTGCTTTTAGTCTCTGCTGATTATTGCCTTTACTCCTTATATAGTTGATAAGCTTTCTGGGATATGTAGTCCATTCATATTTACTGCTTGAAGTTCTTGTTGTAAGTTCTTTCTTGATTATATATATGGCTTGCACTTTCCAATACTAATTGATTAACCCACGTTGGATTAATTGCATTTCTAATGTATTTCAACATGGTGCTGATTTTCAGGCAAATTGTCGTTCTCTTGCCATCTTCCTGCATACTTCCATGGAGGTCATATTGGAATACATGCTTTTACTCTTGGCCCGCAGTCTCTCAATGTACTTATAATTCCCAGTAAAAAACGTATAAACGCATTGGCACAGAAGTATTACATTCGATTCTGGGCCTTATTTAAGGGGCCACATTGGCACTGTGGAAACATTCCTCCAGGTCAGTTACTCACCATCTTCCTGATGAGACTGTCCTGTTCATCGCGGAGTTGCGTGCGGCATTTGGAAGTTCTGTCTTCCGGTCGTGTAGTCTTCCACTGTTAAGTACAGTTGCAGACGATTGGTATCTCCTCACTCACTCCTTGAATCGTTTGAAGTTTCCATCAACGTCGGGCGCTGCCTCTCATGTTAAATCCTAAAGCAAATGGTCTCAAAGGAGGCACGCTCTAACTGCTGGTGCTAGCGTTAGGGTTAAGACCACAACCCTCGGAAATTTTAAACGCCAGGGATGTGGTTTTAACCCTAACGCTAGCACCAGCAGTTAGAGTGCGGGAGACGTCCATTACAACGCAGGCATTACATCGTAATGCCTTTACAATACAACTTTTACAACGCAGGTGTTATTACATCGCATGCAAAATACAACGCATGTGCCATTACAACGCCTGTCATTACAACGCATACCATTGCAACGCATTGTAAGGTAAGTAATATTTTTAATTGCGGTAAGTTGTTAATTTTGATTCTTTTTAATAGTAATCGTAATATAGTATTATTTACAAATATTAAAATTGTTTTTAAAAATATTTTATTAAAAAAATTATACCATAAAATGTTTTTATATTAGATTTAAAAAAAATTATATCATATAATGTATTTAAATTTGAGAGGTTGGGGGGGCACTACTGTTTGATTAATGTAGGCATGAATAGTGTATATTTGGGTGAATGGATGGGGTGTGGTTTTAAATGTCCCATCCATCATCCAAATATCACTACTCTCCAATTTAACAAGATTATGGGGTGTGCTAAAGATTAGTATTCTTTTAAGAGGGTTTTTGTTGCCATGCAAAAGAAAGGGTTCATTAGTAGCAGTTATAGAAAGTTCAGGAGGAATGTTAATGTCAGAAAAGGTTTGGGGTGTTACACGTAGGGGGTTACTTGCCTGTTTTTTATGTTGAATAATTCTGCGTAGGTTGGGGATTGTGGGCATACAACTTGCTACATGTGCTGGAATGTGTTGTGAAACCTCCCTCAAAACTGAGCCACAGGGTTCATTGGAGGTGGATGCTAGGGCTTTAATTTCATTGATATTTTCATGGACCTCAATCTCCATTGCAGAGGCAGAATGGTTATGCTCTGTGGTCCTTTCAACAGAGTCATCAAGAGTAACCACTCTGCCTGTGCAATTGGATGAGTAATATTGCACACACCTCCAATGACACCTGGGCTCAGTTAATCTCTCCCTACAATACTGTGACTTAATAGTCTGTTTCCTCTGCTGGACTTGATGTAATTTGCTTGTGTTCTGGATGCCATTATCTGTAAGAAATTGAAAAAGAGAAAAATATTGTTTAATTGTTTTGAAGTGTTGTTGTTTTCCTTTGAAAAAAAGACGTAAGTGAAAAGTTAATCCACAATATTTTACAGCTCAAATATTTGGCAGTTTGAACCTTGATTTCATTACATTTGCTTACTGATCTTTGTTTTGAACAGTTTGCTGCTTTTCTTAACCTAAAAATGAATTTATGGTTAAGTTTGAATACACTAGAGTTAATTGTAAAGCTTACCTTTTTGAGGGTTTTCTTTTGTTATTTCAGAAAGTTTTGTTGGTGGTGGTTGGTTTTTATTTCCTAGGCTGTTTTTCTTTTTCAATTGTTTCTGGGAAAAGTGATGAAATTATATGAATTATTGTATGGATTTTTAAAGATTTACTATTACCCTGCAATTTAAAAGATTAGTGCTTTTCAATGCCTGTGCACTTTAAACCTGCAATTTATCCCCAAAAATGTTTGGATATATTTCTATTTAGTTTGGCTTGCTTTTTTACAGACATTTTGCTTTTGTTTGTGAGTTTCAAATTTTTTGTTCAAAGATACATTTTTGGGAAAACACTGATTGTGCACTACAAACTTTATTTAAAAAGATTATGGCTCAAAGTTTACCTTGTAACAATGGTTTTCTTCGGAGGGGCTGTCCTTTGTTTAATTCGTGACTTTAGGGTGTTTCGTGTATTCTTTAAGGTATATTCAGTTTTCAAGTTAGTCTGCAAAAAAATAGATTTTCCTTTTTAAACTTGATTGAAAGACATTTTGCTTTTGTAAGTGATTTTCATAGTTGTGATGCAAAGTTACATATACACGACATAAAAATGCTTGTGCACTTCTAACCTGCAAATGATAAAAAAAGTTTATGTGAATATGTTTACCTTGCTTTCTTTTTTGTTTTCTTTGGTAATTTTGGCATGTAGTTATTTTCGGCTGGAGGGTGTGTCCTCCTCTGTTGGTGTTGTATATTCTTTATTCTGTGGAGAAGATTCACTTTTTAAAAAATGTTGCATTGTTTGCTTTTCAAATATTTGACATAAATATGCTAATATAACTGTTTCAATAATTTCCAGCTTTAATTTGCGAACTACAACTTTGCCCCCAGCACTATCCAGCACTCTACAAGAGTCAAACCCCACTTGGAGTAGGAATAGTAATTTTGCCCCCACCGCCATCTACCACTTTTCATGAGGCATGCCCCACTTGGAGTAGGAATAGTAAACTTGCCCTCCACCACCATCCAGCACTTTTCCTGAGGCAAACACCTGTCAGAGTTGGAATAGTAAATTCTACCCCACCACCATCCAGCACCACTTTTCCAGACACAAGCCACACTTGGAGAGGAATATTAAATTTATCCCCCCACCACCATCCAGCACTTTCCCTGAGGCAAGCACCTGTCGGAGTTGGAATAGAAAATTTGCCCCCCACCACCATTCAGCACCTTCCCGGAGGCAAGCCACACTTGGAGTAGGAATAGTAAATTTGCCCCCACCACCATCCAGGTCTTTCCCTTTGGCTAACACCTGTCGGGTTTGGAATAGTAAATTTGACACCCACCCACCACCATCCAACACTTTCCCTGATGCAAACACATGTTGGAGTTGGATTAGTAAATTTGCCCCCCACCACCATCCAGCACTTTCCCTGAGGCAAGCACCTGTTGGAGTTGGAGTTGGAATAGTAAATTTGCCCCCCACCACCATCCAGCTCTTTCTCTGAGGCAAACACCTGGCAGAGTTGGAATAGCAAATTTGCCCCCCACCACCATCCAGCACTCTACAAGAGGCAAACCCCAATCGGAGTAGGAATAGTAATTTTGCCCCCCACCGCCATCCGCCACTTTTCCTGAGGCATGACCCACTTGGAGTAGGAATAGTATATTTGCCCCCCACCACTATCCAGTACTTACCCTGAGGCAAACACCTGTTGGAGTTCGAATAGTAAATTTGCCCCCCACCAACATCCAGCTCTTTCCCTGAGGCAAGCACCCATGTAATCTTTTTAACAATTTACTCCCAGCTGTTTTTTTACACAAATCTTTAAATATGAAATAAATATATATATACATTTTTTAAAATGCCTAATTTTATTTATTTCTCATAAAATTAATAATTTTTTGTTATTTACTGATTAAAGGGTTGTATCTCTTTTTAATTTCTTGCTTGTTTTGAAATTCAGCAAATGCTGGAAAACATTTTTAAAAAATACTTGTTAGTATTAATGTAGATGGCACTGTTTGGCTTATCAAATGCTCTATTGTTTTCTCGCTCGAAAAATGCGTGTGGTCACCGTGGAAGTCAGTTTACCACTGTGCTCAAAACAGTGGACGGCTGCTTTTATATGTTTTTGAGGGTAAACGATAATTTAAAAGAAAATATGTTTTGAAAACAGTTTTTTCGCGTGATTCAGAACCTGACAGAATGCATAATTAATTTGTTACGTCTAAAAATGTTTGTTAAAACATTTATTCATGGAATGTCAGCCATTTTGTCAAGTTGCGGGATGAGGGGCATTCATAAAAATAGTTGATGGACTTTCTTTTTTTCGTGGTTCAAATTCAAAATGGTGGGTGTAAAATCTCTCTTAATCTCTATTTGTACTCTGTATTTATTAATTATTCTAGTTTTTGTGAACTTTTTTTACATTTTGATATTAATAATCATGTATTAAATTGGATCGTGCACTTAAAAGTACCCAAGTATTAATTTGAATACCCGAGTTTTTAATTTAATACCCGAGTATTATTACACTCCCCCACGCAAAACCCCTATTTCCCTTGCATCCAGTTCCAGGGGTTGGTTATACTTTTTTTTAAAAAAGGGAAAATATTTGAAAAAAAAATATGCGTAGTAATAGTATGCGTAGTATTAGTATGCATTGTAATGGATTGCGTTGTAATGGTAGTTTTAGTGTATTCCTATGAACATGCGATGTAATGGTATGCGTTGTAAAAACATGCGATGTAATGGTAGTTGAGATGTAAAATCCGCGTTGTAAAAGCATGCGTTGCAATGGTTTGGGTTGTATCATCGTTTATTCTTAAAGCTCTCCTTCTTTGAGACCATTCGCTTTGGAATATATATGTATATAAATATATATGTATATTCACTGAAAAAAACAAAGGTTACAAGGGTGTTATAGTTAGGTTGTAGAATTTAAGAAAAAGTAGAAATCCACTGCAAAAACCAGTGGTTACAGGGACGTTATAGTTAGGCTCAGATTTCACTCATACAAAACCAGTGAAATTCAGCAGTTATAGTTACCTGAGCGAACTATAAATTATGCCCCGCAGTTCACTGCTTATGGCCTCAAATTATTACATCGCTCATGACATGGTCAGTGACCTCACTGATGACATCTCTAATGACATCACTGATGACATCATCAAGTGACTGAATTTCCTAAGGGTTTATGAGTGCTAAGCATATATACTGATCTACTACAAAAGTTACATTAGTATACTATGTGTCAGTGGCATAGCAAGGGAGGAGCAGGGGGTGATCCGCCCCGGGTGGCAGGAGTTTTGGGGGCGGCGGCCTCCTCCTGCTCTTACCTGCCATCTCGGAGGTGGCAATCGGCGTCGAATTTCGCCAGCATCCCCCGCTCTTTAATGGGGCCACCACGGGGCGGCAAATGCAGGGACCTCCACGGGTGGCAACAGGGCTAGCTACGCCACTGCTATGTGTACTACTAATGAGAGATACTATTTTTAACGTATGTGAACTGAGTGGCTATGTGACTGTCTGTATCAGTGTGTGAGTGGGTGTCTGGCTGTATGAGTGTAGGATTAGATGCATGAGTGTCTGTATAGGTGAGTATGTGTTTGTGTGAGTGGTTGTATGGGTTTGTAAGTGTGTCTGTAAGTGGTTGTATGGGTGTGTGACTGGGTGTGTGAGTAGTTGTATGGGTGTGTGAGTGGTTGTGTGGGTTGTGTGTCTGTTTGACAGCTCCCGCTTGCTGGGAGCGGAGTTAGTGTTTGCTCTCACTTGGCAGAAGTTGTCACAGCTCCTGCCAAGCAATAGCAAACAGCTATCTCCCAAGGGTGGGCAACTCAGGAGATAGCAGGAACTGGCCCTGAGGGGTGGCAATCCCCAGGGCCATTAATGACTCCAGAAGGAGGGTCACGTGGCGCCCTTCTTTAGAATGCATTGGCCGGCCCTGGGGAGATAGTGGTCCCTGCAGCTGTATATGGACCGGGAGGGGGCCTCTCACTTTTTTTCAGTTATTTTGTGCCCCTTGGAGGTGGCGGTCTCCGCGGCAATTACTAAGTAGGAGGGGAGTCTGCGTGGCCCTCCTCTTTTATAATTTTTAAGCCCCAGGTAGGTGGTGATCCCTGGGGCCGTTAAAGGCCTGAGGAGGGCTAAATTAATAAATAAAGACCCAGGGAGGTGGTGGTCCCCGGTGTTCAAACAGGACTTGAGGAGGGGGGTTGCATGAGCCCCCCTCCCCATTTGTTAATAAGATGGATACCACGGGACCTGGCCCACCCGGGGGCTGAGAAAGAAACAAGCACAGGAGACCAAGTTTTTTTTCTTTTCTTTCTTTTTTGTCCGCTGATTCAGGACTCACAATTTTGCAGCAAATTATTTTTTATATTTTGGCCTGGCAGGGTCCCAGAGGGACCCCAGCACCAAGGGTATGGGGTAAAGGTATTCCTATCTTCTTTCCCCCTTTTTAAAAACATTTTTGGGGGGACTCGGCTGAGGCCAAGTCCAAATATGGCTGCCATCACTTCCTGGTTGAAGTGTTGCCAACCAATCAGATATCAGCACGCATGATGTCGGATCCTCAGAGGATCCACATCCCTATATATACAAGTTTGGATTTCTTTTAATAATTTTAAAGCTACTGAATGGATTTGCACCAAATAACAAAAAGGGTGCTTTCTGGAGCAAGAGCTAAATTTCTGCCAAATTTGGTGTAATTCCGTCCAGCGGTTCGGGCTGTAGTCGTGTCCAAGATCCCTATAGGAATTAATATGGGAAACACACTTTTTTTACCCCTCTTTTTCTCGTCCCATAGTTCACCGCGAAACTTATCACACACAACTAGACCTAACTTGACACTTTTTTGGCAAAATTTCATGAAGATTCGTCAAACGGCTCCAAAGATATAGGCAAGTAAAAAAAAAAATCCTATGGAAACTAGGTCCTAACTATAACTACCTACCGGTGACCACCGGTAGGTAATATATATATATATATATATATATATATATATATATATATATATATATATATATATATATATATTTTTTTTTTTTTTAAAAAAGAGTTGCTCCTCCTGGGAACTCCGCCCGTAGTACGGTGGCGCGATGAAGCCGGTAGAGCAATGCCGGCATAAATATGAGTCCACAATTGCAAATAAGCACGCGCTCTCAGATTCCTATTAAAGGTTTTTTAATGTTCAAGGTTACGCGTTTCGGGAGCAAGCTCCCTTGATCACACACTGAACCAAGTGTACACCAAGTGAATACATAGACTCAGTACAGGGGAAATGAAATCGACATAGGACTGCACGATACCCAGCTACCTACGTAAAAGTGGCGGCCATATTGGAGTGACTAAATTCAGATTAAAAAGGCAATAATTCCTTAAAGAATAACAGCAAATATGTTATACCAAAAACGAAAATCCATTTCAATACATGGTAAATCAATATCAAATTAAGATGAATAAACATAAATCCACATCATGCTGAAATACAGCTAGCTCAAGACCGGAGGGCATACCGACAGAGCGTGTGAATTACATTGTTTCTAGTCGCCAAGTGGCAAGAAAATTTCAAGTACCATGCAGTTACAGTAGACCAATACTAACGTCAAGTGACATAGTCATACAAATCCTTATACTGTACAATAGTCAAATAGCAAGCGTGACTATAAGTGAAAAAGTAAGAAATTCCCAAGCAGGAAATAGAAAGGCAGAGAGAAAGAGAAAGGATAAATGTTATAAATCGTCTTATCTTTAAAACATTAGTGCTCTAGTCGTGGAGACGAAGAAAAGGTTAGGAGGCCCGTGAAGTGTCCGCAGAATATCGGTGGGCCCCTTCCTTTCCTCCTGTGTAGAAAAATAGAAAACACAAGAATATAAAAAACACAAGATTAAAAATGTGCAAACATTTTAAACAAATTGCTAGACTGTTCATTAGTTGCTTATATTAACCAAGTTACTTTAAATCGCATGCAAAAATTGCTTATACAGTCTAACTTATGCAGCTTGCTGATCCGGGGAAAAAAAAATATCATAAAAACCTATGTTGGTGTAAGCCAGTTATTCTTCCATAAGGTGCGTTGCTAATTCCTCGTCCAAATTGTGCCCATTCGGGTACCTCGTCTCGAGCTCAAGTATCCATTTAGATTCTTTTTTCCTCAATCTGAGCTCCCTGTTCCCCCTCTAAAGCTAGTTGTCACTTGTTCAATAACAAAGTAGCTGAGAAGTGAGCTGTTAGCGAGGTGAAAATCGGCAAAGTGTCTTGCGATAGGATAATGCGGATCCCTATTGTTTATGGCCCTGAGATGTTCTAGGACCCTTTTCTTAGCCATATGTGTCGTGCTGCCAATATATCTTTTGTTACATGGACACACTAAAATATAAATGACATGTGTGGTACTGCATGTCAAAAATTGTGAAATGGTATTTTTCTTCATAGAGTGTGGCACACTGTATTCTTTCACCATATGGCTATTTTTACAGGCTTTACAGTGTCCACAAGGGTAAAACCCTTTGAGATTGTGTGTGGAAGTCTTAGGAGGTATGGTGATATCCCCATGCATAAGCAAGTCCTTCAGGCTACGACCTTTGCGATAACTAATACTCGGTCTGTCGCTAAGGGTGGGGCCCACAATGCTATCACTTTTGAGGATATTCCAATTATCTTGGAGAATTTTTTGTATTTTCCTTGACTTGTTGTTATAAGTAAGGATAACACGTGTTACTTGGGGCTCAGTTTCCTTGTTATATATATACACATGCATACATACATGCATATATACATAATATATATATATATATATATATATATATATATATATATATATATATATATATATATATACACACATGCACATGCATACATACATACATATATACATACATTATATATATATCGCCAGTAGGAAGTTATAGTTAGGACCTTGTTTCCATTCAAAAAGCATTTATTCTTTTGCCAATATCTTTTGAGCCGTGTGACGAATCTTCGCGAAACTTTACAAACTAATGGGGCGATCAGATCAGCTCCTGTTTTGAAAGTTTCAAGGTGATTCATCAAGCGGGGGCTGAGAAAAAGGGGGGGTCCAAAAACATGTATTCTCCATGTTAATTTCCCTAGGAAACTTTAGACATGGCAACAGCCCGAACTGCTGAACGGAATTACACCAAATTTGACAAAAACATAGCTCTTGGTTCAGAAAGCACTCTTTTTGTTAAGTTGTGTAAATCCGTTCAGTAGTTCCTGAGAAATGTAAACATTTCTCAGATATACAAATATCTCCCCCAAGGATTTGCGAACCCTCCCGATCTCGAGCCTGCAATCCGATTGGCTGCCAACAGTTCCAACCGGGGCTTTTTAAAAAAAAAAATGCATGGGTGGGGCTACTGCTCCCCCTCGCAGCCCAGGAGACCACCACCTCCCTGGGGCTATCTTTCAAATGTAAAGTGTGGGGGGCACTAATTAAATAAATGCATGGCCCCCCTCCAGGAGCCCTCCATGGCCCTGGGGACCGCTACCCTCCAGGGCCAGCTCCAGCAATGTTCCGGGGAGCCCACCCCTGGGACATTGCAGTTTGCTATGGCATGGCGGGAGCACTGCTCCCGCCATGCCATAGCAAACACTGCTTCGCTTCATGGAAGCGAGAGCATTGAAAATGCTCTTGCTTCCATGAAGTGAAGCAGAATTGCTTTCGGGCAAAGGGAACTGCATGTTAGCAGCTCCCTTCGTCCAAAAGCAATGCCGGCTCCAATAGGAGGCAGCGAGCCGGCAGGGACGCAGGGGCCTTGGGGCTCCCCCTGCTGTCCCCGACGATGTGCCCATGCCCTGGGGGATGGGGTCTCCAGGGCTGAAAGTGGCCCAGGAGAGGGGCCACTCGGCCCCCCTCCCTTTTTTATTTATTTTTAAAAAAGTTCTAAGGACCCCCAGCAGTGAAGGGGACTTAATCCCCCAAGAGCGCACCAGGAGTCCCTTTTGCAGAGTGGTGGACAAAATGGGGGTGGCCTGGTATCAGAACTCAGCAATCCTGCTGTATGGGACTTACTGGAGTTAATAGGAGGGGTAGTTGGCCCCCAAGGATGTCCTTGGGGGCCAACTACCCCTCCTGATACCTCCAGTAAGTCCAGTAAGTCCCACACAGTGGGATTGCTAAGAGGTTTTCAGAGGCCACACCCCCCTTTCTCCACTACTCTGCAAACGTGCCTCATGGTGCACTACTGGTTGGGGGATGAAGTCCACTTTACTCCTGAGGGACCTTGGGGGCCAAGAAGTCCTCCTGGTACCTCCTGTAAGTCCTACGCAGCAGATTTCCTGAGCGCTGGTTCCAGTGTCTGTGAGTGTTTTTTAAAAGTTTCTACCAAGGTGTATTGGTGAATCAGTGGGTTTATGAGTGACTGTATGGATGACTCAGTGTGTGCGTGACTGACTGTATAAGTGAGTGATTAGGTGTCTCAGTGAATGTATGGGTGAGTGACTGGTTGTATGAATGTGAGTATCTGTCAGTCAGTTAATGTCTAAGTGGGTGTATGAGTGTGTTACTGGGTACGTGAATGGCTATATGGGTGATTGATTGGTTGTTTGACTACATCTATGGTTGTCTGGGTGTCTGTGTGTGTGGGTGAGAAGGTGTGTGACTACCTGTATGGATCAGTGAGTCAGTGGCTGTATGGGGTATTTTTTTTTTTTTGTCCTCATTCGCCACCAACCTCACTTCACACTCAAGCTGTCCATACCTTTAATCGGTAATCTGAGAAGAGTAGGCAATTGAAAATGGAAACCTCGGGAAAGACCCGCCTACAGGTATATTGACAGACTTGGGTGTTACTAACACCAGGTGAGGTAACTCTTCTACTAAGCTCGAATGAGCCTGGTGACAATCGTCATAATACTTCCAGAAAACTGGGAGTAACCGACTTAGTCCAAAGAGTGCCAAGGCGGCATAATCATAGGACCCTTTACCAAAAATAATACCAAATTTAATTAATTAATTAGTTCTGGGCCCATTTTAATAACAACAAGTCCCAAAATGCTGTCTTCTTTCCGCTGCCAGATCTGGCTAAATCCATCTTAGAAGTCTCAAGCAATGATGGCTTATAAAGCAACAAGAATAGCCTGGAAAAAGTTGAGGTGTAGGAGAGAGAAAGGTGGCCTTGCTCTGCCAGATTTGCAGCTTTATGCTTGGGCTTTTCAGCTTTCACACTCACGTATGCTCCTGAAAATGCCAGTAAGTACGGGAGCAGGTGAGATGTTCCTGGCCATGCTTAGGGGAGCTAACTTACCTGAGGAGGGCTATCTGTTTAAATTTGGGGATCCAATTTTTTTTTAAAAAGGTTAAACTGAAGGTTCTTCAGAGTCTTGCCAAAACATGGGCCAAACTTAAAAGCATGGTTGGACTCAACTATTTTTCTAGCTTGGCCCCGCTTTGGGATTCTCCCGGCGCTCCGGAGTGTCTGAGAGACAGATTGGCACTACCTCTTAGAAAAGCTGGGCTGATGGTCTGGGGGGACCTGGCCTTTGAAGGCACTCTTATTTCTTGGGAACAACTCAGAGATAGAGTTGGAGAAGGCCTTTCAAGATTTAAATATTTTCTGTTGAGGAGTTGGGCCCAATCACAGCAAATCCTTTGAAAATCTATAGGAAGTGGCAACATCCTAGAACATCAGCTTGTGGCTAAGCCACCTGGGAGGAAGGAGATTTCTTTTTGGTACCAAGCCATAGTGGAGACTGTAGACGGTGAATTTAAACTGGCCGATGAACTGTGGGGGGGATTTTTATATGACCAACATTGTGATTATCAGTGGCAGAACTCTTGTAAGATCCTGCATGATATAGTCAAACCAGCTTGGCTGAAAAGAAACCATTTGTTTACTATTCACAGGGCTTATTTCTCCCCACAAAGGCTCTCCAAAATTTTGAAAGGCCCACCAGTTAGCTGTGGGAAGTGTGGCTTGGTTGAAGCCTCAGATATACATATGTTTAAAGAGTGCCCTGCTTTGGCTACCATTTGGGAAAGTGTTGGTAAATTTTTAGTGGACATCTTGGGTTGCCCAATACAGATAGACTTGTCCCTGATAATCTTCGGCTTCACACATCAAGTTACTGGCTCATCCAGATCCCTGCTTTTTTATTCTATTTTGTTAGCCAGGAGACAAATATGCAAACGATGGACAGAATCGACTCCTCCCATTTATTCCGACTGGCTGACCTCATTGCTGTATGGGGTATTGTTACGTGTGTGAAAAGTCGTGTGAGTAATTGAGCGTCTGTATGGCTGTGTCATTGATTGAGTGCATGTGTCAGTATGGGTGAGTAACTGAGTATGTGAAAGGCAGTATACATGAGTGATGGGGTACATGAGTGACTGCATGCGTGAGTGAGTGAATGTGATAGTGGCTATATAGATGAGTGCATGCTTCTGTCAGTGACTGTATAGCTGAGTGAGTATGTGTTCCTATTTCTATGAGTAAGTAAGTGGGTGGGTGTGTAACTGTTTGGGTGAGTAAGTGGCTGTATGTTTGACTGTATGGGTGAGTGTCTAGGTGTGTGAGTAGTTTTATGAGTGACTCACTCAGTGCATCAGCACCTGTATGCCTGTATGAGAGGATAAGTTAATGGCTGTATTAGTGAGTGAGTGCATCTATGAGTGGTAGTATGGGTGAGCGAGTGGATGTGTGTATAGATCAATGAATCAGTGAGTAGTTGTGTAAGTACTGGTATGGCTTTGTGAATGGGTTTGTGAATGGTTGTGTGGGAGCGGCAGTGGGTGTATGAAAGATTCTACAGTGGTTTGAGTGGGTGCATCTTCAGAAACATGGTGAGACTTACAACAGGGACATGGGAAGGGTTGATGTTTTATACTTGGCTAGACCTAACATTCTGAGCAGTCAGTGAATAGTGAAGCTGCCAGAGAAAAGCCTCTACTATTACACTCATCCAATCACTCACACACTATCCTTGCACTCAACCATTCACTCAGGCACTATGCATACACTCCTGTATTCTCTCACATACTACCCATGTACTTATCCAATGACGCAGACACTACTCTTGCACTCATCCAGTCCCCCAGGCACTACCCATGCATTCATCCAGTCATTCAAGCACTATCCTTGAAATAAACCATTCACACAGGCACTATGCATGGTCTCATTCCATCACCCAGGCACTACCCATGCACTCATCCATTTTCTCAGGAAATACCCATGCACTCATCCAGTAACCCGGGCACTACCCATGCACTCATCCAATCACTAAACCACTACCCATGCACTCATCTAATTACTCAGGCACTACCCATGAACTCATGCATTCTCTCAGGCACTACATATGACCTCATCCAATCACTCAAGCACTACGCATGCATTCATCCAATCACCCAGACACTACCCTTGCACTCATCCAATCACTGTAGCACTACTCTTCAACTCAAGCAGTCATTCAGGCACTAACCATGAACTTATGCATTCTCTCAGGCACTATGCTTGCACTCATCCAATCACCCAGGTACTACGCATGCACTCATCCAATCACTCATGCACTACTCATGCATTATAAAATCACCCAGGCACTACCCATGCACTCATCCAATCACTCAGGCACTAGCCTTGCACTCAACCATTCACTCAGGCACTACCGATGCACTTATCCACTACCCGTGCACCCATCCAATTACTCAGGCACTACTCTTGCACTCAATCATTCACTTATGTACTACCCATGCACTCATCCAATCACTCACGCACTATCCTTGCACTCAACCATTCACTCAGGCACTAGGCATACACTCCTGCATTCTCTCAGGTACTACCCACGCACTTATCCAGTCACCCACGTACTTCCCATGCACTCATCCAATCACTCAGGCACTACCCATGCACTCATCCAATCATTCCCCTGTATCATGGCAAGGTAGCATCTTGCAGTCCATTTTTATATTTTAAAAAAACTATTTACTGCAAATATGTAAATTATATAAAGAAATGATATAAAAACATTTAAATAAATTTAAAAAATCTTTTTTGTATATGTATATATTTATTCACTAAAAAAACAGGTTTCAGGGAAGTTATAGTTCGCAATTAGCATTTAAAAAACCTTAGATATTCAATGAAAAAACCACAGGTTATATGAACGTTATACTTAGGCTAACATTTCACTCGTACAAAACCAGAGAAATTCAGCCGTTATAGTTAGCTGAGCTAGCTATAACTCGCGCCCCCACAATGCACTGCTGATGACATCACATAATACATCACTCATGACATGGTCAGTGACATCACTCATGACATCACTGATGACATCTCAAATAACATCACTGATGACTTCACTGATAATGACATCATCCAATCATCCACATAATCTCTGATAAACCTACTCACACCCTAATATAAACTTTCATACACCCACACAAAATTTCAGACTACCATTCTTGAAACCATTGACACACCAATACCAGTACGTACTTACCCACTCACTGATTCATAGGTCTACATACACACCCACTCACTCACTCACCCATACAAGCACTCATACAGCCAGTCACTCACCAATACAGCCGCTGATATATCCACTCATACACCCATACAGCCACTCATACACCGTCAGTCACCCATAGAGCTACTCACTCACCTACTCACTCACCCAAACACTCAATCACACAGCCACTTACTCACCGATACAGAAACACACACACTCACTCACTACTAATACAGATACTAACAAATACTTACTCTCCTGTACAGTCACTGACACAAGCACACACTCACCCATACAGCCACTCTCACAATCACTCACTCACACATAGTCACTTATATACTCCAACACTCACATATACTGCCTTTCACATATGCAGTTACTCACCCATATACACTGAGACATCCATTCACTTACCGACACAGCCATACGCACACTCACTCACCCATACAGTCCCTCACAGACACACTCATGAACCCATACACCCAAAGATTCACCCACTCATATATCCATGCAGGGAGTCGCACACACCCTTACCCACCCACACAGACACTCAGGCACCCATACAGGTACTCAGACAACTAATCAATAACCCATATAGACACTCATGTACCTACTCACCAACTCATGCTGCCACTTACACACCAACTGACAGACTGATACACACATTCACACAGATTAGTCACTCACCCATACATTCACTTAGACAGGTTTAATCACTCATTTATACAGTCAGTCACACACCCACTAAATTATCCATAGAGACACTCATACACCAACTCATTCTTCGAATACACCTTGGCGTATATATATATATATATATATCATTAAACATTTTAGAAACACTCAGTCACTGGATGATGTCATCAGTGATGTCATTTGAGATAACATCAGTGATGTCACTGACCATGTCACGAGTGATGTAATATGTGACGTCATCAGCAGTGCATTGTGGGGGCGCGAGTTATAGTTAGCTCAGCTAACTATAACGGCTGAATTTCCCTGGTTTTGTATGAGTGAAATGTCAGCCTAACTATAACGTTCCTGTAACCTGTGTTTTTTCAGTGAATATCTAAGGTTTTTAAATGCTAATTTCTAACTATAACATCCCTGAAACCTGTGTTTTTTTCAGTGAATATATATATATATATATATATATATATATATATATATATATATATATTATCTACTGGCGGTCGCCAGTAGATAGTTATAGTTAGGACCTATTATCCATAGGAAATCCGCGACATTCTATTTGAAATAACGTTGGCGCCGGTTGACGAATCTTCGTGAAAGTTTCCAACTTGTTGGGGCGCTCCGCTCCTACCCTGAAAGTCTCGGGTTGATTCGTCAAGCGGGGGCCGAGAAAAAAGGGGGGTCCCAAAACGCGTTTTCCCCATTCATTTTTCCATAGGAACCTTTAGTCGCAGCTACAGCCTGAACTGCTGAACGGAATTACACCAAATTTGGCAAAGAGGTAGCCCTTGGTTCAGACTGGTGCCTTTTGCTTAAATGGTGTAAATCCGTTCAGTAGTTCTTGAGAAATTCACAAGTAAAGTCACATATATATCTATGGCCGAGTAGGGTCCGCGTACCCTCCCGATCACGAGCTGCATGCTAATTGGTTGTCAGCTGGCTGTCAACATTCCGATTCAGGAAGTGTTGGCAGCTATTTTGTCCCTCGGTAGAACCGAGGGACAGAAACAAGTGCGCTAAGCGCACAAAGGGGGCAGGGTAGAAACACCCTAACCCCTAGGCCTGCTCAGGGGTCCCACAAAAACCCCCTGGGCAAAAAAAGCATTTTTTTTAAATCGGCAGGATGCGCTCAGGGTGCGCGGATCCTGCCGAAAAAAAATCGAAGCGCGGTCTCCGCGCTCGATGTTAATTTGCCCCCGGGTGGGCCAAGTCCCGGGGGCATGGTGGGGGGTTACATTTATGTATGGGGGCCTCTAAGGGCCCCCAAGCCCCGGGGACCGCCACCCCCCGGGGCTTTAACAAAAAATGGTGCGGGAGGGCTCTTTGCCCTCCCGCTGCCCGGGGACCGCCACCTACCCGGGGCTTCTGTTTTATTTTTTTTTAACCTTTGTGGGGGGGCTCCAGCCCCCCCACACGCCCCGGGGACCGCCACCTTCCCGGGGCACTAAAAATTAAAAATGGGGGTCCGTTTTGGACCCTCGAAGCCCCGGGACCACCACCTCCCCGGGACTTTGAAAATGCGGGGAGGGGGGCCGCGCGGCCCCCTCCTGGAGCCAGTGATGGCCCTGGGGACCGCCACCCCCAGGGCCGGCTCCTGCAGTGTCCCGGGGTGCCTACCCCCGGGACACTGCTGTTTGCAATGACAGGACGGGAGCCTCGCGGCTCCCGCCCTGTCATTGCAAACTTGCTTTGGATATTGGAAGAGAGAGCAGGAAACCTGCTCTCACTTCCAATATCCAAAGCTGATTGCTTTCCACATGGGGAGCAGCATGTTAGCTGCTCCCCATGTGGAAAAGCAATACGGCTCGCGCAGGAGTCGGGGAGCCGGCTGGGACTGTGGGGGATTGGGGACCCCCACAGTCCCCAACCAGAGGCCAGGCCCCGGGGATGGGGTCCCCGGGGCCATAAGTGGCCAGGGAGGGGGCCACGCAGCCCCCTCCCCAAATTTAAAAAAAGAAAAAAAAGTGCAAGGCCGGCCCCGGGGATGGGGGCCCCGGGGCCTTAAATGGCCTGAGGAGGGGGCCACGCAGCCCCCTCCAAATAAAAAAATATAAAAATCGAGGCCATGCCCCGGGGGATGTGGTCCCCGGGGCCAATACAGGCCCAGGGAAGGGGGGCCACGCGGCCCCCTTCCCGTTTTTTGTTTTTTTTATTTAAAAAAAAAAAATGCTAAGGCCCCGGGGGATGGGGTCCCCGGGGCCAAAAGTGGGCAAGGGAAGGGGGGCCACGCAGACCCCCTCCTATTAAAAAAAAAATAGAAAAAAAAAAATGACTGGCATCGTGCCGGAGGCCCCGCCCCCCTCCCTGCAGTACTCTGCAAACGCGCCCCTGGCGCGTTTGCAGAGGGGAATGACTCCCTTGAATACTGGGTGTCCCTGGGGCCAACTAGCCCACCAGGAACCTCCAGTATGCGCCAGGGGCTGCGTTGCAGAGACGTGTACAGAGGCCACGCCCCTTTACACCTCTCTGCAACGCAGCTCTGTGGCGCTTTTGGAGGTATATGGTGGGCTAGTTGGACTCCAGGGACCCTCAGGATTCAAGGGGACTTAATCCCCCAACTTAAAACGCGCCACGGGGCGCGTTTGCACAGTGGTGAAGGGAGGGGCGGGGCTTCAGGTGACATGTGTGCAAACAGGCCCCGTGGCGCGTTTTAAGATGGGGAATAAATTCCTTTTCAATCCTGAGGGTCCCTAGGGGCCAACTAGCCCACCAGGTACCTCCAGTAAGTGCCACGGAGCTGCGTTGCAGAGTGTTGTAAAAGGGGCGTGGCCTCTGAACACCTCTCTGCAACGCAGCCCCTGGCGCATACTGGAGGTACCTGGTGGGCTAGTTGGCCCCTAGGGACCCTCGGGATTGAGGAGGAATTAATTGTCCAACTTAAAACGCGCCACAGGGCGTGTTTGCAGACATGTCACCTTAGGCCCCACCCCTTCCTTCACCATTGTGCAAATATTCCTCTAAAATCAGCCGAACTACGAATTCCGATTTACTCACCTGTTATCAGGAGAGACCTCAGTGCTGCATCTTTGAGCCCAGTACTGATCCTGAAAAGTAATTCTAACCGTACTTACCAGTAACTTGAATTTCCTTCCATAGGATATCATTGCCTGCTTTTTGCTGAAAAAGTTTCTGTCGATTTTTGAAACATACAAATATTCCTCTAAAATCAGCCGAAATACGAATTTCGATTTACTCACCTGTTATCAGGAGAGACCTCATTGCTGCATCTTTCAGCCCAGTACTGGTCCTGAAAAGTAATTCTAACCGTACTTACCAGTAACTTGAATTTCCTTCCATAGGCTAACATTGACTGGTTTCACTTGGAAATTCTTCTAAGTGTGGAGTTTTGGAACTTTATAATATTCCTCTAAAATCAGCCGAAATACGAATTCCGATTTACTCACCTGTTATCAGGAGAGACCTCAGTGCTGCATCTTTCAGCCCAGTACTGATCCTGAAAAGTAATTTTAACCGTACTTACCAGTAACTTGAATTTCCTTCCATAGGATATCATTGCCTGCTTTTTGCTGAAAAATTTTCTGTCGATTTTTGAAACATACAAATATTCCTCTAAAATCAGACGAAATACGAATTCCGATTTACTCACCTGTTATCAGGAGAGAACCCAGTGCTGCATCTTTTAGCCCAGTACTGACCCTGAAAAGTAATTCTAACCGTACTTAACAGTAACTTGAATTTCCTTCCATAGGCTAACATTGACTGGTTTCACTTGGAAATTCTTCTAAGTGTGGAGTTTTGGAACTTTATAATATTTCTCTAAAATCAGCCGAACTATGAATTCCGATTTACTCACCTGTTATCAGGAGAGAACCCAGTGCTGCATCTTTTAGCCCAGCACTGACCCTGAAAAGTAATTCTAACCGTACTTACCAGTAACTTGAATTTCCTTCCATAGGAATCCATTGTCTGGTTTTCAGCAGAAAAGTTTCAAAGTGTCGATTTTCACAAACTACAAATATTCCTTAAAAATCGCATGTGTGACTTAAACGCATTCTTTCAACTGTTTACAGGAGATGCACTAGTGCTGGTTCCAGGATCCACCACTGAGTAAGAAAAAGTAACGATAACACTACTTACCTGCTAAGTGAATTTCCTCCCATAGGATAACATTGGTGATTCTATATGAAAAAGTTTCGAAGTGTCAACTTTTAAAATACAATAATATTCCTTAAAAATCACTACTGTAACCAAAACGCTTTTACTCAACTGTTTACAGGAGATGTCCCAGGACTGAATCTAGGATCCAGTCCTGTGGTTAGAAAAGTAATCCATAAAGTAACTAATTGCATTTAACTAGAAATTCACATTGAGCTCAATGTTGCTTTGTTTTTGAAATTGTGTTGCCCATTGCAACAACTGTAACTACTGTACTTAAAAGTCTATTGCCTATTTGCAAAGTATTTAAACTAAAGTAATTCATTCTGAGAAAGTATATTTTGTAATGTAATGTATAATGTAATTACAATGTAATTTAAAAAATAAAATATCTAAAAATAAATAGTTTAAAAAAATGTTGTAAATCAGTATCAAAAAAATAAATATAACAATTAATACATTTAAAAATTGTCATTTACAAAACCTTTGAAATTCACTGAAAAAACCATAGGTTTCAGACACGTTATAGTTAGGAATTAGCATTTAAAAAACCTTTGAAATTCACTGAAAAAACCATAGGTTTCAGGCACGTTATAGTTAGAAATTAGCATTTAAAAAACCTTAGAAATTCACTGAAAAAACCATAAGGTTTTAGGGACAGTTATATTTAGTTGGACATTGCACTCGTACAAAACCCGTGAAATTCCCCCGTTATAATTAGTTCAGGTAACTATAACTCGCGCAACCGCAATGCACTGCTGATGACGTCACATATTACATCACTCATGACATGGTCAGTGACATCACCGATGACATCACTGATGACATCTCAAATGACATCACTGATGACATCATCCATGTGAGAATTTAATGCACCTCCTCACACCCTAATATAACCTTTGATACACCCACTCTAAATTACAGACTGCCATTCTCAAAACCATAGACACTCCAACACCAATAACTACATACCCACTCACTGATTCTTAGGTCTACACACACACATCCACTCACTCACCCGTACAGTCACTCATACTTATGGTCACTCAGTACAGGACTATCATATGCACTCATACTCCTATATAGACACTCAAACACCGCCACTCATCCATAGAGGTACTCACACACCTAGTCAGTCAATCAAATAATTAAACACACTGCCATTTACTCACCTATACAGTTATACACACACCAGCTCACTTACTCATACAAATACTAGCACATTCTTACGCTCTTATACAATCACTGATACAAGCACACACTCATCCATACAGTCACTCTCACAATCACACACTCTCGCTTATAGCTATTTATATACTCCAACACACATATATACTGCCTTTCACATATGTAGTTACTCACACATGTACCACTGGGACATACATTCACTCACTAACACACTCTTACACACACTTACCCACCCATACAGTCTATCACAGATGCACTCTTGAAACCATCCACCCAGTGAATCACCCACTCACACATCTATGCACAGAGTCGCACACACCCCACCCACACAAACACTCAGGCACCCATACAGATACTCAGACAACCAATCAATAACTCATATAGACACTCATGTAGCTATTCACAAACCCATGCACCACTTACACAGCAACAGACAGACGGATACAGACATTCACCCAGTTTAGTCACTAACCCATGCATTCAGTAAGATACGTTTAATCACTCACTTATCGAGTTAGTCACGCACCTACTAAATCATCCATACAGACACTTATACACCCACTCATTCTTCAATACGCCTTTCCCTATATATATTAAAAATATTTAAACTTTACAGAAACACACAGTCACTGGATGATGTCATCAGTGATGTCATTTGAGATGTCATCAGTGATGTCATCAGTGATGTCACTGACCATGTCATGAGTGATGTAATATGTGACGTCATCAGCAGTGCATTGCGGGGCGCGAGTTATAGTTACCTGAACTAACTATAACGGGGGAATTTCACGGGTTTTGTACGAGTGCAATGTCCAACTAACTATAACTGTCCCTAAAACCTTATGGTTTTTTCAGTGAATTTCTAAGGTTTTTTAAATGCTAATTTCTAACTATAACGTGCCTGAAACCTATGGTTTTTTCAGTGAATATAGATATAGATATATAGATACATATATTATCTACTGGTGGTCGCCAGTAGATAGTTATAGTTAGGACCTATTATCCATAGGAAATCCGCGACATTCTATTTCAAATAACGTTGGCGCCGGTTGACGAATCTTCGCGAAAGTTTCCAACTTGTTGGGGCGCTCCGCTCCTACCCTGAAAGTCTCGGGTTGATTCATCAAGCGGGGGCCGAGAAAAAAGGGGGGTCCCAAAACGCGTTTTCCCCATTCATTTTTCCATAGGAACCTTTAGTCGCAGCTACAGCCCGAACTGTTGAACGGAATTACACCAAATTTGGCAAAGAGGTAGCCCTTGGTTCAGACTGGTGCCTTTTGCTTAAATGGTGTAAATCCGTTCAGTAGTTCCTGAGAAATTCACAAGTAAAGTCACATATATATCTATGGCCGAGTAGGGTCCGCGTACCCTCCCGATCACGAGCTGCATGCTAATTGGCTGTCAGCTGGCTGTCAACATTCCGATTCAGGAAGTGTTGGCAGCCATTTTGTCCCTCGGTAGAACCGAGGGACAGAAACAAGTGCGCAAAGCGCACAAAGGGGCAGGGTAGAAACACCCTAACCCCTAGGCCTGCTCAGGGGGTTCCACAAGGACCCCCTGGGCAAAAAAAAGCATTTATTTTTTTTTAAGGATGCGCTCGGGGAGCTCGGATCCTGCCGAAAAAAAAAAAATCGAAGCGCGGTCTCCCGCGCTTTGATGTTAATTTGCCCTCGGGTGGGCCAAGTCCCGGGGGCATGGTGGGGGGTTACATTTATGTATGGGGGCCTCTAAGGGCCCCCAAGCCCCGGGGACCGCCACCCCCGGGGCTTTAACAAAAATGGTGCGGGAGGGCTCTTTGCCCTCCCGCTGCCCCGGGGACCGCCACCTCCCCGGGGCTTCTGTTTTTTGTTTTTAACCTTGTGGGGGGCTCCAGCCCCCACACGCTCCGGGGACCGCCACCTCCCGGGGCACTAAAAATTAAAAATGGGGGTCCGTTTTGGACCTCCGAATCCCCGGGGACCACCACCTCCCGGGGCTTTGAAAATGTGGGGAGGGGTGCCGCGCGGCCCCCTCCTGGAGCCAGTGATGGCCCTGGGGACCGCCACCCCCAGGGCCGGCTCCTGCAGTGTCCCGGGGTGCCTACCCCGGGACACTGCTGTTTGCAATGACAGGACGGGAGCCTCGCGGCTCCCGCCCTGTCATTGCAAACTTGCTTTGGATATTGGAAGAGAGAGCAGGGAACCTGCTCTCACTTCCAATATCCAAAGCTGATTGCTTTTCCACATGGGGAGCAGCATGTTAGCTGCTCCCCATGTGGAAAGCAATGACCGGCTCGCGCAGGAGTCGGGGAGCCGGCTGGGACTGTGGGGGATTGGGGACCCCCACAGTCCCCAACCAGAGGCCAGGCCCCGGGGATGGGGTCCCCGGGGCCATAAGTGGCCAGGAGGGGGCCACGCATCCCCCTCCCCAAATTTAAAAAAAGAAAAAAAGTGCAAGGCCGGCCCCGGGGATGGGGTCCCCGGGGCCAATACAGGCCCAGGGAAGGGGGGCCACGCGGCCCCCTTCCCGTTTTTTTTTTTTTTTATTTAAAAAAAAATAAATAAATGCTCAGGCCCCGGGGGATGGGGTCCCCGGGGCCAAAAGTGGGCAAGGGAAGGGGGGCCACGCAGACCCCCTCCTATTAAAAAAAAAATAGAAAAAAAAATGACCGGCATCGTGCCGGGAGGCCCCGCCCCTCCCTGCAGTACTCTGCAAACGCGCCCCTGGCGCGTTTGCAGAGGGGAACGAATTCCCCTTGAATACTGGGGGTCCCTGGGAGCCAACTAGCCCACCAGGAACCTCCAGTATGCGCCAGGGGCTGCGTTGCAGAGACGTGTACAGAGGCCACGCCCCTTTTACACCTCTCTGCAACGCAGCTCTGTGGCGCTTTTGGAGGTATATGGTGGGCTAGTTGGACTCCAGGGACCCTCAGGATTCAAGGGGACTTAATCCCCCAACTTAAAACGCGCCACGGGGCGCGTTTGCACAGTGGTGAAGGGAGGGGGCGGGGCTTCAGGTGACATGTGTGCAAACAGGCCCCGTGGCGCGTTTTAAGATGGGGAATAAATTCCTTTTCAATCCTGAGGGTCCCTAGGGGCCAACTAGCCCACCAGGTACCTCCAGTAAGTGCCACGGAGCTGCGTTGCAGAGTGTTGTAAAAAGGGGCGTGGCCTCTGAACACCTCTCTGCAACGCAGCCCCCTGGTACCTGGTGGGCTAGTTGGCCCCTAGGGACCCTCGGGATTGAGGAGGAATTAATTGTCCAACTTAAAATGCGCCACAGGGCGTGTTTGCAGACATGTCACCTTAGGCCCCACCCCCTTCCTTCACCATTGTGCAAATATTCCTCTAAAATCAGCCGAACTACGAATTCCGATTTACTCACCTGTTATCAGGAGAGACCTCAGTGCTGCATCTTTGAGCCCAGTACTGATCCTGAAAAGTAATTCTAACCGTACTTACCAGTAACTTGAATGTCCTTCCATAGGATATCATTGCCTGCTTTTTGCTGAAAAAGTTTCTAAGTGTCGATTTTTGAAACATACAAATATTCCTCTAAAATCAGCCGAAATACGAATTTCGATTTACTCACCTGTTATCAGGAGAGACCTCATTGCTGCATCTTTCAGCCCAGTACTGGTCCTGAAAAGTAATTCTAACCGTACTTACCAGTAACTTGAATTTCCTTCCATAGGCTAACATTGACTGGTTTCACTTGGAAATTCTTCTAAGTGTGGAGTTTTGGAACTTTATAATATTCCTCTAAAATCAGCCGAAATACGAATTCCGATTTACTCACCTGTTATCAGGAGAGACCTCAGTGCTGCATCTTTCAGCCCAGTACTGATCCTGAAAAGTAATTTTAACCGTACTTACCAGTAACTTGAATTTCCTTCCATAGGATATCATTGCCTGCTTTTTGCTGAAAAAGTTTCTGTCGATTTTTGAAACATACAAATATTCCTCTAAAATCAGACGAAATACGAATTCCGATTTACTCACCTGTTATCAGGAGAGAACCCAGTGCTGCATCTTTTAGCCCAGCACTGACCCTGAAAAGTAATTCTAACCGTACTTAACAGTAACTTGAATTTCCTTCCATAGGCTAGCATTGACTGGTTTCACTTGGAAATTCTTCTAAGTGTGGAGTTTTGGAACTTTATAATATTTCTCTAAAATCAGCCGAACTATGAATTCCGATTTACTCACCTGTTATCAGGAGAGAACCCAGTGCTGCATCTTTTAGCCCAGCACTGACCCTGAAAAGTAATTCTAACCGTACTTACCAGTAACTTGAATTTCCTTCCATAGGAATCCATTGTCTGGTTTTCAGCAGAAAAGTTTCAAAGTGACGATTTTCACAAACTACAAATATTCCTTAAAAATCGCATGTGTGACTGAAACGCATTCTTTCAACTGTTTACAGGAGATGCACCAGTGCTGGTTCCAGGATCCACCACTGAGTAAGAAAAAGTAACGATAACACTACTTACCTGCTAAGTGAATTTCCTCCCATAGGATAACATTGGTGATTCTATATGAAAAAGTTTCAAGTGTCAACTTTTAAAATACAATAATATTCCTTAAAAATCACTACTGTAACCAAAACGCTTTTACTCAACTGTTTACAGGAGATGTCCCAGGACTGAATCTAGGATCCAGTCCTGTGGTTAGAAAAGTAATCCATAAAGTAACTAATTGCATTTAACTAGAAATTCACATTGAGCTCAATGTTGCTTTGTTTTTGAAATTGTGTTGCCCATTGCAACAACTGTAACTACTGTACTTAAAAGTCTATTGCCTATTTGCAAAGTATTTAAACTAAAGTAATTCATTCTGAGAAAGTATATTTTGTAAGGTAATGTATAATGTAATTACAATGTAATTTAAAAAATAAAATATCTAAAAATAAATAGTTTAAAAAAATGTTGTAAATCAGTATCAAAAAAATAAATATAACAATTAATACATTTAAAAATTGTCATTTACAAAACCTTTGAAATTCACTGAAAAAACCATAGGTTTCAGACACGTTATAGTTAGGAATTAGCATTTAAAAAACCTTTGAAATTCACTGAAAAAACCATAGGTTTCAGGCACGTTATAGTTAGAAATTAGCATTTAAAAAACCTTAGAAATTCACTGAAAAAACCATAAGGTTTTAGGGACAGTTATAGTTAGTTGGACATTGCACTCGTACAAAACCCGTGAAATTCCCCCGTTATAGTTAGTTCAGGTAACTATAACTCGCGCAACCGCAATGCACTGCTGATGACGTCACATATTACATCACTCATGACATGGTCAGTGACATCACCGATGACATCACTGATGACATCTCAAATGACATCACTGATGACATCATCCATGTGAGAATTTAATGCACCTCCTCACACCCTAATATAACCTTTGATACACCCACTCTAAATTACAGACTGCCATTCTCAAAACCATAGACACTCCAACACCAATAACTACATACCCACTCACTGATTCTTAGGTCTACACACACACATCCACTCACTCACCCGTACAGTCACTCATACTTATGGTCACTCAGTACAGGACTATCATATGCACTCATACTCCTATATAGACACTCAAACACCGCCACTCATCCATAGAGGTACTCACACACCTAGTCAAATAATTAAACACACTGCCATTTACTCACCTATACAGTTATACACACACCAGCTCACTTACTCATACAAATACTAGCACATTCTTACGCTCTTATACAATCACTGATACAAGCACACACTCATCCATACAGTCACTCTCACAATCACACACTCTCGTGGAGAGGTGTGGTGCAGCGGCCAGGGCAGCTGACTTCGGAGCACAGGGCTCACGGTTCGATCCCGGGCTCCGATGGCAGCTCTGCTCAGCACCATTTGACTCTGGGCAATAGCTCACTTAATTTCCACAACGGCCCCCAGCGCCTTGAGACCCGTAAGGGTGAGTAGTTCGCGCTTTACAAATACGGATTTATTATTTATAGCTAGTTATATACTCCAACACACATATATACTGCCTTTCACATATGTAGTTACTCACACATGTACCACTGGGACATACATTCACTCACTAACACACTCTTACACACACTTACCCACCCATACAGTCTATCACAGATGCACTCTTGAAACCATCCACCCAGTGAATCACCCACTCACACATCTATGCACAGAGTCGCACACACCCCACCCACACAAACACTCAGGCACCCATACAGATACTCAGACAACCAATCAATAACTCATATAGACACTCATGTAGCTATTCACAAACCCATGCACCACTTACACAGCAACAGACAGACGGATACAGACATTCACCCAGTTTAGTCACTAACCCATGCATTCAGTAAGATACGTTTAATCACTCACTTATCGAGTTAGTCACGCACCTACTAAATCATCCATACAGACACTTATACACCCACTCATTCTTCAATACGCCTTTCCCTATATATATTAAAAATATTTAAACTTTACAGAAACACACAGTCACTGGATGATGTCATCAGTGATGTCATTTGAGATGTCATCAGTGATGTCATCAGTGATGTCACTGACCATGTCATGAGTGATGTAATATGTGACGTCATCAGCAGTGCATTGCGGGGCGCGAGTTATAGTTACCTGAACTAACTATAACGGGGGAATTTCACGGGTTTTGTACGAGTGCAATGTCCAACTAACTATAACTGTCCCTAAAACCTTATGGTTTTTTCAGTGAATTTCTAAGGTTTTTTAAATGCTAATTTCTAACTATAACGTGCCTGAAACCTATGGTTTTTTCAGTGAATATATCTATATATATATATATATATATATATATATATATATATTATCTACTGGCGGTCGCCAGTAGATAGTTATAGTTAGGACCTATTATCCATAGGAAATCCGCGACATTCTATTTGAAATAACGTTGGCGCCGGTTGACGAATCTTCGCGAAAGTTTCCAACTTGTTGGGGCGCTCCGCTCCTACCCTGAAAGTCTCGGGTTGATTCATCAAGCGGGGCCGAGAAAAAGGGGGTCCCAAAACGCGTTTTCCCCATTCATTTTTCCATAGGAATCTTTAGTCGCAGCTACAGCCCGAACTGTTGAACGGAATTACACCAAATTTGGCAAAGAGGTAGCCCTTGGTTCAGACTGGTGCCTTTTGCTTAAATGGTGTAAATCCGTTCAGTAGTTCCTGAGAAATTCACAAGTAAAGTCACATATATATCTATGGCCGAGTAGGGTCCGCGTACCCTCCCGATCACGAGCTGCATGCTAATTGGCTGTCAGCTGGCTGTCAACATTCCGATTCAGGAAGTGTTGGCAGCCATTTTGTCCCTCGGTAGAACCGAGGGACAGAAACAAGTGCGCAAAGCGCACAAAGGGGGCAGGGTAGAAACACCCTAACCCCTAGGCCTGCTCAGGGGTCCCACAAGGACCCCCTGGGCAAAAAGCATTTTTTTTTAAATCGGCAGGATGCGCTCAGGGTGCTCGGATCCTGCCGAAAAAAACAATCGAAGCGCGGTCTCCCGCGCTCGATAGCTAATTTGCCCCGGGTGGGCCAAGTCCCGGGGGCATGGTGGGGGGTTACATTTATGTATGGGGGCCTCTAAGGGCCCCCAAGCCCCGGGGACCGCCACCCCCGGGGCTTTAACAAAAATGGTGCGGGAGGGCTCTTTGCCCTCCCGCTGCCCCGGGGACCGCCACCTCCCGGGGCTTCTGTTTTATTTTTTAACCTTTGTGGGGGGCTCCAGCCCCCCACACACCCCGGGGACCGCCACCTCCCCGGGGCACTAAAAATAAAAATGGGGGTCCGTTTTGGACCTCCGAAGCCCCGGGACCACCACCTCCCCGGGGCTTTGAAAATGTGGGGAGGGGGGCCGCGCGGCCCCCTCCTGGAGCCAGTGATGGCCCTGGGGACCGCCACCCCCAGGGCCGGCTCCTGCAGTGTCCCGGGGTGCCTACCCCCGGGACACTGCTGTTTGCAATGACAGGACGGGAGCCTCGCGGCTCCCGCCCTGTCATTGCAAACTTGCTTTGGATATTGGAAGAGAGAGCAGGAAACCTGCTCTCACTTCCAATATCCAAAGCTGATTGCTTTCACATGGGGAGCAGCATGTTAGCTGCTCCCCATGTGGAAAGCAATGCCGGCTCGCGCAGGAGTCGGGGAGCCGGCTGGGACTGTGGGGGATTGGGGACCCCCCACAGTCCCCAACCAGAGGCCAGGCCCCGGGGATGGGGTCCCCGGGGCCATAAGTGGCCAGGGAGGGGGCCACGCAGCCCCCCTCCCCAAATTTAAAAAAAGAAAAAAAGTGCAAGGCCGGCCCCGGGGGATGGGGTCCCCGGGGCCTTAAATGGCCTGAGGAGGGGGGCCACGCAGCCCCCCTCCAAATCAAAAAATCAAAAAATCGAGGCCATGCCCCGGGGGATGTGGTTCCCGGGGCCAATACAGGCCCAGGGAAGGGAAGCCACGCGGCCCCCTTCCCGTTTTTTTTTTTTTTAAATTTAAAAAAACAAAAAAATGCTCAGGCCCCGGGGGATGGGGTCCCCGGGGCCAAAAGTGGGCAAGGGAAGGGGGCCACACAGCCCCTCCCATTAAAAAAAAATTGAAAAAAAAAACGACCGGCATCGTGCCGAAGGCCCCGCCCTCCCTGCAGTACTCTGCAAACGCGCCCCTGGCGCGTTTGCAGAGGGGGAACGACTCCCTTGAATACTGGGGGTCCCTGGGGCCAACTAGCCCACCAGGAACCTCCAGAATGTGCCAGGGGCTGCGTTGCAGAGACGTGTACAGAGGCCACGCCCCTTTTACACCTCTCTGCAACGCAGCTCTGTGGCGCTTTTTGGAGGTATATGGTGGGCTAGTTGGACTCCAGGGACCCTCAGGATTCAAGGGGACTTAATCCCCCAACTTAAAACGCGCCACGGGGCGCGTTTGCACAGTGGTGAAGGGAGGGGGCGGGGCTTCAGGTGACATGTGTGCAAACAGTCCCCGTGGCGCGTTTTAAGATGGGGAATAAATTCCTTTTCAATCCTGAGGGTCCCTAGGGGCCAACTAGCCCACCAGGTACCTCCAGTAAGTGCCACGGAGCTGGGTTGCAGAGTGTTGTAAAAAGGGGCGTGGCCTCTGAACACCTCTCTGCAACACAGCCCCCTGGCGCATACTGGAGGTACCTGGTGGGCTAGTTGGCCCCTAGGGACCCTCGGGATTGAGGAGGAATTAATTGTCCAACTTAAAATGCGCCACAGGGTGTGTTTGCAGACATGTCACCTTAGGCCCCACCCCCTTCCTTCACCATTGTGCAAATATTCCTCTAAAATCAGCCGAACTACGAATTCCGATTTACTCACCTGTTATCAGGAGAGACCTCAGTGCTGCATCTTTGAGCCCAGTACTGATCCTGAAAAGTAATTCTAACCGTACTTACCAGTAACTTGAATTTCCTTCCATAGGATATCATTGCCTGCTTTTTGCTGAAAAAGTTTCTAAGTGTCGATTTTTGAAACATACAAATATTCCTCTAAAATCAGCCGAAATACGAATTTCGATTTACTCACCTGTTATCAGGAGAGACCTCATTGCTGCATCTTTCAGCGCAGTACTGGTCCTGAAAAGTAATTTTAACCGTACTTACCAGTAAAATGAATTTCCTTCCATAGGCTATCATTGACTGGTTTCACTTGGAAATTCTTCTAAGTGTGGAGTTTTGGAACTTTATAATATTTCTCTAAAATCAGCCGAACAATGAATTCCGATTTACTCACCTGTTATCAGGAGAGAACCCAGTGCTGCATCTTTTAGCCCAGCACTGACCCTGAAAAGTAATTCTAACCGTACTTACCAGTAACTTGAATTTCCTTCCATAGGCTAACATTGACTGGTTTCACTTGGAAATTCTTCTAAGTGTGGAGTTTTGGAACTTTATAATATTCCTCTAAAATCAGCCGAAATACGAATTCCGATTTACTCACCTGTTATCAGGAGAGACCTCAGTGCTGCATCTTTCAGCCCAGTACTGATCCTGAAAAGTAATTTTAACCGTACTTACCAGTAACTTGAATTTCCTTCCATAGGATATCATTGCCTGCTTTTTGCTGAAAAGTTTCTGTCGATTTTTGAAACATACAAATATTCCTCTAAAATCAGACGAAATACGAATTTCGATTTACTCACCTGTTATCAGGAGAGAACCCAGTGCTGCATCTTTTAGCCCAGCACTGACCCTGAAAAGTAATTCTAACCGTACTTACCAGTAACTTGAATTTCCTTCCATAGGCTAACATTGACTGGTTTCACTTGGAAATTCTTCTAAGTGTGGAGTTTTGGAACTTTATAATATTTCTCTAAAATCAGCCGAACTATGAATTCCGATTTACTCACCTGTTATCAGGAGAGAACCCAGTGCTGCATCTTTTAGCCCAGCACTGACCCTGAAAAGTAATTCTAACCGTACTTACCAGTAACTTGAATTTCCTTCCATAGGCTAACATTGACTGGTTTCACTTGGAAATTCTTCTAAGTGTGGAGTTTTGGAACTTTATAATATTCCTCTAAAATCAGCCGAAATACGAATTCCGATTTACTCACCTGTTATCAGGAGAGACCTCAGTGCTGCATCTTTCAGCCCAGTACTGATCCTGAAAAGTAATTTTAACCGTACTTACCAGTAACTTGAATTTCCTTCCATAGGATATCATTGCCTGCTTTTTGCTGAAAAAGTTTCTGTCGATTTTTGAAACATACAAATATTCCTCTAAAATCAGACGAAATACGAATTCCGATTTACTCACCTGTTATCAGGAGAGAACCCAGTGCTGCATCTTTTAGCCCAGCACTGACCCTGAAAAGTAATTCTAACCGTACTTAACAGTAACTTGAATTTCCTTCCATAGGCTAACATTGACTGGTTTCACTTGGAAATTCTTCTAAGTGTGGAGTTTTGGAACTTTATAATATTTCTCTAAAATCAGCCGAACTATGAATTCCGATTTACTCACCTGTTATCAGGAGAGAACCCAGTGCTGCATCTTTTAGCCCAGCACTGACCCTGAAAAGTAATTCTAACCGTACTTACCAGTAACTTGATTTTCCTTCCATAGGAATCCATTGTCTGGTTTTCAGCAGAAAAGTTTCAGTGTCGATTTTCACAAACTACAAATATTCCTTAAAAATCGCATGTGTGACTTAAACGCATTCTTTCAACTGTTTACAGGAGATGCACCAGTGCTGGTTCCAGGATCCACCACTGAGTAAGAAAAAGTAACGATAACACTACTTACCTGCTAAGTGAATTTCCTCCCATAGGATAACATTGGTGATTCTATATGAAAAAGTTTCGAAGTGTCAACTTTTAAAATACAATAATATTCCTTAAAAATCACTACTGTAACCAAAACGCTTTTACTCAACTGTTTACAGGAGATGTCCCAGGACTGAATCTAGGATCCAGTCCTGTGGTTAGAAAAGTAATCCATAAAGTAACTAATTGCATTTAACTAGAAATTCACATTGAGCTCAATGTTGCTTTGTTTTTTAAATTGTGTTGCCCATTGCAACAACTGTAACTACTGTACTTAAAAGTCTATTGCCTATTTGCAAAGTATTTAAACTAAAGTAATTCATTCTGAGAAAGTATATTTTGTAATGTAATGTATAATGTAATTACAATGTAATTTAAAAAATAAAATATCTAAAAATAAATAGTTTAAAAACATGTTGTAAATCAGTATCAAAAAATAAATATAACAATTAATACATTTAAAAATTGTCATTTACAAAACCTTTGAAATTCACTGAAAAAAACCATAGGTTTCAGACACGTTATAGTTAGGAATTAGCATTTAAAAAACCTTTGAAATTCACTGAAAAAACCATAGGTTTCAGACACGTTATAGTTAGGAATTAGCATTTAAAAAACCTTTGAAATTCACTGAAAAAACCATAGGTTTCAGGCACGTTATAGTTAGAAATTAGCATTTAAAAAACCTTAGAAATTCACTGAAAAAACCATAAGGTTTTAGGGACAGTTATAGTTAGTTGGACATTGCACTCGTACAAAACCCGTGAAATTCCCCGTTATAGTTAGTTCAGGAACTATAACTCGCGCAACCGCAATGCACTGCTGATGACGTCACATATTACATCACTCATGACATGGTCAGTGACATCACTGATGACATCACTGATGACATCTCAAATGACATCACTGATGACATCATCCATGTGAGAATTTAATGCACCTCCTCACACCCTAATATAACCTTTGATACACCCACTCTAAATTACAGACTGCCATTCTCAAAACCATAGACACTCCAACACCAATAACTACATACCCACTCACTGATTCTTAGGTCTACACACACACATCCACTCACTCACCCGTACAGTCACTCATACTTATGGTCACTCAGTACAGGACTATCATATGCACTCATACTCCTATATAGACACTCAAACACTGCCACTCATCCATAGAGGTACTCACACACCTAGTCAGTCATGCAAATAATTAAACACACTGCCATTTACTCACCTATACAGTTATACACACACCAGCTCACTTACTCATACAAATACTAACACATTCTTACGCTCTTATACAATCACTGATACAAGCACACACTCATCCATACAGTCACTCTCACAATCACACACTCTCGCTTATAGCTATTTATATACTCCAACACACATATATACTGCCTTTCACATATGTAGTTACTCACACATGTACCACTGGGACATACATTCACTCACTAACACACTCTTACACACACTTACCCACCCATACAGTCTATCACAGATGCACTCTTGAAACCATCCACCCAGTGAATCACCCACTCACACATCTATGCACAGAGTCGCACACACCCCACCCACACAAACACTCAGGCACCCATACAGATACTCAGACAACCAATCAATAACTCATATAGACACTCATGTAGCTATTCACAAACCCATGCACCACTTACACAGCAACAGACAGACGGATACAGACATTCACCCAGTTTAGTCACTAACCCATGCATTCAGTAAGATACGTTTAATCACTCACTTATCGAGTTAGTCACGCACCTACTAAATCATCCATACAGACACTTATACACCCACTCATTCTTCAATACGCCTTTCCCTATATATATTAAAAATATTTAAACTTTACAGAAACACACAGTCACTGGATGATGTCATCAGTGATGTAATTTGAGATGTCATCAGTGATGTCATCAGTGATGTCACTGACCATGTCATGAGTGATGTAATATGTGACGTCATCAGCAGTGCATTGCGGGGCGCGAGTTATAGTTACCTGAACTAACTATAACGGGGGAATTTCACGGGTTTTGTACGAGTGCAATGTCCAACTAACTATAACTGTCCCTAAAACCTTATGGTTTTTTCAGTGAATTTCTAAGGTTTTTTAAATGCTAATTTCTAACTATAACGTGCCTGAAACCTATGGTTTTTTCAGTGAATATATATATATATGTATATATATATATATATATATATATATATATATATATATATATATCTACTAGCGGTCGCCAGTAGATAGTTATAGTTAGGACCTATTATCCATAGGAAATCCGTGACATTCTATTTGAAATAACGTTGGCGCCGGTTGACGAATCTTCGCGAAAGTTTCCAACTTGTTGGGGCGCTCCGCTCCTACCCTGAAAGTCTCGGGTTGATTCGTCAAGCGGGGCCGAGAAAAAGGGGGGTCCCAAAACGCGTTTTCCCCATTCATTTTTCCATAGGAACCTTTAGTCGCAGCTACAGCCCGAACTGCTGAACGGAATTAAACCAAATTTGGCAAAGAGGTAGCCCTTGGTTCAGACTGGTGCCTTTTGCTTAAATGGTGTAAATCCGTTCAGTAGTTCCTGAGAAATTCACAAGTAAAGTCACATATATATCTATGGCCGAGTAGGGTCCGCGTACCCTCCCGATCACGAGCTGCATGCTAATTGGCTGTCAGCTGGCTGTCAACATTTTGATTCAGGAAGTGTTGGCAGCCATTTTGTCCCTGGGTAGAACCGAGGGACAGAAACAAGTGCTCAAAGCGCACAAAGGGGGCAGGGTAGAAACACCCTAACCCCTAGGCCTGCTCAGGGGTCCCACAAGGACCCCTGGGCAAAAAAGCATTTTTTTTTAAATCAGCAGGATGCGCTCAGGGTGCGCGGATCCTGCCGAAAAAGAAAAAATCGAAGCGCGGTCTCCCGCGCTCGATGTTAATTGCCCCGGGTGGGCCAAGTCCCGGAGGCATGGTGGGGGGTTATATTTATGTATGGGGGCCTCTAAGGCCCCCAAGCCCCGGGGACCGCCACCCCCTGGGGCTTTAACAAAAATGGTGCGGGAGGCCTCTTGCCCTCCCGCTGCCCCGGGACCGCCACCTCCCCGGGGCTTCTGTTTTATTTTTTTAACCTTTGTGGGGGGCTCCAGCCCCCACACGCCTCGGGACCGCCACCTCCCGGGGCACTAAAAATTAAAAATGGGGGTCCGTTTTGGACCCCGAAGCCCCGGGACCACCACCTCCCGGGGCTTTGAAAATGGGGAGGGGGGCCGCGCGGCCCCCTCCTGGAGCCAGTGATGGCCCTGGGGACCGCCACCCCCAGGGCCGGCTCCTGCAGTGTCCCGGGGTGCCTACCCCGGGACACTGCTGTTTGCAATGACAGGACGGGAGCCTCGTGGCTCCCGCCCTGTCATTGCAAACTTGCTTTGGATATTGGAAGAGAGAGCAGGAAACCTGCTCTCACTTCCAATATCCAAAGCTGATTGCTTTTCCACATGGGGAGCAGCATGTTAGCTGCTCCCTATGTGGAAAAGCAATGCCGGCTCGCGCAGGAGTCGGGGAGCCGGCTGGGACTGTGGGGGATTGGGGACCCCCACAGTCCCCAACCAGAGGCCAGGCCCCGGGGATGGGGTCCCCGGGCCATAAGTGGCCAGGGAGGGGGCCACGCAGCCCCCTCCCCAAATTTAAAAAAAGAAAAAAAGTGCAAGGCCGGCCCCGGGGGATGGGGTCCCCGGGGCCTTAAATGGCCTGAGGAGGGGGCCCCATCCCGCTTTTTTTTTTTAATTTAAAAAAAAAAAATGCTCATGCCCCGGGGGATGGGGTCCCTGGGGCCAAAAGTGGGCAAGGGAAGGGGGCCACGCAGCCCCCTCCCATTAAAAAAATTTTGGGAAAAAAACCGACCGGCATCGTGCCGGAGGCCCCGCCCCCTCCCTGCAGTACTCTGCAAACGCGCCCTGGCGCGTTTGCAGAGGGGAACAATTCCCCTTGAATACTGGGGGTCCCTGAGGGCCAACTAGCTCACCAGGAACCTCCAGAATGCGCCAGAGGCTGCGTTGCAGAGACGTGTACAGAGGCCATGCCCCTTTTACACCTCTCTGCAACGCAGCTCTGTGGCGCTTTTGGAGGTATATGGTGGGCTAGTTGGACTCCAGGGACCCTCAGGATTCAAGGGGACTTAATCCCCCAACTTAAAACGTGCCACGGGCGCGTTTGCACAGTGGTGAAGGGAGGGGCGGGGCTTCAGGTGACATGTGTGCAAACAGGCCCCGTGGCGCGTTTTAAGATGGGGAATAAATTCCTTTTCAATCCTGAGGGTCCCTAGGGGCCAACTAGCCCACCAGGTACCTCCAGTAAGCGCCACGGAGCTGCGTTGCAGAGTGTTGTAAAAGGGCGTGGCCTCTGAACACCTCTCTGCAACGCAGCCCCTGGCGCATACTGGAGGTACCTGGTGGGCTAGTTGGCCCCTAGGGACCCTCGGGATTAAGGAGGAATTAATTGTCCAACTTAAAACGCGCCACAGGGCGTGTTTGCAGACATGTCACCTTAGGCCCCACCCCTTCCTTCACCATTGTGCAAATATTCCTCTAAAATCAGCCGAACTACGAATTCCGATTTACTCACCTGTTATCAGGAGAGACCTCAGTGCTGCATCTTTGAGCCCAGTACTGATCCTGAAAAGTAATTCTAACCGTACTTACCAGTAACTTGAATTTCCTTCCATAGGATATCATTGCCTGCTTTTGCTGAAAAAGTTTCCAAGTGTCGATTTTTGAAACATACAAATATTCCTCTAAAATCAGCCGAAATACGAATTTCGATTTACTCACCTGTTATCAGGAGAGACCTCATTGCTGCATCTTTCAGCCCAGTACTGGTCCTGAAAAGTAATTTTAACCATACTTACCAGTAACTTGAATTTCCTTCCATAGGCTAACATTGACTGGTTTCACTTGGAAATTCTTCTAAGTGTGGAGTTTTGGAACTTTATAATATTTCTCTAAAATCAGCCGAACTATGAATTCCGATTTACTCACCTGTTATCAGGAGAGAACCCAGTGCTGCATCTTTTAGCCCAGCACTGACCCTGAAAAGTAATTCTAACCGTACTTACCAGTAACTTGAATTTCCTTCCATAGGCTAACATTGACTGGTTTCACTTGGAAATTCTTCTAAGTGTGGAGTTTTGGAACTTTATAATATTCCTCTAAAATCAGCCGAAATACGAATTCCGATTTACTCACCTGTTATCAGGAGAGACCTCAGTGCTGCATCTTTCAGCCCAGTACTGATCCTGAAAAGTAATTTTAACCGTACTTACCAGTAACTTGAATTTCCTTCCATAGGATATCATTGCCTGCTTTTTGCTGAAAAAGTTTCTGTCGATTTTTGAAACATACAAATATTCCTCTAAAATCAGACGAAATACGAATTCCGATTTACTCACCTGTTATCAGGAGAGAACCCAGTGCTGCATCTTTTAGCCCAGCACTGACCCTGAAAAGTAATTCTAACCGTACTTAACAGTAACTTGAATTTCCTTCCATAGGCTAACATTGACTGGTTTCACTTGGAAATTCTTCTAAGTGTGGAGTTTTGGAACTTTATAATATTTCTCTAAAATCAGCCGAACTATGAATTCCGATTTACTCACCTGTTATCAGGAGAGAACCCAGTGCTGCATCTTTAGCCCAGCACTGACCCTGAAAAGTAATTCTAACCGTACTTACCAGTAACTTGAATTTCCTTCCATAGGAATCCATTGTCTGGTTTTCAGCAGAAAAGTTTCAAAGTGTCGATTTTCACAAACTACAAATATTCCTTAAAAATCGCATGTGTGACTTAAACGCATTCTTTCAACTGTTTACAGGAGATGCACCAGTGCTGGTTCCAGGATCCACCACTGAGTAAGAAAAAGTAACGATAACACTACTTACCTGCTAAGTGAATTTCCTCCCATAGGATAACATTGGTGATTCTATATGAAAAAGTTTCAAGTGTCAACTTTTAAAATACAATAATATTCCTTAAAAATCACTACTGTAACCAAAACGCTTTTACTCAACTGTTTACAGGAGATGTCCCAGGACTGAATCTAGGATCCAGTCCTGTGGTTAGAAAAGTAATCCATAAAGTAACTAATTGCATTTAACTAGAAATTCACATTGAGCTCAATGTTGCTTTGTTTTTCAATCAATCAATCAATCATGTCACTTATAAAGCGCACTACATACCCGCGAGGGTCTCAAGGCGCTGGGGGAAGAGGGGGGTGGTGCTGCTACTGATCGAAGAGCCAGGTCTTGAGGAGTCTTCTGAAGGCCAGTAGGTCTTGGGTCTGTCGGAGGTTGGTGGGGAGGGTGTTCCAGGTCTTGGCGGCGAGGTGGGAGAAGGATCTGCCGCCGGCGGTCGTTTTCCGGATGCGGGGGACTGTGGCGATGGCGAGGCTGGTCGAGCGGAGCTGGCGGGTGGGAGTGTAGAAGCTGAGTCGTCTGTTGAGGTAGGCTGGTCCGGAGTTGTGGAGTGCTTTGTGTGCATGGGTGAGGAGCTTGAAGGTTATCCTCTTGTTGACAGGGAGCCAGTGCAGGTCTCTCAGGTGGGGTGTGATGTGGCTGCGTCGGGGGATGTCGAGGATAAGACGTGCAGAGGCGTTCTGGATGCGTTGCAGCCGTCTCAGGAGCTTAGCTGTCGTTCCTGCGTAGAGGGCGTTTCCGTAGTCCAGCCTGCTGGTGATGAGGGCCTGGGTGACTGTTTTTCTTGTTTCGGTGGGGATCCACTTGAAGATCCTGCGGAGCATTCGGAGGATGTTGAAGCAGGGTGAGGAAACGGCGTTGACCTGCTTAGTCATGGAGAGGGTGGGGTCGAGGATGACCCCTAGGTTGCGTACGTAGTCGGTGGGTGGCGGGGCTGTTCCCAGTGATGTTGGCCACCAGGAGTCGTCCCAGGCTGAAGGGTTGGAACCAAGGATGAGGACCTCCGTCTTGTCCGAGTTCAGCTTCAGGTGGCTGGTCCTCATCCATTCGGCGACGGCCTTCATTCCTTCGTGGAGGTGGGCTTTGGCGGTGTGAGGGTCTTTGGTGAGGGAGAGGATCAGCTGGGTGTCGTCGGCATAGGAGATGATGTTGAGGTTGTGCTGTCGGGCGACGTGGGCGAGGGGTGCCATGTAGATGTTGAACAGCGTTGGGCTGAGGGAGGAGCCTTGGGGTACGCCGCAGATGATCTTGGTGGCCTTGGATCGGAAGGGGGCTAGGCGGACGCTTTGTGTTCTGCCGGAAAGGAAGGATGTGGTCCAGTCCAGGGCCTTCTCTTGGATCCCGGCGTCGTGAAGGCGTGTTCGTAGTGTGTGGTGGCAGACCGCGTCGAAGGCGGCTGATAGGTCCAGGAGGATGAGGGCTGCTGTTTCTCCGTTGTCTAGCAGGGTCCTGATGTCATCGGTGGCGGCGATGAGGGCGGTTTCGGTGCTGTGGTTGCTGCGGAAGCCGGACTGGGAAGGGTCCAGGATGTTGTTCTCCTCGAGGTAGCCGGTCAGTTGTTTGTTGACGATTTTCTCGGTGACCTTCGCGGGGAACGGGAGCAGAGAGATGGGTCGGAAGTTCTTGAGGTCCTTGGGGTCTGCCTTGGGTTTCTTGAGTAAGGCGGTGATCTCGGCGTGCTTCCAGCTTTCCGGGAAGGTTGCTGTCTCGAAGGAGATGTTGATTATTTTCCAGAGATGGGGCGCGATGGCTGTACTGGCTTTGTTGAAGATGTGGTGAGGGCACGGGTCTAGCGGTGAACCGGAGTGGATGGTGTTCATGATCTCGCTGGTGTCCTCGTCGTTGATGTTGGTCCAGGAGAGCAGGTGGTTGGTGGTTGTGGGGGCAGTGGTCTCGGTGGTTGCCGGGGCGGTCGTGGTGTTGAAGCTGTCGTGGATGTCGGCGATTTTGCGGTGGAAGAAGGTGGCCAGTGAGTCGCACAGGTCTCGCGACGGCTGGATGTCGTTGGTGTTGGAGCTGGGGTTGGAGAGTTCCTTCACGATGTTGAAGAGCTCTTTGCTGTTGTGTGCGTTGTTGTCTAGGCGGTCTTTGAGTGAGGCCCTTTTGGCGGATCTGATGAGGTGATGGTGACTGCGGGTGGCGCTCTTGTGGGCGGCGTAGCTGTCCGCTGTCCGTTCGTGGAGCCAGATCTTCTCCAGTTTTCGGCATGTTCGTTTGGAGGCCTGGAGGTCTTCGGTGAACCAGGTGGCTTTCTTGCTGGTGTGGCTGTTGGGCGGATTCTTGAGCGGGGCGAGGGTGTTGGCGCAGTCGTCGATCCACTGTCTGAGGTTGCGGGCGGCGGTGTCGGGGTCGGAGGGTTCGGCGGGTGGGCTCAGGTTGTGGTCAGCTGGTCTTCCGTGACTCTGCTCCAGCAGTGGCGAGGCATTTGTTCGGTGCGGTGGTGCGTGGTGGGCTTCCTGTAGGTGAAGTGGATGCAGTGGTGGTCAGTCCAGTGGGGTTCGGAGGTGTGGTTGAAGGAGACGTGTGGGCTTGCGGAAAAGATGGAGTCGAGCGTGTGGCCGGCGGCGTGGGTGGGTGTAGCCACGAGCTGTCTGAGTCCGAGGGTGGCGAGGTTGTCGATCAGGGTGGTGGAGTTGGTGTCCTTGTTGTTCTCGAGGTGGAAGTTCAGGTCCCCGAGGAGGATGTAGTCCGTGGAGGCGATGGCGTGTGTGCTGACGAAGTCAGCGATGGAATCGCTGAACTGTGGTCGGGGTCCGGGGGTCTGTAGATGAGGGTTCCTCTGAGGGTGGTGTTGGGATCGGTGTGGATCTGGAAGTGCATGTGTTCGGCGGTGCTGAGGGTGTCGTCGGTGTTGGTTGAGACTCTGAGGGTGTTCCTGTGGACGATGGCGATGCCTCCTCCGACTCCGTTGGTGCGGTCCCTGCGGGTGATCTTGTATCCGTCCGGGATGGCAATGGCGATGTCGGGGGCTGAAGCGGGATTCAGCCAGGTCTCCGTCAGGAATGCGACGTCTGGGGAGGTTGAGTCGAGAAGGTCCCAGAGTTCGATGGCGTGTTTGCGGGCGGAGCGGGTGTTGAGGAGGATGCATCTGAGGTAGTTGGGTTCTTTCCTGGGCGGTGGTTTGGCGGGGCGGGTGCTGGCGAAGCTGCAGTTCCGGCAGGTGAAGGGCCCTTGGGTGCGCTCGGGGTGGCCTGGTAGCAGGCGTGATCTTTTCCGGGGTTGAGTGCGTGGAGGGTGCTGGCGTCGTATCGGCGTCTGTTGATGTGGCGGGCGCGGGGATGCCCGGACCAGGGGTCTGGCGCTGGGCGCGGTCACGGCGCGCCCGCTGCGCACGTCCGCTGCGCGGCCGCACAGCGGCCGCCATAAATGGGGAGGTGGGAGGGAGGAGCAGGGAATGGGGCAGCGAATGGGCAGTGAGGGGCGGGGCCGCAGGGCGCAGCGGCGGGAAACAGGCACAGAAGGGAAAACGAGCACAATCAGGGCATCAAGGGGGCACAGAAAGGAAAAAAACGAGCACAATCAGGGGCAGCAAGGGGGCACAGAAAGGAAAAACTAGCACAATGAGGGGCAGCAAGGGGGCACAGAAAGGAAAAACGAGCACAATCAGGGGCAGCAAGGGGGCACAGAAAGGAAAAACGAGCACAATCAGGGGCAGCAAGGGGGCACAGAAAGGAAAAACGAGCACAATCAGGGGCAGCAAGGGGGCACAGAAAGGAAAAAGCGAGCACAATCAGGGGCAGCAAGGGGGCACAGAAAGGAAAATAAACGAGCACAATCAGGGGCAGCAAGGGGGCACAGAAAGGAAAAACTAGCACAATGAGGGGCAGCAAGGGGGCACAGAAAGGAAAAACGAGCACAATCAGGGGCAGCAAGGGGGGCACAGAAAGGAAAAAACGAGCACAATCAGGGGCAGCAAGGGGGCACAGTAAGGAAAAACGAGCACAATCAGGGGCAGCAAGGGGGGCACAGAAAGGAAAAAACGAGCACAATCAGGGGCAGCAAGGGGGGCACAGAAAGGAAAAACGAGCACAATCAGGGGCAGCAAGGGGGGCACAGAAAGGAAAAATGAGCACAATCAGGGGCAGCAAGGGGGCACAGAAAGGAAAAACGAGCACAATCAGGGGCAGCAGCAGGGCACACAGACGGAGCTGTGTGGTGGGGAGCGACCTACCAGTCAAGGTCAGGGGTCGCTCTCTTCACCACGCAGCGGCCGCCATAAATGGGGAGGTGGGAGGGAGGAGCAGGGAATGGGGCAGCGAATGGGCAGTGAGGGGCGGGGCCGCAGGGCGCAGCGGCGGGAAACAGGCACAGAAGGGAAAACGAGCACAATCAGGGCATCAAGGGGGCACAGAAAGGAAAAAAACGAGCACAATCAGGGGCAGCAAGGGGGCACAGAAAGGAAAAAACTAGCACAATGAGGGGCAGCAAGGGGGCACAGAAAGGAAAAACGAGCACAATCAGGGGCAGCAAGGGGGCACAGAAAGGAAAAACGAGCACAATCAGGGGCAGCAAGGGGGCACAGAAAGGAAAAACGAGCACAATCAGGGGCAGCAAGGGGGGCACAGAAAGGAAAAAGCGAGCACAATCAGGGGCAGCAAGGGGGCACAGAAAGGAAAAAAACGAGCACAATCAGGGGCAGCAAGGGGGCACAGAAAGGAAAAAACTAGCACAATGAGGGGCAGCAAGGGGGCACAGAAAGGAAAAACGAGCACAATCAGGGGCAGCAAGGGGGGCACAGAAAGGAAAAACGAGCACAATCAGGGGCAGCAAGGGGGCACAGAAAGGAAAAACGAGCACAATCAGGGGCAGCAAGGGGGGACAGAAAGGAAAAACGAGCACAATCAGGGGCAGCAAGGGGGCACAGAAAGGAAAAAAACGAGCACAATCAGGGGCAGCAAGGGGGCACAGAAAGGAAAAACTAGCACAATGAGGGGCAGCAAGGGGGCACAGAAAGGAAAAACCGAGCACAATCAGGGGCAGCAAGGGGGCACAGAAAGGGAAAAACGAGCACAATAAGGGGCAGCAAGGGGGCACAGAAAGGAAAAACGAGCACAATCAGGGGCAGCAAGGGGGCACAGAAAGGAAAAAGCGAGCACAATCAGGGGCAGCAAGGGGGCACAGAAAGGAAAAAAGCGAGCACAATCAGGGGCAGCAAGGGGGCACAGAAAGGAAAACGAGCACAATCAGGGGCAGCAAGGGGGCACAGAAAGGAAAAACGAGCACAATCAGGGGCAGCAGCAGGGCACACAGACGGAGCTGTGTGGTGGGGGAGCGACCTACCAGTTGAAATTGTGTTGCCCATTGCAACAACTGTAACTACTGTACTTAAAAGTTTATTGCCTATTTGCAAAGTATTTAAACTAAAGTAATTCATTCTGAGAAAGTATATTTTGTAATGTAATGTATAATGTAATTACAATGTAATTTAAAAATAAAATATCTAAAAATAAATAGTTTAAAAAAATGTTGTAAATCAGTATCAAAAAAATAAATATAACAATTAATACATTTAAAAATTGTCATTTACAAAACCTTTGAAATTCACTGAAAAAACCATAGGTTTCAGACACGTTATAGTTAGGAATTAGCATTTAAAAAACCTTTGAAATTCACTGAAAAAACCATAGGTTTCAGACACGTTATAGTTAGGAATTAGCATTTAAAAAACCTTTGAAATTCACTGAAAAAACCATAGGTTTCAGGCACGTTATAGTTAGAAATTAACATTTAAAAAACCTTAGAAATTCACTGAAAAAACCATAAGGTTTTAGGGACAGTTATAGTTAGTTGGACATTGCACTCGTACAAAACCCGTGAAATTCCCCCGTTATAGTTAGTTCAGGTAACTATAACTCGCGCCCCCGCAATGCACTGCTGATGACGTCACATATTACATCACTCATGACATGGTCAGTGACATCACTGATGACATCACTGATGACATCTCAAATGACATCACTGATGACATCATCCATGTGAGAATTTAATGCACCTCCTCACACCCTAATATAACCTTTGATACACCCACTCTAAATTACAGACTGCCATTCTCAAAACCATAGACACTCCAACACCAATAACTACATACCCACTCACTGATTCTTAGGTCTACACACATACATCCACTCACTCACCCGTACAGTCACTCATACTTATGGTCACTCAGTACAGGACTATCATATGCACTCATACTCCTATATAGACACTCAAACACCGCCACTCATCCATAGAGGTACTCACACACCTAGTCAGTCATGCAAATAATTAAACACACTGCCATTTACTCACCTATACAGTTATACACACACCAGCTCACTTACTCATACAAATACTAGCACATTCTTACGCTCTTATACAATCACTGATACAAGCACACACTCATCCATACAGTCACTCTCACAATCACACACTCTCGCTTATAGCTATTTATATACTCCAACACACATATATACTGCCTTTCACATATGTAGTTACTCACACATGTACCACTGGGACATACATTCACTCACTAACACACTCTTACACACACTTACCCACCCATACAGTCTATCACAGATGCACTCTTGAAACCATCCACCCAGTGAATCACCCACTCACACATCTATGCACAGAGTCGCACACACCCCACCCACACAAACACTCAGGCACCCATACAGATACTCAGACAACCAATCAATAACTCATATAGACACTCATGTAGCTATTCACAAACCCATGCACCACTTACACAGCAACAGACAGACGGATACAGACATTCACCCAGTTTAGTCACTAACCCATGCATTCAGTAAGATACGTTTAATCACTCACTTATCGAGTTAGTCACGCACCTACTAAATCATCCATACAGACACTTATACACCCACTCATTCTTCAATACGCCTTTCCCTATATATATTAAAAATATTTAAACTTTACAGAAACACACAGTCACTGGATGATGTCATCAGTGATGTCATTTGAGATGTCATCAGTGATGTCATGAGTGATGTCACTGACCATGTCATGAGTGATGTAATATGTGACGTCATCAGCAGTGCATTGCGGGGGCGCGAGTTATAGTTACCTGAACTAACTATAACGGGGGAATTTCACGGGTTTTGTACGAGTGCAATGTCCAACTAACTATAACTGTCCCTAAAACCTTATGGTTTTTTCAGTGAATTTCTAAGGTTTTTTAAATGCTAATTTCTAACTATAACGTGCCTGAAACCTATGGTTTTTTCAGTGAATTTCAAAGGTTTTTTAAATGCTAATTCCTAACTATAACGTGTCTGAAACCTATGGTTTTTCAGTGAATTTCAAAGGTTTTTTAAATGCTAATTCCTAACTATAACGTGTCTGAAACCTATGGTTTTTTCAGTGAATATATATATCAACGTATACATGTAGCTAAAGAGACATTATAGTTAGGTGAAAATGCCAGTTTAAACGTAAATGAAAGCTTGCGCCCCCACCACGCACAGTGTCATCATAAATAATGTAATTTCAGATGTCATCAGTGATATTATAAATTATGTCAGAACATGTCATGAGTGATATAATGTGTAAGGTCATAAGCAGTGCATGGTGAGGGATCGAGTTATAGTTACTTCATTTGCATTGAAACACATTTTTATTCATTGTAGTGAAGTGTGTTTTAAACCATCTGTTCAAAAAATCTTAAATCATTTTCATCCACTGGAGTGAAATGTGATAATCTGCTTATCAGACTGTGTGCATCACTTAAAGGTTGGCATGGTGGGATCCCTGTCATAAAACAGCGTGACTCCAACCCTGCCAAATTTGTAGTTGGGCAATTCCTTTTAAGGCCCCCCTCCCCACCAGCACCTGTGGGCAAGGCAAAGGGAGGGGGGGGTCATTCCACCCTCATCCTAGTGTAAGGTGAAAGACGATGTTTAAGAACTCTAAAGAAACATATCTTATTTTATCATTTGTAATATGTAGTTGTAAAAATGTAAAAATAGAAACTTGTCTCTCACAGGAGTCTTACAAAAGTTTGTGTCAATTAGCTTCACCATATGTGAATGGTCGTATCAAAGGATTCATTGCATACACATAATACACTCCATAAGGACATACCCTTTTCCAGTATTCTGGCTTACCGATGGATGGGCATTCTATCTTGCCGAAAATGTATGTGCTGATATACGAAGAACTTAGGATCCTGTGTCCCAAGGTCTAGTAGATGGAGAAATGTAAGCAGTTTCCTTCTGCTGCAACATGAGCTACCAAGTGGGACGAGCTTTGGACAGGCGAAGCAGGTCCGTTTCAAAGATCACATCTCTTTTGGATATTCCAGCCCTGTGACGAGGAAGATGAGGCCTATAAGTAAAGACGGTTCCATAATGCCTCTCCAAACACCTAAATAAACACCTCTGAGTTATGGAGTGAAACCCAAGAGACTAGAGTCTGCACCCGAAGTACGCAAAAGGGGACTTCACAGTATCTGTAAAAAATTAAGGCCACGTATTGAGCCTCCATGAATATTGGCCTCTTGCAGTTGAGCAAACAGAAAATAAACACTAAATTCCACGAGAGCTATGAGACGCCATCCGAGGCCTCCAAACTCACAGGCTTCACTTCATAACTCAGAGGAAGAATTGTTTTTTGTACATTTTATGGATTTGAATATACTCAATTTCTACATCACTTTGGTGGGTTTTTATGCAATGGAGGAATGGAGGTTTTTATGCAATGGAGGAATGGAGGTTTTTATGCAATGGAGGAACCTTTCCACAATTTTACTGAAAGAGCATTCATTGGGACAACCTTCTTGGCAAGCTAAGTCCAGAGCTTTGGTAGTTTAGATTTCTAGCTGTGTCCGAAATTACAATCGCTTTGCGAGAGCCGAGAGGCCTTGCTTGGGATGTTTGTCTGTCCAGCTTGCCCATGCCATAGCTACATCTAGAAATGCTAACTTTTGTTTGCAGGTCTGGCGCAGAAAGATTTGCTGCTCTCTTGTAGCAGATAGTGCATGAGTCACAAAACCAATATAACCACCTGGGGCTGTATCACAGATACAGCGCATTTTCCTTGTTTGAGCCTGGCGCACCTTTAAAAGGTGCGCTCGACACAAACAAGGAAAATGCTCTGTATTAGCGTGGATGCGCTGCCATACGACCCCCTTAACCCCTCCAGAGGGCTGCCATCAGGGAGCCCACTGATTGTGCACCACCTTTTATGTGGCGCACTATCAGTGCGCCTCCTGAGAGCTTCTTTGCCTCTGCGCCCATGTCTACAATACAGCGCGGATGTAGAGGCAAAAGGATTCCCTCATTTGCATAGGGCCACACCCCCATGCAAATGAAGGAACGCCCTCTGATGATAGCGCTGGTGCTTTATGTGCGCCAGCACTATCGGTATTACAGAAGGGGATGCACAAGCCTTTGAGGCCCCTTCTGTAATACCAAAGTGCCCCAGGGGCGCACAAAGAGGGCGCAAATGCCCGTTGCGCTCCCGGGTCACTTCGGTAATACGGTCCCTGTTGTGCCAGGTTAGAAAGCTTTCTTTCTAGTGAATATTGGAGGCACTTAAAAATAAGAAGAACTAATATACCTTTTTTTATCTACTAAACTAAATACATATCTTTGTGTTATGAACCACTGAGGCATCATAGCCACATCGTAGCTGATCAGCAAGTTCAACAATATGACAGATTCTTTCTTGTGCAGTTTGCCAACTAATGCGTGGAAGCTGCAGATAAGTGGATGGAAATCCTGCACGTGCCGTTGGTAAACAGGTTTTTTTTTGGGTTTTTTGAAGAGCAGTCTTTCCCTGTGAATTCCCTGCAAGAACATCGTGGTGCTTGGCTCAAGTGAATGTTGTTACAAGGGTGACTCATTAATCTCAGAGTCAGACTGTTTTGCGGTTTTTGCAAGGCATCTTCAGCTGGCAGGAGGTCAGTTGACAGGGCCCGATTCCAACAATGTGTAGTAGTCACCACCACAATGTGTCAGAAGAGCACTCATGCGGAGCCACTGCTAGTAAAGTTACAAGGAAGTGAGTAGTCAGCTTACTGTACCTTAAAGGAGCCATCCGGTGAATGATGTCACTATAGATCTCAAAACCCCAAATGACGTCATCAAAGCAACATTCTAGAATTCCTACTGTTGTTTAGTGCTGGAGATGCAGGACCAAGCAAAAAGAACAGTTTTTTTCTCTACGCTGGAAGGCCCCTTTAAGAATGGGTGCCTCAAAGCTTGGTGGAAAATATTGTTCCAGATAGGTAAGTGACAATCAAATAATAGGGTATCTCACTAAAATTCCAGAATCCCTGTTAGTTTGCTACGTTTAGCAAGCTGATTTTATGGCAAGACATGAGGCTAGCATTATGCATTAATCAGGTTTTCACTACTCTGAGCAGCAACACTTCAAAGTTTCTAGGATTATAACATTACATGAACAAGCAAAGAAATAGCACTTTGTAGTCCCATATAAACTCCATGTCCATCATCATGTCCACCATCATTTTCCTTGTTTGTTTTCTGCTACTGACCAGTTAAGTGTGCTTCTAATCTTTAATTATATTTATTATTTCATACTTAAGTAGATTTTCGAGAGAATGAGAGTTTATGTTTGATGATTAATAAATATATGGGTGTTGGTGTGAATGTTAATTAATTTAGGTTATTTCGTTGAGTTCTGCTGTTTACTTGTTCTCGCTTTAGCAAAAAAAGTCATTTAGGATGGATTGGAAAGATGAGCGCTTGAGCTCATACGAACTGGTGCTGCAAGCTCAGATTGCCACATTGGTAAGGGCATGTCTTGCTTCCTTAGCAGAAGAAGCATGCGGGCGGCCATCTTTTAATAGGGCATTGCCTGACAACCCGATGTTACGATGTGCCACGTTCAAAAGCAAATTGAGCTTATTCTGAGCATCTCTAGGAGATGCAATTTTGTTTTCAACAACAACTCAGGCACATCTGATGACGTATGAGAAATATGTTCATTGACAGTTTCAACACATCAACTGCCCACTCATTTGAAAAATAGCGGGAAGACATTTGTAGGTAAAAAAGGAAGCAAGTTTGAAAGAATTGGCTCAAATGAATGGCCTTCTATCTTTCTCAATTCAGGCACTGTTTCCAGGGCTGTTACATTACAAAGCTATACAACGCTTAAGACTCTGTCAAGAAGTCCCTTGTAGGGAGACAAAGTAGTGGTTACATAAGAAGAAAAGGAGTTCCTTTAAAGGATGGGAACATGGAATGGCTGTAAAGTAAAGGAGTTGCTTTGATAAATGGGAGCATGGAATAGCCTTGCAATATTTAGATCATTCACAGATTTGTTTTAAATTCAGATACAAGCAACTTGAATTGGTGTGCGATGTTATTAGTTCAGGACATCATTGGGAAATGGAGATTAGAGGGCAGAGAGGAAAATACAAATTACTAGGAAATGAAAGCAGGTCTATTTGTACTTTTCAGTTCCAAAACTCAAGTTGAAAGATGTATAGTGTTACTGAGAATGGACAATATAACAGCTGTGACTAACATAAGCAAATTAGCAGGGGAGTAGGTTAAACAAGTTAACAGAAACAGCATAAGAAATGTGGGAGTTTTGTCTGGAACACAAAATAGGTTTAAAGTCTCAGTATTTATCAGTAATGGAAATATAGTGGTGTATTGGAATTCTCACCCTTTCATAGATTACATTGATTGGAAATTGAAAACAGAAATGTTTCAGTAAATTCAAGGGTTTTGAGGTCCTTCAGAAGTAGATAGTTTTGCTTCCTAATTGACCTTAAAGAACTACATCAGTTGGCATACAGATCCAGGGACTTTGACAGTAGATGTTTTCAGTCGGAATTGGAAAGGAATGAAAGGTTATGCTTTTCCGCCTTTAGTGATGATTCAAAGAGTATTGCCATAAGTGAGGAGGCAGAGATGTCAGATAATGTTGGTGACCCCTTTCTGAACAGCACAGGCCTGTTTTTCATCAATTTTGGAAATTATAGTGGAAATACCTTTTCTAATTCAGCCTGGCAAAGGTTTTCTGATAGGTATGGAGGTGGAGGAACATCCTTTAATAGAGTCAGAAGTGCTCAGCCTTCTAGTTTGGAAAATATCTGGACTTCTGGGAGATTCACAGAACTTTTGGGAGAAACTTTGAAACCCATCAATGAGTTCCTGGGGACCAGGTACAAGGTAGAGATACGTGTGCGCCTGGAATGAGTGGTTACGTGGGTACTTGGCAAGGGATTTGGATCCTGTGAATACTGAAGAGGTTATGATTGCTAATTTTCTACCAGAATTAATTGGAAAGGGTTTGAGTTATAGATCAGTTAATTGTTAAAGGTCATCTGTGGCAGCAGGACATGCTCTTATAGATGGGATCTCTGTGGGCAGTAGTTCTTTAAGTTACAGAGAGATGAAGGGAATTTGGTTAAAAAAGACTGCCTAGGTCTAAATAGGTCTAGATGGAATTTTGATTTGATTTTCAAGTTGCTTGAGAAATGACCAATTAATAGATTTTAGAGTTTAAGAGAGTTAAATTGGAACTTAGCAAATATGCTTTGGTTAATATCTTTCAGAACGTTGTCTGATGTGAAAGCCTATAAAATGAATTATCAATCAATCTGGATTTGTATAGTGCTGTTAATCACCTATGAGGATATCCAGGAACTGAGGGTACTGCTGCAGGGGGCTCTGCTGAACAGCCAGGTCTTGAGTCCTTTTCAGAATTACAGCAGAGATGATGAGGTCCGTAGGTGAAGTGGGAGGTGGTTCCAGGACTTTGCCGCGAGGTAAGAGAAGGATCCTCCTCCACTGTTGCTGCAGCAAATGCAGGGAGTATGGGCGAGGAAGAGGGAGGCAGAGCGCAAGTGTCTGGAGGGAATTTGGAAGTTTAGACAGTGATTGATGTAGGCTGGATCCTGGTTGTGGAGGGTTTTGAAGGTGTGGATCAACATCTTGAACCGGCATCTCTTCTGATTGGGGAGCCAGTGGAGCTTCTTGAGGTGGGGGTGATGTGTGTCAGTTTAGGGAGGTCTAGGATAAGTCTTGCCATGAGTTCTGTGTTGCTTGCAGTCTTCTGAGGAGGACCGAGGTGATTCCTAATTAGAGTGTGTTGCCGTAGTCCAGTCGGCTGGTGACCAGGGCTTGTGTGACGGTGTGTCTGGTGTCGATGGGGAGCCACTTGAAAATCCTGCAGAGCATGCAAAGGGTCAGGAAACAGGTTTCTGAGACTGTAATGATCTGTCTTTTCATGGAGAGCTTACTTTCCAGGATGATACCAAGGTTGCGGGCGTGATCATTTGGAGTGGGTGAAGGTCCTAGTTCGTGGGGTCACCAGGCATTGTTCCAAGTGGAGGTATTGTTACTGAAGATCAGCACTTCTGTCTTGTCTGTGATGAGTTGCAGGCAGTAGTCTCTCGTTGAGTTGGCGATGCTTGTCATGCACCTGCAGAAGTTGGTCACCATGGCAGAAGGGTCTTCTGATAGTGAGAGGATGAGCTAGGTATTGTCGGTGTAGGACATGATGTTCACTCCATGCAATCTGACGACGTTGGCCAAGGGTGTCAAGTAGGTGTTGAACAGGGTAGGGCTTAGGGACGAATCTTTAGGGATGCTACAGATGGTGCTCTTGGGTTCCGAGGTGAATGGAGCAAGACAGATTCTCTGGGTTCTTCCAGTGAGGAAAGAGACGATCCACTTGAGGGTGTCTCCTTGGATTCCAATGTTGTTGAGCCTTTCGATCAGGGTATGGTGTGATACTGCTGCTCCATAACTCAAGGTTATTTTTTTTACGTTGGTTATTGGCATTAGTCGAATACTAAGGGAACCATTCCATGCATTTATGCCAGTTTCTGTGTGGTAGATTAAATTATTAGGAGTTAGGCGTGAGCTTTTGTAGGAGTGGGGTATGCCAAATTATGCATATTGGTTACATTATAACTAGATGTGTAACAAAGGATTAGTTACTGTTGCGTTGCAGGGTCATGACTATTTAACGCCTTCGCTGCGAGCAAAATTCCAGCCAGGTGCTGGACATTCCAATCGCGGGCGTGGTCGTGACGAGCTCAGCTCGTCATGCGCACAGCCCGCCCGTGCAGCATGACGAGCTGAGCTCGTCATGAGCAGGGAAGGGGTTAAAGGGTACTTTGTGATCTTTGAAAGAATGTGTGGGCGATTTGCAGAAATAAAATAACTGGGATTAAGACAAACATACATGTGATTTAGAGTTGTGCTAGGAGAAAGGAGGCATGCAGAGAATGGAAAGTAAGTAGAGAGTCATTTGAAAGTCAAGGACATGCAAGAAATCAAAATGTTACCCTCTTAAGTGAGTGTGTCAGCCATTTTCTGACACTGGGGAGGTATTTAAAGGTCCTTTATTCCATTTTAATCTCAGGCTACTCGTGAAGAGCTACCCGAGCAGCCTGTTTTTTCTGTATTGGCGATTAGCGTGCAGGACACGCTGATGTCATTACAGAAAGTGAAATTAAAATGAGCCGATGGGCTTGTTTTACTTTCACTGAATCGGTGCTCAGAGGCATATTTCAGTTGACCGAGCACTGATTGCTTTGGGAGAGGTGTTGTTGGAAAGGGGAGAATCTCCCCTTTTCAATATCTCTGAGCAGTGGATCCCTGCTTGGGGATTGCCACATTAAAGTGCTTTCCATGCAGGGATCCACCCACAAGGCCCCAGGGACATAGGGGAGTGGCCTCTTAGGCGAAGGCTTGTGCTTCCCTCACCACCCCTAAGATTTTAGTCTTTCTGCCCCCCCAAAGGTGCAGAAAGTCCACTAGACACCGGGAAAACTTTGTTAAAAAATATGCAGGGGTGGGGGCTGCCCACCATGCGCATCGCCATGCCCCCACCCAAAGAAATGCGGCAACAGTCTTTTTGCACCCCCTGAGGGGGCAGATGGGGATAATTACCCCCGATCTGCCCCCAACTAGACACTAGGAAAAAAAAATTAAAAGAAAGAAAATGTTACACCTGATATGCCCCCAGGGGGACATAAAACCCACTAGACACCAGGGCATATTATTAAAAAAAAATAGGAATAGGGGCTGCCCACCATGGGCATGGTCATGCCCTCTTCCCAACAACAAGGCAGACTGTCTATCTTTCTGTGGAAAAATGTGATGTGCTCATGATGCCTTTTAGGCTCTTTCGTGTCGCAGGCATTAGGCCTACCCACACTAGATACTATTTTTATCAGGAGACTTGGGGGAATGCTAGGTGGAAGGAAGTTTGTGAGTCCCTCATGTTCCTAAAAGCAGGCAAGATGGTTACTTTAGGACAGCAAACCTTTAGTTCATGCCATTTTTAGGGGAAAAAACAGGCACTTTTTTGAGGAGACCTTTTTTTCCTATTTTGCTAAAAAAACTCAAAATGTAGCTAAATGTTGGTCATTTTATCAGTCCGCTCCCAGGGAATCCACAAACCCTGGGTACCTTTAGAATACCCAGGATGTTGGGGGAAAAAAGTACGCAAATTTGACATGGATACCTTATGTGGAATAAATCATGGAGCCCCAAGCGTACCCCAAATAGCCAAAAAAGGGTTCTGCACGGGGAGAGGGGGTCGGGCCCCAGCAGTTAAGGGGTTAAGTAAGGTCAATTTTCCTGTGACTACAGAGGAGGTGTTTTTTGAGATGTACATAAAAACTGCACTACTTTTATCATGTGCTAATTGTTAGGCATACAAGCAGGCATGACAGAGTGCTACATTCCAGCACTTCCTGTTTATAGTGCAGTGTCCTTCCTATGAGTTCCCTTCATAACGCCTCACCATTTGATTGACTGCAATGCTATAGCTCCCTTTGGCAAGACGTAAAAATTGGTTTTGAACCGAGTGACCTTACTGAAAATGCCTCTGCGTGCTTCCTCATGTATCGTTCGTTACCTCGGAGATTCCCTCTCTGCTGATAAAACCTCGAGCCTAGACTAATGAATATACAAGCACGCTTAAAGTGCGATGTGTAGGCCTGCTCACATGCTGCGCTCGCGCAGACATCTGCTCGACGTGCGCGTGGAAAATCTGACCACCGCACTACTCAGTCTGATGCCATGTGGGGTCCCGCAGACATAAAGTTAACACTGGCGGTTTGATCATCCCAGTGTGGGAATTTTGATAACCGTTCCACATGTTTTTGTGAAGACAGAACTTTCAGTAAATTTAGCCTCGAGCTTGTTTCAATTCGTGTTGCCCGGTGCCTCAGCCAAGACCGCAAAGAGAAGCAGTTTTAACAAGTAAACTGAGGAAAAATGACCTTTGAGTCATACAGCACAGAGACCACACGCTGCCCTGCTACCGGCAGTCCTCTTTCTAAATGATTGACGTCTATCACCAGAGAGACCCTCTAAGTGTTTTCCAAGGCTCATTTCCGCCATTAATCCTACGTCAACTACCTTGTCTCCATCCTCTCTGGCATGGGGGATATTCTGAAGAAAGATGTCTCCTTTAATGGTAAAAGCATATTTTATTAAACACGGCCTACTGTTTTCAGCCGCACGACAGCATAGGTGGTGATTTCAGAGTGCTGAAGGCAATATTTGCTCAGCCAAAATGACCCTCAAAACATCATGTCTGTTGTAAGTTAGAGATTTTGATATGTATAAATATATATATATATAATTTGCATTTCTTGTATATTGGTTTGCCCCCGTTTTTTTTCCTTTTCCAGTTCTTTCTTGTGGAAAGAGTTTATTTTAACAATGTCTTTGAATAGAACTCACCACACATCTGGTCTGCTGTCGGCAAATGTAGGGGTACCACTAGATGTCTGTGGGCCTATTGAGTATTTGTGGCATTTCCGAAAGTCTGACATCTCTGAAAGGTCAGCCTGACAGTAGAGTCAGCCAAGTGAAAGGCCGGTAGGACTGGAGAAGAGTTGGCCTAGTGTAAGGTTTCCGTAGTGATGACAGAACACACGTGTGTCGGTAAGTTCTGTTTATTCAAGTACAGCTGGTATGATCCCACAGACGGCCCGCAGCCATGCACTACAGTTTCCTCCCAGAAGGTTGTGTGGTTGGGGCAGTCAGTGTCAATCACGTGTGACGCTAAACCTAGCGCAGACCTGCCCGCCTTTTAATAGAGATCAGTGTGTCAGAAAATCCCACCCGCATCTACTAGAGTTCTTTCAGAAAATATCCGAAATCACCATTTTAAATAGGGGTAAAAATGACTATTGTTAGTGAGAGTACAAAGAATGTAGTTCTGTCCCCATGTTTCTGTTTGGGATTGTCAGACTTTGACACAGTTTAGCTGCAGGGCCTAAAGGTGGTGACTGCTTGGTAGGTGATCGATTTTCTTGGATGGTCTGTGTCAAGTTTCAGTAGAGTCCTTTCTCTTTAGTTTTATTGCAATAACATTTTAGCACCACTAGGGAGCAACTATTGTATTTGTATCACAAGAGTCAAACTGAAAGTTATTGCATGCACAGGGGCGTAATGCAGGCTCCTGCAACCCCTGCGGTGTAGGGCCCCAACCCTTCAGAGAGCCTCATTTAGCCCAAAACCAGTGAATATGTGTGAGATATGGAAGACTAACGGGTCCCTCTTCCCAGTCTGCACGGGGCTCCATAATTTTGCTTTATGCCACTGAGTATGCATCTCATGTAAACAGTCCTTGTTTTATAGTCAATCATGACACTGTGCATATTAATGGAAGCATGGCAGACAGACCTTTGTATTCAAATAAATCTTAACCCGAGCAAATGTTGTTGGCTTTACCTGAAGGAATGGCCAGCAGCAGTGCTTCTGCTGACTACCATGATGAATCATTGATTGCCACAGGCACCCCCACCACACTGACTCACACATGAGCTAACTTCCCTCCCATGCCATCCTGTTGAGTGCTCCCCAGCAGTTTCCACTTTGTCACAATATCTTCCTTTTTATCCAGCCCATTCCTATGACCCTTCTCCTCCCCAACACTAAATATGTCCCTTTCGATCTCTGTTCATCTCCTGTCATCCTTCTATGTTTCTGAATGAAGGCTGCACAGCTGCATTTCTTCTTTGTGAATGAATCGTGCACTAGTACCTCTCATACTATGCCTGTTCTGTGTTAGTGAAAAGAGAAAAAACTCTTCTACTCTACAAAACTCTTGGCTTTGTCAATGTAAGATTTGGATAGCCCTTCATAAAGGAACAATCTGTCTGGAAAGCACTATGAGAACTTTTCAGAAATTAACTGTAGTTATTTTGGTGATATATGAGGGAAATGAAAGGTGCTGTCCCCACACAGGAATCAAACCTGTTCCATGCAGGTCACAAATAAGACCTCTACAGCGAATATTCAATTTTAAATGTGGGACCCTGAAGTGGTGACAGGTTCTCCAAGAAGAGAGTTGAACATAAGCCAAAGATATTGAGGGGAAAAAATATCCACAGTTCTCCACTTTCACCCAGCAGTGGAAAGTCTGATGTAGTCCTTATTCTGATGTGTTTTACTACTTGCTAGTCTTGTATTCATATACAGTCCCCACTGTAGGCACATTTCCTCAAGCAAACACACACCAACCTAGTTGACATGCTTCATCATAGGACTGACTCATTCGCCAGAAATGATTATGGTGATGAATGAGCTCCCTCTTTTTAGTGAGTACTTTCTATGATGATAGTGTGGGATCGAGAACTGTCGATCAGAAATCTTGGCCTTCTTCCAAAAGATATTACTGGAATGCCATGAAGATCAAACAGAGTCAGGATGCTTAGGAGCGTTATTCCTCCAGCATTGTATAGGTCACTAATAATTTCTGAAGAATGACACAGCCCTGTTTTGAAGGATGACCCCTAGGTTGGTGTGTGAGGGCTTGCCTTACAATTTTTGAGAATTCTGGATCTTCTCTGGACACATACACATGACCCGCTAAATTGCCCATGCTATTGGACAATTTCCACTTGGGATATCTACAACTCTATTGTGAATGCCTTTTTGTTGGTTTAGCAATATATAAAGACAAAGAGTCTGGTCATTTTAACAGCCACTGAGCTTGTTATTTTGTGTAGTGTATAATATGGCAAGCAGTTTAGGGGTGCTCAAAATATCTTAATTTTGTTTCAGGAAATTTCATGAGATTTTGCAGAAATTATGTGAAATTATGCAACTGGAACAAAATGTAGTTTGCTAGTAAATCACATAAATCTTTATGGTACGGCATACATTAAATTAAAAAAGTCACATGAGATATGGGCGGAGGGGGCTGTCAGCAAGATGGTGGATGCTTGAGAGTGAAGGTCCCACTCCACTGTACTTACCCTGAGTGATGACACAGCCCTGGGCAGACCTCTGGACTGCAACATAGGTGCCCTGTCTCCTGGGGATCCCCCGCAGCCATAACAGCTGACACTGACTGGGGCTGGGACCTGGCCGTGGGCATGCAGGGGCGCATGGCCTGGGTGGCCACTGCTGTGGACGACCAGGCACAATGAGAGAGCAGGGGATGCAGCAGCGGCTGAGAGTTGTTGGCCCCGCTCTGCGAGGCCTGTGTACTCCCAAGGACATTAGATGCCAAACCGGAGCTGGGCGGCTCTGCAACTGAAGTGTCCACGGGAGAGTAGCAAGAGGCGTGACAACTGGTGACAGCAGCCCCCACGAGTATATGGCGAAGGCCAGGTCCACCCCCTGCATGGAGAGCCTCCACTACACTGGGGAGTTGGGTGTCTTTCCTCTCTCCCTCCCTCCTGCTTACTGGTGCTGCCGAGGGACACCCACAGGACTATCTGGGCACCAGGAACCTGCGTGAGCCTCCTCGCACCCTGTGGATGCAGACTGTGCTGGTGTTAGGATGAGTAAAACTGGAATTGGGTCCCTAAAACTGCTTTGGGTGCGGCCGGAGAGGAACAGGCACCTAGGGGGGTTGGGTGTGAAAACTGATGCCCACACTCTCTAAACTGTACGACTTGACCAATAATTGGGAGACACAAAAACAGAGACCTTTCTCCCTTTCCTTGCTACAGACGGTTCAATGCAACCCCTCTGGGGACCTAAGAACTGGGTGACGGTGGGGCTAGTGGAGGCACAGGAGACTGACCTCCTGGGATGCACACCACACACCTATACATTGAATTGCAACTGGAGTTAGTCCCACTGGCATGGGGGTGTGCAGCACAACCTCTGCCAGACCTCTGGCTACATAACCTAACCATGTACAAACTTGCAAATAAGCCCCCCCCCCCCATGGGGGTACACAAGAGGACTACCAGGAGATTCAAAGTACGACTGAGGCCATGGCCCCTGAACTACTACCAAAAAGAGCACAAAGGGAAGCAAGTGCTGCAAATAATTTTGAGATAATTCTACAGGCCATACACGACTCCTGAACTGCCCTGGAGCAGAAAATCAATACAATCACTATAGATGTAGGCTTATTGCGGACAGATCACCGAGAATTATCTGCTAGGGTGGAGGAAAAGGAATCCACTCTTGTTATGCTGTGACCAGCGGTATCTACACTATAGCTTCAGCTGAAAGAACTACGCCAAGAACTGAAGACCTTGCAAGAAAGGGCAGAGGATGCTGAGGGTCATTCCAGCCAGAATAATATCAGTGTGGTGTCTTGACAGAGCGTGTTGAAAACCCCTCAGCAGAACTGCTTCTGGAAGATTGGTTGCTCACCACAGGGCTCATAAATACTCAATCCAAGTCCCCGTCAGGTACCCTCTCAAAACCCTTGGTCACCAGGTTATTGAATTACCACAATCGAGATGATATTCTAAAGAGAACCTGTTTCCATGGCCCATCGGACTTTGAAGGCCACAAAATACATATTCCCTGACTACACCACAGTGACACAGAAGAAATGCCAAAGCTACACTGGTGTGAAGCATTCATTCAAGATTCTGGGACTACCCTATGGCCTCCTTTACCCAGCAAAGCTGGGTGTCACATTTAATACGTTCTTCAAAACGTATTAAACGTTCTTTGTCACCGCCCCTGAGGCAGTCTGGACATGGCTTGAAGATGAAGGCCATGACCTGTCCTGACTGCAAGCCAGCAGGACTAATAATAAATGAGCACAACACCCAAACTGATGCAGAACGAGACCACTAACGGGAGCTCCTACAAAGGAAAAAGTGACGGAGAAGAGAGTCTCTCTGCTGTCAGACATTCATACAAGGAGAGAGCTGGGTGCCCAGTCAGGATCCAGTGCAGCGGAGGACACAGAAGGTGAAACAGAGAAGATGATACCAGAGGAACAGGAATCACCAATGAGGGGCCCACTGGTTACTCCCAGATTAGTCAATGAACTGCTCTGACCACCATCACACTAGGCAGGGATACACTGCAGGATGAACATCTGCGGGGGCCGTGGAGGACTTTCTGTTGTGATGGAGGGACACTATTGCTCTATTTGAATCCAATTTCGCCCTCCACAGAACACTGCAGATGCGCAACTATTCATGGAATAATGTTATGTTGTTATCTTTGTTGGTATGTGTTTTTGTTGAGGTGGTCGAAGCATGTTTTGCATTCACCGGGCAAGGTGGAATAACGCAGTCTGACGACAAGCTATGATTATTTCCTAGGGTGCACACCACACTCACTACACTCTGCAATGACTAAACGGACATCCAGCGTACCTCTGAAGTGGGTGCTGTAGCCCCTCCAAAGCAACCTTCTCACATGACGCCCCACGGACATGTCCCAGAGGTACAATGTTTTCACCTGGAACGTTCAGGTATTAGGCACCCCAGCGAAGCGCCACAGAGTATATGCCTCTCTGCTCAGAAGAAGGGCACACATCGCCTACTTTCAGAAGACCCATATGGTAGATACAGAGCTGCAGAAACTAGGGAAACGCCGGCCAGGTCAATAATTTGGAACAGTTTACTCAGCATTCACGAGAGGCACATTGATATGGATGGCACCCGGTGTCCCCTCACGCTTCACCAAACGAGCATAGAGGGAAGATACATAATCCTAGATGGGATATTAGTTGGAATATCAGTCTTGATTGCCAGTATATGCGTGCCCAGCACCAGACGACAACAGTTCCTAGACTCTGTAGCACCACACCACGCCACCTCACTGACCTCTAACAGGATATGGGAGGTGACTGCAACATGCTGTTACACTGTTCCCTTGACCATTTTTTACCGCCCCTCCCGTTGGGTTCCAGTATGCCGTTGGCCAGGGGGTTTTGCCTATGGACAGAAAGATGGGAGCTGGCAGATCTTTGGAGGGAGGCTCATCCAGTGAGCAGGGAAAACTCACATTACTCCAGGTTGCATGGATTGCACACATGCATAGACAGAATACTGGGATCTATAGCACTCATACCACGCCTGCTCCACACCGAATATTTATGTCGCACAGAATCTGATCACAGTCCCTTTCTGATGACATTGGAACTGGGGAGGATGATGACAGCAAACCTGACATGGCGACTACAGCCAGAGGCACGCTTAGAACCCCCTTTAAGGGACATGATTGGGACGGTGATAGATGACTATTTTAAGGAAAATGAGGGCACTCCTTCCTTCCCACTTCAACACAGAGTGTCACACCTTTAAAGTGGTCATTTGTGGTCAATGCATTACGACAAAAAGACTCTAATGGGCGAAGTCCTAGAAGTGGAGTGTAGACGGAGAGAACTGGAAATATCAGTGGTATTCCACCACCCACCCCAGGACCTACTTAATGCAGGCCAAAGCGTGACTGCGCTGCTTGTGCACCAATGGCATGCCAAAGGCAAGCCCGTCTGTGCCCGTCTGCACCTGGACTGTGCCCAGTGCCATGAACCCTGGCCCAACAACCATCAAACGCAACACCACAGCCACCACCGGAGTCAAGGAACACCGCCATTACTCCTCCGCCATCCCCGTGACCTGAACAATACACACCGACAAACACCTGCTGCCACGCATTCTACAGCACCATGGTAGGCCCTTTCTCGTACACCCATTGCGATATCACTTGCGACATTTCAGACGCTGACACCACTACCTCCAAGTAACTGATGCATGCCACCACCACCCACCCACACCAACTGTATACCATGCTCCTCAATGTCCGATCCCTTGGGAAATACTCCACCGAAATCTGGGACCTCAACAACAAAACACCCGAACTTCTCTTCCTGACCGAAGCATGGCTCAGCCCAGCCTCCAACCTGGACATCGCCACAGCCATCTCGCCCACCTACAAAATCATACACCAGAACCGAACCCACAAATCAGGCGGAGGACTCACGATCATCTACAAAAACATGATTGACTACACCACCACCTCCACGGAATCAGAAACCAACCTCATGGAACACGTCCACTTCAAAATACAAACTGACTACAATGCCACCCTGAAGGGAATCCTTGTCTACCGTCCCCCAGGTCAGAGCAAAATTTTGCAACCATATTGCAGAATTCATCACTCCCCTCTCCATGAGATCAACCTACTTCATCCTCCTCGGACCTCAATTTCCACCTGGAAGACACCACAGACCCCAACTCCAGGGCCCTCCTCGACAGCCTTCAGACTTATCCAGCTAGTCCAAGGACCAACCCACACAGAAGGCCTATTTTCTTCTCCAACAACAGGATCACCACCACCCACTGTAGGAAGGTGGAATCTGACTATATGGTTGCCCCCACTTTTTTTTCTGGTGTTTTGCTGGTTTATGACTTAGTTGGACTGGGATCCTGCTATTCAGGGCCCCAGTCTATCTGCTTTCTCTGTAAAAGGTTTCCATGTGCCTTAGGCACATCTCTGATTGGAATCTGGAGTGCCCTTATAAGTCCCTAGTATATGGTATACTATGTACCCAGGGCATAGGTACCTCAGAGGCCTACCAGGGGCTGCAGCATGTATTGTGCCACCCCTGGAAGGCCATCCAAACTGACACCACAGGTCTGCTACTGCAGCCTGGGTAAGGTGGTGCATGCATCCCTTACTGTGATATAGGTTACCTATATCACTATATACATACACACATATAAACCTATAAGTCACTCCTATGGCAGGCCTTATCAATCCTGAAGGCAGAGTGCGTGGTTCCTATGTGAGAGGGTGCCCCTGCATGAGCAGGGCCCCTCTGCAGCGTTCGGAGACCCTTCTCTGATGCTGTTTGTAGTGCAGCCTGACCATATACTCTTAAGCGCAGTATAACCTCGCGTTAAATGCTAACTTTGGAATGGCTGCACCAAAACATGTCGTGTTTGGTGTCAAACATCTTGGAATACTACCCCCCGCCAATTCTGGCGCCGGGGGTAGCATTCCACCCTTCTAGAGGGAGAGACATGTTAACCCTGGCTTGGCCGGTAACTTCTTTCTAAAGCCCTGGCATCACAAAATGGATGCTGCTGCCAAAGACACAAGTCTGGCCTCCTGCTGCTGGACGAAACTCCGGCAGGGGAGGCCTGGACAATAGGTTTCCTGTCCCAGGGAGGTGTGACCACCTCCCCAGACAGGATAGTGTGTATTGGGGCTGGGCGGGAGCACTTTCGGGTGCTTTGAAGTCCTGCACTGGGGGCACACTTGGTGTCCCTGTGCATACCCCAGTTCAAACCGGATCAGGGGCTTGCAGCCCCTGCTTTGGCGCGAACTGGACAAAGGGAAAGGGGTGTAGCCACCCCTCTGCCCTGACCCACCCATAGGTGGGGCCACAGAGTAAGTCCAACCCCTAAACTTAGTATAAGTATAGGAACCCAGTCCCTAGGACTTTAGATTATCCCTGGACGAAACTCTGACACTGAATCCTGGACCTTCGACGCTCTACTACAAGATTAGAGGACTGAAGAATCTCCCTTGGGGTCAAGGAGTGACTCCCCTGCTTGGCAGGCACCAAAGAAGCAATTGTCAGGTCTGCATCGCCTAAGCTCCCATCGGACGCCGAAGTCTTTGCATCACCAGAGGTAGATTTCCAGACTTCCCCGAGGCTGCCCTGAGTCCCCAGCAAAGCTGAGGCCCGTAGCTGTCGTGGGTAACATGGAATCATGACCCCTGGACACCGCACGCATTTGCTAGTGCATCCTCTTCTGGGTCTCCCACGAAGTCGTGCTTTGGGCTCCGAGTAGCCCTAGTCTCCAGCACCAACTGCACTGAAGATCACTGGCCTCCACTCCACGAGTGTCCTGTGAGCCAGCTCCACGTGCACCGTCTTGAGGCTCCTTTGCGGTCGCTAGCCCGTTGGCTAGTAGCCCTTCACGAAGGCCAATCCTTTTCTTCTTGGGCTCCCTGGTTGCTCCAGGCTTGCCCTCACTTACCCTTGCTGGGTGAGTTCCTCAGACCTTGCTGGTCTGCATCATCATCAATCTTTAACTTCATCGAGACTTGCCGTTGCCAAGGCTTGTTGGGTCCAATCCGGTCGCCGACACCTCAGCACTCGACAGACATCGTGTACCAGCCCGAATCCTGCTCCTGGACGCCGACAACGCCTCCTGGACCTCGTGGCTGAAGAGTCAAGACAACCGTCAACCTACCTGAAGCACTCGACATCGGTGGGCATCTGCTCATCGCCTTCCTGGTCACTGGCTAGTGACCCAGACTCTGTCCCCTCTGCTTTCAGGTTCTTCAGATCTTCGATCCACTCTTGGATCCACCCGGACACTTTCCACTTGGTCGCCAGCAGCACTTTGCAGCAGATCGCCATTCAAATCGACGACGAAACCCGACCCCGAAAGGCACCTATGCAACCGGCTTCCCTGGGTGAGGTAACAAGAGTACTCCGGTGCTCCCGTGGGTAGAGACTCTAGAACGACCTAGTTCTCAAAGGGTTTGCTCCAAGTCCTTCTTTAAGTGTCCCTTTTCTTTAATTTCCAAACCGCGACTTTCTCCATAGAAGTTAACGGCGTTTCGCAGCTGTGTAATTACACTGCACGCGTCCCCCGTGGGTCCCCTGTGTCACTACCTTGGGTGGTTTCTTGTGGTCCAAGCACTTCTAGAGGCTCTAGGCCTAGTGTCTAGCTCAGTCGTGGTTCTTATACCACTTTATTGGTATATGGTTTGGTACGCCCCTAGGGCCCAAACGTGTATTTGTGCTATTACTGTGTTTAAATAACTTATAACTTATGTACTTCGAACTCTAGCCTCATAAAGAGACTAGAGGGGTGTGTTTAGTAATAAATACATATATTTTGAATATATACCTGGTGTGGTGCTCTTTCATTTGATCACTCAAGAGATTATAGACTGGTAAAACAAGCTGCTTTACATTCCTTCAAGACTTAGCCTGAAGGCTGCTCTCCATAGCTACCACTAGGATAGCTTTCAATAAGGTTGTCTTTAACCTATCTCCAATAAGGGGTTGTTTGGACTGGTGCAAGGTGCCCACTATAATTAGTGGACAGCATATGCCAGGCCAACTTCTCACATTGGTGTGCAGCGTGTGGGATTCCAGCTTGCTATTGTTTTACCAGATAATCTCAATTGAATTGATCAACTGAAAACCACTAAAGGTACCTAAGGTACATATAAATTAAGCTTAGTATACAGTAAGTTCTACTGAACTTAGAGTTGTGTGTCAAGGGATAGCACACCCTTTCTACAACTCAAGAGAGTTTAGTAGGCCACACTAGAGTAGGCAGTGCATACACCACACCTCACTAGTGATGTCTTCAAAGCCAGGACCCAGTGAGTCCTTGCCAGAAGCCCCTGGGCTTCTTCCCTCCAAGTATGATACACTCCCATTCTTGGAATTGAGAGCATTATGCAATTTGAGGAAACTGAAGACAGGCCAAAGCCCCACCACCCAACATCTGAGAGAGATGTTAGAGGCTTATGATCTCAGCAGGCCCTTAGGGGCTGAAGGGGTAGGTGCAGAGGGTGGGGCAGAAGATGAGGATGGGGCCAGGGGTAGCAACACCCCCAACCCCCCCTCTGGAACTGACCAGGAGGGTGACAATGACCCTGACCTGGAAAACCCAATTCCTCCTGTGGATGAGGAGGAGGATCAGAATGACCTCCACTTTGTCCCCCAGGAAGGATTGTGAGTGTGCCTAGAAGGTCTAGATCTCCTTCTCAGGAGTCTAACCACTCTAGCACCTCAGTAGGGACCTCTATCTCCTCTCATAGGAGGGAATCCTCTCATGAGAGGAGAAAAGACTGATTCAGTATGAGCAAGCCCAGCTTGAACTCAGAAAACAGCAGTTGGCTATAGACAGGAGTCCCTAGATCTCTACAAAGAGAGAAAAAGTTGGGACTAGAGTCCCATGGTGGCAGCGATATCCCTAAAGATAGGGAAAGGTCTTATGACCATAGAAACCTAAACAAGATTGTCCCTCCCTACCAGAGTGGGGATGACATCCACAAATGGATAACTGCACTGGAGAGGGCCTGTAAAGTTCAGAGGGTCCCCCAGAAGCAGTGGGCAGCAATCTTGTGGCTCTCCTTTGCAGACAAAGGTAGAGACAAGCTCCTCACTGTAAGAGAAGAGGATGCTGACAATTACACAGTCTTGAAGAGTGCTCTGATAGATGGGTTTGGCCTAACCACTGAACAGTATAGGTTGAAGTTCAGAGACACCCAAAAAGCTCAGACTCAAGACTGGGTTGATTTTGTAGATTGTGCTACTAAGGCTCTGGAAGGTTGGATACATGGCAACAAAGAGCAGGACTTTTTAGGATTGTACAATTTGATTATGAGGGAGCAGATCCTTAATAATTGTCAAAACCAGCTTTTGCACCAGTATCTGGTGGACTCTGATCTGACCTCTCCCCAAGAATTGGGAAAGAAGGCAGACAAATGGGTCAGAACCAGAGTAAAAACTAAAAATCAGGGTGGTGACCAGAAGAAAGATTCTACTAAGTCCCAAGAGAAAGGTGGGGATAAATCTAAGGATAAGTCCCCTACAGGGCCCCAAAATTCCTCTTCTGGGGGTGGGTCCCAAACTCCTTCTTCTCCTGAAAAGAAACCATATTGCCATGTCTGTAAAAAGCTTGGGCACTGGAAAACTGATCCCAGTTGCCCCAGGATTGGCAATAAAGAAAATGTTCCTCCCACAACTACTACCACCCCTCCTGGTACTACCAGTAGTAATCCTCCAGTTGGGAGTAGTGCACCCAAAAAGTTAGGTGCTTTTGCAAGAGGAACAGAGGTGGGCCCTAGTTTAGACAGGGACCCCTCAACAGACTCCTCTGACTCTGATGGTGGTATAGGATTTGCCACCTTTACCATAGGTCCCACAGCATTGGGCAGGTACAGATTGGAGCCAATAATTAATGGTCAGAAAGCTGTGGCATTTAGGGACACAGGGGCTAGTGTCACCATGGTGGCAGGGAAACTAGTCCCCCTCACCAGCTTTTACCTGAGTTTAAATACCAGGTGACCAACATTGATGGTGTCAGAACAGATCACCCCATGGCCATAGTCAATCTCAGCTGGGAGGGGGTCACAGGCCCAAAAAGAGTGGCAGTGTCCCCAACCTTACCTGTAGATTGCCTGATGGGCAATGATCTGGAAATTTCAGCCTGGGCTGAAGTTGAACACCAAACCCATCTCAGGATGTTGGGTGTCCCTGTAAAGGTTAGTGGGGCTGTGATGGCCACAGCCCCAGCCCAAGAATTTGGAGAGATGGAGCCTGAAAAAATGGCCCCCTCTCCCCCAACAGAGAGCACAAGGGTTGAAGAAAAGTCTTCTTCCCCCAGACAGTAGGTAAGAGTCAGCCTCCTCAGGGAACTGACCCTACCCCTAGTGAAGGAACTGCCACAGAGGTAGTCAGGCCTGGCCTGGCCACCCCCTGATGGCAGAGGACCCTTCCAAGGTGGTACCCAGTCTGGAGCAGGTAACCTGCCCCTCTCTACCCTGCCTCAGTCAGCCCAGGGCTGCAGAGGTCAGGGAGGTCAGTGGACCCCCAGGGCCCCCTGTCCAGAGGAACCCCCATCAGCAGATTAGGGGCACCCAGGCTAGTAGCCCTAGCCAGGTGAAAACTCCTCTACACACTAAGGGATCCCCCATACCTTTATGTAGGGACCTCCCCCAGAAGGACTCTGGTAGGCAAGGGCAAACCTGGGACCAGAAGGTTCCAAACCTGCCATGTCCCTCCAGTGTTCCATCCAAAGGGACCCAACCCCTAGCTGTAGGCAGCCAAAGGTTGACCCTTAGAGCAAAGTGCAACTCAGTCATGGAAAGACAGGCATACATGGTGACCAGTGATCTGAGGAAGCTGAGACCAACATTCCTAGGGCCTCACTTCCCTACTCAGACACCTCACCAGCCTTGTACTTTACCTAAGCACACCACAGGTAGTGATTCCCCATGGTGGAGACCCTCTCATACCCTTAGGGTGAGGGATTGCTTAGTGGACCCTAAGACAGGGGGCAACCATGCTAGTGCAGGTGCTTCCTTATATGGCCACTTAGTCAATAAAGACTCAACTGGCCAAGGTTAGCCTTATCTCCTTTCGTTTGGGGGGGGTTATGTAGGAAGGTGGAATCTGACTATATGGTTGCCCCCACTTTTTTTCTGGTGTTTTGCTGGTTTATGACTTAGTTGGACTGGGATCCTGCTATTCAGGGCCCCAGTCTATCTGCTTTCTCTGTAAAAGGTTTCCATGTGCCTTAGGCACATCTCTGATTGGAATCTGGAGTGCCCTTATAAGTCCCTAGTATATGGTATACTATGTACCCAGGGCATAGGTACCTCAGAGGCCTACCAGGGGCTGCAGCATGTATTGTGCCACCCCTGGAAGGCCATCCAAACTGACACCACAGGTCTGCTACTGCAGCCTGGGTAAGGTGGTGCATGCACTCCTTACTGTGATATAGGTTACCTATATCACTATATACATACACACATATAAACCTATAAGTCACTCCTATGGCAGGCCTTATCAATCCTGAAGGCAGAGTGCGTGGTTCCTATGTGAGAGGGTGCCCCTGCATGAGCAGGGCCCCTCTGCAGCGTTCGGAGACCCTTCTCTGATGCTGTTTGTAGTGCAGCCTGACCATATACTCTTAAGCGCATTATAACCTCGCGTTAAATGCTAACTTTGGAATGGCTGCACCGAAACATGTCGTGTTTGGTGTCAAACATCTTGGAATACTACCCCCCGCCAATTCTGGCGGCGGGGGTAGCATTCCACCCTTCTAGAGGGAGAGACATGTTAACCCTGGCTTGGCCGGTAACTTCTTTCTAAAGCCCTGGCATCACAAAATGGATGCTGCTGCCACAGACACAAGTCTGGCCTCCTGCTGCTGGACGAAACTCCGGCAGGGGAGGCCTGGACAATAGGTTTCCAGTCCCAGGGAGGTGTGACCACCTCCCCAGACAGGATAGTGTGTATTGGGGCTGGGCGGGAGCACTTTCGGGTGCTTTGAAGTCCTGCACTGGGGGCACACTTGGTGTCCCTGTGCATACCCCAGTTCAAACCGGATCAGGGGCTTGCAGCCCCTGCTTTGGCGCGAACTGGACAAAGGGAAAGGGGTGTAGCCACCCCTCTGCCCTGACCCACCCATAGGTGGGGCCACAGAGTAAGTCCAACCCCTAAACTGAGTATAAGTATAGGAACCCAGTCCCTAGGACTTTAGATTATCCCTGGACGAAACTCTGACACTGAATCCTGGACCTTCAACGCTCTACTACAAGATTAGAGGACTGAAGAATCTCCCTTGGGGTCAAGGAGTGACTCCCCTGCTTGGCAGGCACCAAAGAAGCAATTGTCCGGTCTGCATCGCCTAAGCTCCCGTCAGACGCCAAAGTCTTTGCATCACCAGAGGTGGATTTCCAGACTTCCCCGAGGCTGCCCTGAGTCCCCAGCAAAGCTGAGGCCCGTAGCTGTCGTGGGTAACGTGGAACCATGACCCCTAGACACCGCACGCATTTGCTAGTGCATCCTCTTCTGGGTCTCCCATGAAGTCGTGCTTTAGGCTCCGAGTAGCCCTAGTCTCCAGCACCAACTGCACCGAAGATCACTGGCCTCCACTCCACGAGTGTCCTGTGAGCCAGCTCCACGTGCACCATCTTGAGGCTCCTTCGCGGTCGCTAGCCCATTGGCTAGTAGCCCTTCACGGAGGCCAATCCTTTTCTTCTTGGGCTCCCTGGTTGCTCCAGGCTTGCCCTCACTTACCTTTGCTGGGTGAGTTCCTCAGACCTTGTTGGTCTGCATCATTGTCAATCTTCAACTTCATCAAGACTTGCCGTTGCCAAGGCTTGTTGGGTCCAATCCGGTCGCCGACACCTCAGCACTCGACAAACATTGTGTACCAGCCCGAATCCTACTCCTGGACGCCGACAACGCCTCCTGGACCTCGTGGCTGAAGAGTCAAGACGACCGTCAACCTACCTGAAGCACTCAACATCGGTGGGCATCTGCTCATCGCCTTCCTGGTCACTGGCTAGTGACCCAGACTCTGTCCCCTCTGCTTTCAGGTTCTTCAGATCTCCGATCCACTCTTGGATCCACCCGGACACTTTCCACTTGGTCGCCAGCAGCACTTTGCAGCAGATCGCCATTCAAATCGACGACGAAACCCGACCCCGAAAGGCACCTATGCACCCGGCTTCCTGGGTGAGGTAACAAGAGTACTCCGGTGCTCCCGTGGGTAGAGACTCTAGAACGACCTAGTTCTCAAAGGGTTTGCTCCAAGTCCTTCTTTAAGTGTCCCTTTTCTTTAATTTCCAAACCGCGACTTTCTCCATAGAAGTTAACGGCGTTTCGCGGCTGTGTAATTACACTGCACGCGTCCCCCGTGGGTCCCCTGTGTCACTACCTTGGGTGGTTCCTTGTGGTCCAAGCACTTCTAGAGGCTCTAGGCCTAGTGTCTAGCTCAGTCGTGGTTCTTATACCACTTTATTGGTATATGGTTTGGTACGCCCTAGGGCCCAAACGTGTATTTGTGCTATTACTGTGTTTAAATAACTTATAACTTATGTACTTCGAACTCTAGCCTCATAAAGAGACTAGAGGGGTGTGTTTAGTAATAAATACATATATTTTGAATATATACCTGGTGTGGTGCTCTTTCATTTGATCACTCAAGAGATTATAGACTGGTAAAACAAGCTGCTTTACATTCCTTCAAGACTTAGAATGAAGGTTGCTCTCCATAGCTACCACTAGGATAGCTTTCAATAAGGTTGTCTTTAACCTATCTCCAATAAGGGGTTGTTTGGACTGGTGCAAGGTGCCCACTATAATTAGTGGACAGCATATGCCAGGGCAACTTCTCACACCCACAACCCTGCACCCATGGTCCGACCACTGCATCACATATTTCAAGATACCCGCCCACCAAGCCACACTCCAGAAAAACCCTAAGCACCATCAAGATACTGGGGCAAAATATCTGAAGAAAATTGGGCCAAGAGCCTTTAGAAATACCCACCCAACCACACCGAGAACCTCGATTTTGACACCAAGCTGTTCAATAAATGGCTCAAAGACTGCATCAACCGCACTACTCCCATCAGAAACAAGACCTCCATAAACAACAAACAATCGAGCTGGTACACGAACGACCTTGGGGAGTCCAAGCGCCACTTCAAACAACTTGAGAGAAAACAGAGACTCAACAGAAACACCACCAAGATCCACTTACAAAGCCTCCTTCAACCTTTACCACCAACAAGTATGAGATGCAAAGTAAAAGGCCCTAACTCTCAGAATCAAAGCCAGCCCTAACAACAGCAAAGAACTTTTCACCATCCTCAAGAAGTTCTCCAACCCTGCAGCTGTCAACAACTACATCATCCCATCCCAAGTACTCTGCAACGACCTCCCAAACATCTTCCAACAGAAGATTGACAAGATCTACAACACATTCATCCCACAGCTTACTAATATGAACTCCCAGCAGGACAACTCCCTCATTGCCAAACAGCAGCTAAGCAACTGGTAGCTCCTCGCAAATGAACACACCACCGCCCTAATAAATACCATGCACTCAGGAGCCCCCCAGACCCATGCCCCTACTTCATATGCAACCTTAGAAGAACCATCATCTCCCCTGCACTCACTGCTATCAATACCTCCATAACCACTGCCACCTTCCCGTCGTGCTGGAAAAATGCAAAAGTCAACAACCTATTGAAGAAATCAACGGCGGACCCCAGCACCCTCAGTAGTTACAGACCCATCTTGCTCCTGGCTTTTCCAGCTAAAGTCATGGAGAAAGCCATCAACAACCAACTTGCAGACCACCTAGACCTCCATCAACTCCTAGACAGCTCTCAATCTGGCTTTCACTCCAACCACAGCACAAACACAGCCCTCATTGCGGCCAGCGATGACATCAGAAGCATCCTTGACTGATGAGAAACAGCGGCACTCATCCTCCTGGACCTCTCCGCTGCTTTCATTATAGTCTCCCACAACTCCCTCATCAGAAAGCTTCAGCACCTGGATATCTGTGGACTGGCCCTCAGGTGGATATCCTCCTTCCACACAGACAGAACTCAATGAGTCAGACTTCCCCCTACACCTCGGAACCCAAGAAACTCATCTGCAGACTCCCCAAAGTTCGTCGCTCTGCCCAACACTCTTCAATGTCTACATTACGCCCCTTGCGGATATCGTCAGAGCCCACGACATCAACATAGTATCCTACGCCGATGATGCACAGCTCATCCTCTCCCTTATCAACTCAACCAGCACTGCCACAGAAAACTTTGCCAACTGGCATGAGCAACGTCGCTGCTTGGATGAAAAACAACTGCCTCCAGCTCAAAACAGGCAAAACCAAAGTCCTAATCTTTGGCAACGACCACTTTCCCTGGGACGCCTCTTGGTAGTCCTCCAAACTTGGCCCCCCACCCACCCCTGCACATCATTCCAAGGGCCTTGGGATCATCCTGAACACCACTCCCCAAGAGAAGACAGTTCAACACCGTTGCCTCATCATGCTTCCACATCCTGCGAATGCTACACAAGATTTTCAAGTGAATTCCATTTAACACCAGACGAACAGTCACCCAGGCTCTTATCACAGTAGACTTGAGTATAGAAATGCCCTCTACATCGGTATCCTAGCTCATGTCCTACACTGACTCCAAACTATGGTTGGGCGGAGCTCACAGAGTTTCACTCAGCAGGATTCTGCGGGGTTGCCAAAAAATTCCATCAAATTCCGTGGAGTTCCGTGCATGGGCAGAGTATTGCTCAGCCAACCCCACTGTTATGAGTTTTCCCTTACGCCACGCAGCGATGTGCAAAAAAACAAACGGCAAGCTGCGTGCAGTCAGCAGGCACTTGTGCCACCAATATAATAGTGGGGCACGGCACATCTGCGCGAGCGGCACTGCAATTAACACACGCAGCCTTGAGATTTGCTGAGTCACTCACTTATGCCTCTCAGATTTTCTCTGTGGCTGTTTTGCCCTCGACCAGAGATTCCCCTCCCAATACCTCCCTTCCCTCGCCTAAACCACAATCGATCCTGTACCTGGCTGGCTCAGCCACGCTCCTCCTGTAATATGGCCTCGGGTGTACCCAGCGGGGACCTCAGCTCTCCTGCTTTCTCTCTGCCTCGTTGCCAGGTTGCTTGGTCTCTCTTCTGGTGAGATTCTCCTGTTGTTGTAAAGCGCTCTGATGCCTTCGGCCCAAGTCCGCGCTATATAAAATAGCAAAAATAAACCTGCCTTCTTCAGTGTCCTCGCTCTACTTCCCTGCTGTCTTCACATCCTTCGGCTGGTGCGCGTTCAGCAGCTCTCTCTCCACCTCTATTCTTGCCTTGGAGCTGAAGTTCGTCCTCAATTTCTCCTGCCAGGGCTTTTCCCTGCGTCTGGGTCCTTCATTTATGTTCATTGGCATTTCCAGTGAGTCCATTTTTGACTGCTATGGCCGGTAAACAAGCAACACGAAGCCACGGTTACTGAGGTAAGTCGCCAATGCTCTCACGATGGCCATTTATTCTTTCTTGGATGGCACCTTCCCTGAACGAAAACTGTAGGGCAACTAGGCTCATATCATATATGTTTGAGGGCCTCACGCTGGTAAACTCCGCTCCGCCTAGGTTGCCGGAGTCTTTGCCGAACCCCGCACTCCAAGAGAAGTGGCAAAAACTCTGTGAATTTCACCAGCGAAGCAGAGTTTACCGCCCAGCCCTACTTTAAACCATCCAAAACACCACCGCCAGACTCATCCTGAACATCCTTCAAAATAACCACAGCTCTCTACACCTCAACAATCTCCACTGGCTTGCAGTCCAGGAAAGATGTAAGTTTAAGCTACTCACCCATGCCTACAAAGCTCTCCACAACACCTGACCAGCTTACCTCAACCACTGCCTCAACTTCTACCAAACCACCGGACACCTTCGATCTTCATCCCAGGGAAGAGCACGCAACCCTCACATCAAGAAGACCAGAAGTGGAGGATGCTCCTTTTTATACCTCACAGCCAAGACCAGGAACAATCTCCCGCAACACCTCAGAACCTCCCCCTCCCTCATGGACTTCCGAAGGAGAACCGCAAGACATGGCTGTTTCAGGCGAAACAGGTATGATCTCCTCCTTGCACCTCAGGTCAGCACTGCTTAGTGCCTGCATACCCTATTGGGTGATTAGCTGCGCTGTACTAATCCATATAACATAACATAACATAACAGTTGTTAGAAGACCTGGCTAACAGATGGCGCCTGGGAGAACTGACCAAATCCTGCCGGGAACTGATCCAATACCTCAGGCACCTGCACTACAGGGAATATCTTACATGGCAGGGGGACTGTATGGGCCATCAGCTAGCTTGACTGGTGAAGTTGGGCAATGCACAGGAACTCATCGAAGCAGAGCCGTTGTCTATGGGCCAAGCCATCGCAGCACTGTCTGTGATTTTTGTAGCATTAGTAGAATATTATAAAACATTATAAACCCCCCCCAAGCCCCACAGCATGTCCGTATCATGGACATCAAGGCGATTTTGCCCTGAATGTTGACTTTGAAATATAAGAGGTGAAAGTAGCCATAGATCTAGTAAAGAATGGAAAGACTCTAGGGGTGGACGGACGACCCTCAGAACTCTATGCGTCTACTGATCACACCCGATCGTACTGACGTTGTATCCTGGATGAGCAACAGCTGTCTGAAGCTCAACTCAGAGAAGACAGAAGTCCTCGTCCTCGGACCCACCCATTCAGCATGGGACAACACCTGGTGGCCCACCGCTCTCGGCAATGCTCCCACTCCCATGGACCACGCCCGGAACCTCAGAATCATACTCGACTCCTCCCTCACCATGACCCAACAGATCAATGCCGTCTCCTCCACTTGCTTCAACACCCTCTCCAACCTTCACAAGACCTTCAAGTGGATCCCCCCGAATCCAGAAAGACCATCACCCATGCACTCATAACAAGCAGACTGGACTATGGAAATGCCCTCTACGCCGGAATCAACAAATCCCTGCTTTACAAACTCCAGACCATCCAGAACACCGCAGCCAGACTCGTCCTCGGCATCCCACGACATGAACACATCACCCAGCACCTTCGAGACCTCCACTGGCTCCCCGTCGAGAAGAGAGTAACCTTCAAGCTACTCACTCACGCCTACAAATCCCTCTACAACACCGGACCCCAATACCTCAACGAAAGAGTCTCCTTCAACATACCCAAGAGAGACCTCCGCTCCGCCGACCTTGCCCTCGCTGAACCCCCTTGCATCTGCAGAGCCAGAGTGGGTGGAAGAGCCTTCTCCTACATCATGGCAAAGACCTGGAACAAGCTTCCGCTCAACATCAGACGTTCCCCCACTCTGCACACCTTCAGGAAGAGCCTCAAGACCTGGCTCTTCGGCTGACTCTGAGCTGCACGCCCCCCTCCCCCCCAGCGCCTTGAAACCCTCACGGGTGAGTAGCGTGCTTCAAAAATCCCTGATTGATTGAATGACTGATTCCGTCTGGTGATCCGACTGCACGCCATGGACAAAGAGGTGCTACAGAAAGGGCTGCTCCTGGAGTTTATTAGCAAAGCCACTATAGTGGTGCTGCTGAAACAGGGGGGGTGCCCACTTCACATTCTATCATACAGACTGCTCTCCCTTTTGACCACTGACAACAAAATATTGGGGAAAATCATAACGAATTAACTGCTCCCTTGTGTGCCAGGGCTGTTCCACCCAGATCAGTGCAGGTTGATCCCGCGAAGTAACACAAATGTTAACATCTGCGGACTATTGCATGTTATGGACCAACTCGAGAATTGACCAAGAGGCCCCATCGGTGGTTTCCCTGCACATCGAAAAGGCCTTTGACACCTTATTGTGGTCATAGTTTTTTGAGGTGCAGAACATCATGGGAATCAAGAGTAATCTCCTGAAGTGGATACTCCTCTCATACTTGGACCCTAGCTCAGCTATGCACAGGAAAAGCATATCCTGAGAGATGGTGGCTCCACAGGGGCACTCAGCAGTGATACCCTCTGGCCCTTATACTGTTTGTCCTGGCCCTTGAGTCCCAGGCCTGTTTGATGCATGACAGAAGCCAGATGTGGGCAATCCAGATATGTGTCACATATCATGCAGCTGCACTTTACAGAGTTGATGTGCTACTTTTCTGCAAGACCAGCGCACAGCCTTCGCCAGCTGTGAAGTTACTGTCAGAATTTGGAGAACTATCCGGGCTCCGCGTCATGTCCTGTTTATTCTCACTAACGAACGTTCACACACACAACCACCCTAACCTACATTGGTGACTCCCTGAGGTGAGAACCTACTTCTTTCAGATATTTAGGAGTTCAGATTTACCACACAGATCTAGATCTACGGAGCAGCAATCTGTACAAATGTGTCAACAACACAAGACAGATCCTACCGTTCTGGCAGCACTTACCACTTTCACCCCTCGGCTAGGTGGCCATTATAACAAGCATTTGCAATGCTATAGGTCTCGCATTTGAGAGAATTTGAACTATTGGTATTGTAAATGATAAAGCCTTTTATTTATGTGTTAATGCTAGAGCACCAGAAGAAGTTAAGCGATAGTGCATCTATTTGTGATGGAGGAATGCTCCATGTTTTATGTCTGCCACACACCTGGGCCCACACCACCCTGAAAGTTAATGGGGGAACAATTTCCTTTTGTGCAGCTGAATGTTGGTTGGGCACCAGCAGATAGATTGTTGCTAGTTCCAGATACTCTGCAACCCTCTTCTCCAGTGAAAAGCACACTGAAAGAGGATATGGAAAGTGCCAGTGCACGAATGTAAGCAAAAACTGAATGGGCAAACCATGCTCAGCGGTCGCTGCAGACCATTATGTGGGCTGCAAAACATAATTCACAATTTTCCATAAAGAAGCACAAACGAAAATATGAAACACATGGAAAGGGTTTTGCACGAAATAATACTCCCAGTGTTGTGTTTTCTGGAAAGTTCCCTTGTAATGTGCTATGCGGAGTTTACAGCTTGCAGACTGCTGCCTTCGATGCCCCCCTCCATAAGGCTCGATCTAAAAACGGAATGTGGTGATAAAAGAGAGGGTCATAAATCACTTGAACTTGATAATATGTAAACACTTTAGCGGATCAATTGAGGTGCTCTTAGATATTTGCTTGCCTGCTGTAATTTAAAAAGTTTCCATGGAGTTTTTTTTACATTTGACAGAAAACGCCAGTCTGTCAATTAAGACAGGAATTCGTACTTTCGAGGTAAGCAGTGAGTGGTTTGCTAAGTATGAGTAATTGTTCTTTTTTTGTACAACAAAGAGGTTGAAACTTTAAATACCTGTCCTGTCATGATACGATGTTACTGTAAGCTGAAAGCACACACCCTGCTTTTATCTGGCAATAGAGAAATGGAGAATTCTTATTTATCGGGCATGTTCCATATAATATTCTGAACCTTGTTATTGGTCTTTTTTTTAAAAAAAAATTACGGAGTTCTATATAGCGCGAACTTCACCCAGTATCGGGTATCAGAGAGCTTTACATAGCACCAGTTGCGTTACATGAGGACACATTCATCATTTCTGTTAGGCACGGGGAGGTTAAGTGACTTGCCCAGCGTCATTGCCGAGACTCGAACCCAGTTCTTCAGATTAGAGGTTGACAGCCCTAGCCGTTAGGCCAACTCCTCTCCTCCTCTTCCTCTGAACAGTGAACCCTTGCCGCCAAAATCTCATGAAATGCCTCTGTGCGGCTTGAAATCATCTCTACTCTTCCTGCATATTTGAATTTAGCAAAAGCTTCACATAGACATCTAAAAATGTTCCAAGTGAGAACAGTCAGGCATTCCACAACCAGCCAGAGATCTTAAATAAATTGAGAATGGAGAAGATAGCAAGGGACAGGGTGGGCAGTGAAAAGCTCGACCTAATTGACTAAACAACTGCGTGGAAACCTACTTCGACTATGGATGACACTTGAAGGTTGCTCTACAGTTTCACTTTCGAATAATAATTTAATTTCTTAAATCTAAATATTTTCCTTGATTTGCTTCCGAACTATTATACAGCAGTGTGCAAAAGGACAGAACGCTAAGCCGGAATACAAATGTGAAGATTAAAGGGAATTAGTGCCCATTTAAACTAACTGATCTCCTGTAGCAAGTCAATGCCAAGATTCCGTGAAATTGTTTAATATCAATTTTCTGGTTTTCGTTCTGTCGTGCATGCCAACCAAGTTACGGGATTACAGGTCTATCTAAGCAATTAAAGGGCAATTGACAACTGAAAGTAAGCCAAGTGTGAAACTACTATGTACCACGCACGGATTTGTAGCTACGGCCGCAAGTAGCAAAGTAAAGGATAAAATTACCTCGACAAGTTCATATATATTTACCCATCTGTAATAACTAAAACTTCTTCTGTATAGCGATGTATTCTGCGGTTGTGTTGCTTCTGCATACTACAAATGACAAGCATTATCTTTACTCAAAATAATGGTAGTCAAGTTGATGGAGCAAGGACTCGGACACGAGACTTGCTCGGAAGCAATCCTCTCGATTTAACTTACTAGCGAATTACTAACGACATGTCTTGTGATTAATAATATGCATTTTCATTACACGCGGGAAAAGAATGAAGCTTGCCTATGTGTTTACTAACTGCAAATAACACGGACGTAGGACTAGAACGCATTTAACACGGGATCTTTACTGCGCAAGCGTCTACTGCATCTACATAGTATGACGTGCTGACGCTTGGAGGGAAATTCTGGCGCTTGCGCAAAGAGCTATAAAATGGCCGCTTGAAAGCTCACATGCATGGCACCTGCTTTGCTGAAATTAGAAAATGGGTTTATAACTAACGCAAATGCAGAGAGAGAAATAACAAATGGTATGGGTTAGAGTAGAGGTTGGTGGTATACAGTGAAATCATTTATTTTTGAGAATAACACTTTTCCTTTTTGACTTTATTATTAGTGCGTATTTGGGCCTGTTAAAGTTGTCTGAGTCGAGCAGACCGATATGGCGCGACGCATGCGCCCTGGTACGGAACCTTGGAGGATGACTAAGGATTTGTCACGAGTCCAAGGTCGGCGGAGATGTGCCCTGGGAACATGAGGGTGAAGAGTTCATATGAAGGAACTTATTCAAGAAAACAGTTACAATTGTATTAATAAAGTTTAAAGATGTATGGGAAAGGAAGGGCGGAATAAAAGTTTGAGGGGAGGAGTTTGGAAACAATGGTTGAAGGGAATAAATGAAGTATAAGTGTGGTGTGATGATCATCCCCCCCTCGCCTGTCCAATCAGAAGTTAGTATTCTGTGCAAAATGAAAACATTAATGGGTGGTACATGCCTATGGAAAGGTATAATTGAGGTAGTTTAGTTAGAAGAAGGGAGCTTTTTTGGGGAAGTTACGAAGAAGCTTTGGAGCGCGTTGAAGAAGCCTGAGAACGGGGTGTGACGGGGTGGTGCTGATGCTCTGAAATGCTGATGAAGAAATTGAATGCAGAACCATCTATTTGAATTGGGTGGGTTAGAAAGAAGATCGCGGAAGAACCACGAGGAGGAAGAGAGTGTCAGAGAGGGGTGCGACGTAATCGTCGGTAACTAGAGAGGTGAAGTATCCTGTCCTGATTCCTGTCCTGAAGTCTTTGTCTCCCGTTCTGTCCTGGGAGGCCCTAACCAGCCCTTTGGCCAGGGGTTTGGTCTTCACACCGTACTTTGGTAATTATGAAATTCATCGAATTGATAAGTGTTATCTGAGATATTTTTGAATTGGCACTCCCGTGAATGAGGGTGTTTGTACTGAAACGCTTTGAGATGGTTCAAAACCCCTAATTTAGATAAAGATTTGAAAACTTATTGAGTCTGTCATTATTATTATATTTATTAAGAAATGTATAATAAGTTATGTCAATTATCGCCATCAACTAGTTCCACCTAACTGGTCCATTGACCAGAGGAAAGAACTGTTTGATCAGCAGAAGGTTTAGTTAAAGAAGCAATAACTAGATCTTGAGGTATGAGAACATTAAAAACTAAAAGATTCCAGTGGTTTACTTAGCGCAGAGCGGAAGCGAGTTGTCTGGGCCCAAGTGAGTATATGGTAGTGGAGTATCTGTTGCTAGTAGGCCGCTGGATCAGTTTTCTGGTAGCAGAGCTATGGTTGTTAGTGACTAGTTTGGTGATAAGTATAGATTATTGATTCTTGGTTAATGTTTTAACAAAAGAGTTCGTGTCCTGTTTTTATGTTGTCTGGAAAATTCCCGGGGAATGAATAGCAGATGGCGATAGAAACCACACTGCAGTGAGGTTACTCGTCTGTTGGAATAACACTGAGAAGCTAGGTAGGGCTGGCAGTGTTAAACTAGGGACTATTTTCTGTACAACAGTGAGAGTGGTTGAACGCAAAGAGTTCGCTGGTGAAACTTTAGGCGTTATATCCCCTAGTAAGGGTAACCCTGAAGGAGTAGCAGGTTCTTCTAAGCTAGATTGGCAGCAAAAGGAGTTCGCTGGTGAAATACCGGTCTCAAAATTCCCTAACGGGAGATACCGGAATAGTAGCAGGTTCTCTGGAGCTTAGGTGAAGAGTAAGCAGAAAGTTTTACTCGCAGTGGAAGAAAATAAACTATCCTTTTGATTTAGTGGAACAGGCAGAGTAGCGAATGTTTTTACGTTGTTAATAACCAAGAAGTTTAAAGAATTTTTGAAGAAATAAAATTTTGGTATTATCTTGCAAAGGGAGGGTCAGTTGCCAGAGTGGTACTGACGTCACAGAGAGCAGCGCTGGGATTGGTAGATACAGCGGGCGTGTGACAGGAGGAGCTTGGTAAGGGAGGGGTGAGAAATCGCCTGAGTAGGATCGACGTCACGGAAGAGCAGCGCTGGGATTGGTAGAAGCAGCGGGCACGTGACAGGAACAGCATTGTAAAGGAGGGGTCAGTAGTGAGGAGCAAAACTGACATCAGGAAAAGGCCGCGCTGACATTGGTCAGAGTACGAGTGTGAGCCTGATTTGATTGGACACTTAGTTAGAAGCCGCGCTAGGATTGGAGGAGAGAAGGATTGTATGCGGGATTTTGATTTGACTGTCAGTGCAAGACGTACAGGTAGAAGATTTCAAGGGTTTGCGGAATACAATTTCCTACACCGTTCTTCAAGAATGTATGGAGAGAAAAGAAAGATGTCAATTTTTAAGAGAATAAAGAATTTCTTTGTTAAGGATAAGCCTGTGTTGACTAGAGAGGGCATTCCTATTCCGCCACCGAAGACACCAGCATCTTTTATGATGATGGAGAGAGGATATTATACTTGCGTGTGGCTGGAAAATTGGGTAGAGTACATGAAGGATGATGGTGTGTTAGCGTTTCCTAAGGATGGTACGTTTAATGGGAGGATTCTTCAGAATTTGAGATTGAAGATGAATGATTTAGAACCGAGACCTAGGTTAACTCAATATGAGGCTTTGGAAGAATGGGAGACTGAGTCATATGAAAGAGAGAAATGCAGAGGTGGAAGATATAGAGGATTCTTTCCGAGACATTTGCATGAGACAAGAGAAGGGCAGATGAAACAGTGGAGGAGAGCTATGGTATCAGAAGGGTTATATCCAGTGTTGATGGCTGAGGAACAATCTGGAGGAAAGTGTAAAGAGAAAACAAAACATATGAATTCGACAGGATATGGAGAGTCAGATGATGAATTGTTAGAGGATATTTTAATTAAGAATCCACCACCGTGTCAAGAAGCAGCTAGTAAGGTAGTCCCAAGTGCGCCAGTAATGGGAATACCATTAACTCCACAGATTTTACATGAGACATCATACAACAGAGTGTTGCAAGATAATGAAAGAGAAGCTTTGAACAAAACTAGGGAAGAATTAGTACAAAGGATAAGTCAATTGAATTTAAATACTGAAGCTTTGAAAGTACCTGTAACCATTGGTCCAGTAATCCCATTATATGGGGATAATAAGAATACCCAGAAATCACAAATTGTGACAGTTCCATTAAATAGTCCTAGAAAAGAGATAGTAATCACAGATGATCAGGTTAGTGAAAGTGAGTCAGTTATTTCATTTATGGATCTCCCTATTGTGGAACCTCATGCGGAAACTCCAAAGAGAGTTACGCCAATGAATTTGAGAGAAAGAAGACCTTTAGTTCCAGCTGGAACTACAAGCGCAACAGTAGTCACCTCTGAAGAAATAGAAAGGTGGGCTCATGAAAGGGAAAATCAGATCCCAAAACCCAATTTTTTTTTAGATATTAGCAGATTGAAGGTGGAATTGGAAGAGATGATGACAGTATGTGTGGGCACAGAAAGATTAAATGTTTACAATGATGAAGAATTGTTGTTTTTATGTAAGAGTATAACTAGGAGAGCAAGACTATTTCATGAAAGATTAACTGAAGTTGCTTCAGAGATTGGAATAGATATAGGGAAATCAAAATTGTTACAGAAGCCCTATCGAGTGGATTTTACTGATAAAGATTTAGAAAGTGTGAATGCTTCAGGAAAAAGGTTACAGATAAAAGAATTAATGAACATTTAGCGAAAATGGGGAGACATTGATAAATGGAGGATTAGGTGGATAAGGAAGAAAGAAGAAGTGTAGGCAAGAGAGGCAGCAGCTGCATTTCCAGTAAGAGAAACAGGAAAGGTGGAGAGGTTGTGTCCAATGAGAGAGGTTCCTGGAGGAGGATATGTTCATGTCCCTTGGAGTAGACAAGATATTTTATCGTTTACAAATGATTTTCCAAAACTGAGAGAAAAGCCAGTTGAGTGGTACAAACAGGTAGAGAGGTTTGTGGAAGTCTCAAAGGTGTTATTGAAAGACCTGGATGGTCTATTTGACATAGTGGTACCTGCTGATTTATGGACAGAATGTAAAATCACAATTGATTGGCCTAATGAGGAGTATCCTAGAGATGCAAAAACAAGAGCACCGTCAGAAGAAGTGATGAAAAAGTATCACCAAGTGATTACATATTTGAAAGGGAAAATCCCTCCTAAAGAAACAGATTGGGTAAAAATAGATAGAACGACACAGTAACCGAATGAATCTGTACATGCGTATTATGAACGATTGTTGCAGGTGTTCAAGCAGTATAGTGGTTTTGAGAACATTGGTGACAAAGATATGGGACATTTTGTGTATCGGTTTGTATATGGCTTGAAACCGGAAATTAGTCAGATGATACAGCAGCACATGTTGTGTTGGCAAAGTAAGACAGTGGATGAAGTTTTAAAGTACGCGAAATATTGCGGGGATGACATAGAGGCCAGGAGAAGGAAGCTGAAAGAGAAAATGATGTGGGCTCAAGTTAAATTAGCAGAGCAGCAGGAAGAGAAGACAAATGAGCAAAATAATAATCCAGTAAAAGAACAGAGTCAGAATAATCAAGGAACGAATGGTAATAGATTTAAGGGGCGAATGGACAGAGAAGAAGCGAAAAAGAAGTTCCCTTGTCATGCGTGCGGAAAGCTTGGACATTGGAAGAACGAGTGTAAGAGTACTCAGAATAATAAGAATAATAATGGGCCAAATCAAAATTTAATCCCACAGATGCAGAATGAAGTACTTATGAATCAGCAGCAACAGGTAGTCACTCCACAATATCAGGTACCACCAGCTCCTATGCCAAATTTTGTGAACCATCAAAGTTTCAGTGCGAACACCGGATTTCAAGGAGAAAGTGGTAAGAATAATAGAACAATTGCACAATATTTTTTGCAGAATGATGAAGAACGTTCAGATACTGCACAATGACGGTGCCTGAGGGGGGAGGAAGAGGAGTGCGTGCTTGGCGCATCCTTACCGGTAGATCAGTCAGGTCCATTTGTTGACGGGAAAGTAGAAGGTAAAGACATTACTTACCTATTGGATACTGGTGCTACCAGGTCTACTGTGAGAACAGCAGACATCCCAAACCTACCCCTCTCGGGAGAATCAATCCAAGTAGTAGGTGTGTCTAACCAACAGATTAGAACCCCAATCACAAAACCAATGCAGGTGCACATTGGAAACTTCAAAGAAATGCATCGGTTTGTAGTTTGCGATTCCAGTCCAGTAAATCTGTTGGGAAGAGATCTTTTGTGCAAGATGAATTGCACGATCTATTGTACACCGGATGGTGTCGCTTTCCAAACCCCTGATGAAGATGTGGTATACAAGATGATGCTGGCCAAACAGGGAACAGAAGTAGATGAAATATTTTCACTAATAACTGAAAATGAATTACCAGAAGAGTTGAGAACCACAGTTAATCCAGAAATGTGGGATTTTACAGGAAAAGATATTGGGCTAATGAAAAATATAGACCCAGTTAAAGTGACAGTGAAGGAAGGTGCAGTGTATCCAAATACCCGACAGTACAAAATGAGTTCAGAAGTAAAAGCAGGAATTATTCCAGAAATTGAACGGATAGTTAAACAAGGCATTCTAAAAGAAGTGATGGGTAGTCCCTGTAATTCACCAATAATGGGACTGAAAAAGCCTAGCGGAAAGTACAGAATAGTACAAGACCTGCGAAAAATAAATAAGATTGTAATTCCCCGTTGTCCAATTGTGCCAAATCCAGCAGTGATCCTTTATCAGATACCATGGAATGCAGGATGGTTCACAGTAATTGATTTATGCCCAGCGTTCTTTTCTATTCCTTTACACCCAAACAGCCAGTATCTGTTTACGTTTAAATTTGAAGATCGTATTTACGCATGGTGTCGTGTTCCTCAAGGGTACACAGAAAGTCCTTCAATCTTTAATCAGATTTTGAAAAAGTGGCTGGAATCATTGATTATGCCCAGAAATTCTGTTCTGGTTCAGTACATTGATGACCTGTTAGTGGCATCAAAAACGCGAGAAGCTTGTGTCACCGATACAATTGCGTTGCTAAACCATTTGGCTGAAGGAGGACACAAGGTGTCTCCAGAAAAATTACAGTTCTGTCGACAAGAAGTAAGATATTTAGGGCATAAAATAGAAAGAGGAGTTAGAAAAGTGACACCGGAAAGAATAAAAATAATCAAAGAAATGCAATTGCCACAGACTCAGAGAGAAATGAGAATGTTTCTGGGAGTGGTTGGATACTGCAGACAATGGATAAATGGATTTTATATGTTAGCAAAACCTCTAATACAGATGATTCGGAAACGAGCAAAAGATCCAATTGAATGGACTGATGACTGCCTAGAGGCATTTGTGAGATTGCGGAATTGTCTGTGTGAGGCTCCTGCCTTGGGCATGCCAGACTATACAAAAGACTTTGCTTTGTTTTGTTGTGAAAGAGAAAATTGTGCACTTTCAGTTTTAACACAGAGACATGGATTGAGTCGGCGTCCAGTGGCATATTTTTCAGCTACATTGGACCCGGTGGCTTCAGCATTACCTGGCTGCTTAAAAGCAGTAGCTGCTACTTGTATGAGTCTGGAGCAAAGTGAGTCGATAGTGATGGGACATCCGGTAAAGGTATTCGTTCCACACTCGGTTGAGATTCTTTTAACAAGAACACAGCACCTCACCCCTAGTCGTTTGACAAAGTACGAAAGAGTAATTTTGGGAGCTGAGAATGTGACTGTGACAAGGTGTACGATTTTGAACCCAGCCACCCTATTGCCAGACCCCTGTGATGAGGAAGTAAAAGATGAAAGTGATCACGATTGCTTAGACGTGACTGAGTTATGCACAAAGCCCCGCCCGGATATAAGAGAGACACCACTAAAAGAAGCAGATCATGAGTTATTTGTAGACGGCTCCTGCCTTAGGACACAAGAAGGAGGTCTAAGTGCTGCATATGCTGTTTGCAAAATTTCGGGGGTAATTGAAGCATCCTGTTTACCTGGGGTCAAGTCTGCACAAGTAGCTGAATTGGTTGCCTTGACAATGGCATGTAAAAGGGGAAAAATTGGAGAGTAACCATATTTACGGATAGTCAATATGGTTTCGGGATTGTGCATGACTTCGGCCAGCTTTGGATGCAGAGGGGATTTCTGACTTCTTCAGGGTCTCCAATCAGAAACAGCAAAAATGTAAAGGATTTGTTGGAAGCATTACAATTGCCAAAAGAGATAGCAGTTGTAAAATGTGCTGCACATCAGTCAGGAAATGACTATGTGACTGCTGGTAATAATTATGCTGACCAAGTGGCGAAATACTGCGCTAAAAATGCAGTAGCCATAAACAGAAAAATTGAAACGGGGAAACCAGATGCCAACTTATGTACTTCTCAGTGCCAGAGACATGGGATGAGATTAGACAACTGCAGGAAGAAGTTGAGGAAAAGGAAAAAGAAATGTGGATAAAGGCAACCTGTACCAAAAGACCACATGATGAAGTATGGGTGTGTCTAGATGGAAGACCAGTCATGCCAGATTTTCTGCTTTCAAAAATGGCGAGGGTGTATCATGGAGCAACACACATAGGGAGAGATTCAATGATCAGACTATTCAGACAGAGTTGGTACAATCCAAAGTTCAGGGTAATCGCAGAGAGCCTTTGCCAAAGATACTTAACCTGTCAACAGCAGAACCCAGGTAGAAAGACAGTGGTAAGTTGGGGAAAAATCGGAAAGGCAGCAGGACCCTTCACCAGAATACAGTTACATTTCATTGAGTTACCCCCCTGCAACGGATTGAAATACGTACTTGTCATAGTGTGCCTTTTCTCAAGATGGGTGGAAGCCTACCCTACTAGAAGAAATGACAGTCTTACAGTTGCAAAATTATTGTTGAGGGAGTTAGTGCCACGATTTGGTTTTCCGGTCACTTTGGAATCAGATAGAGGCCCTCATTTTAATAATGAAATAATTTGATTAATCTGTGCTGCATTTAACATTGAACAAAAACTACACTGTGCTTATCGTCCAGAGGCTTCTGGAGTTGTTGAACAAATGAATGGCACAATCAAGTCAAGATTGGGAAAGGTGTGTGCATCCACAAAGCTGAAATGGCCAGATGCATTACCTCTTGTATTAATGGGTCTCAGAAGCATTCCAGACAGAAAAACAGGAATGAGTCCACATGAGGTACTCATGGGAAGAGCCATGAGACAGGCGTTTATTCCTGGAAATAAACTAATGAGTATAACTGATGATCTGGTATTGGACTATTGCAAAGGATTGGCTGAAATGATGCGTTCTATCTCTCATCAGGTTGGAGAAGACGCAGTTGAAAGACAGCCAGATCAAGCGCATGATTTGAATCCTGGAGATTGGGTGCTAGTGAAGAAACACGCAAGGAAATAGTGTCTAGCACCAAGGTGGGACAAACCAAGGCAAGTCATACTAGTCACTACCACAGCAGTGAAGTGTGCAGGTTTGCCCAATTGGATTCATGCTAGTCATACCAGAAGAGTTCCGAGCCCATCAGAGCAACAAGAGCCACCACTGACTGAACAGGCTGAAGCATCAGGAGTTGTAAACTGTGAAACTGAAGAATCTAGAGTGATAGATTCTGAAAGACAACCATATGATGAGCAGCCCGAGCTAAGTCAGGAAGAATGGATCCCAGTGATTGAAGTAATTGATGATGACATTGAAACCAGAAGAAGAACAGAACTAAAAAGACAAGAAAGTAGTCAGGAAGAGACAGGGGAAGAAGAACACACTCAGGTGAAAACAGAAAGAGACACAAACAAATCTGAGGAGGGAAAAATAGAAGAACACGTTCAGGCAGAAGAAGAACAGTTTGAATTAAGACCTGAACAGGACCAGATAGAGTTAGAAGAACAAACTCAGGCAGAAGAAGAAAGATTTGAAGTAAGACCTGAGCAGGATCAGACAGAATTAGAAGAACAAGCTCAGGAAGAAGTAGAACAAAATACGGTAGAACCTGAGCAGGAAGAAGCAAAAGCAAGTACAAGCATAGAAAACAGAGAAATAGAACAGATTGTGCCCAGAATAAATTAAATAAAAAGAACCTTACAAAGAGATAAGGAAGGTGAAAAAGCAGTACAAATTAAAAGAGTCAGAAAGGGAGACAATTGGCCAACTGGAGTAAAGAAACTAAAATATCACCTGAGAAAATCTGAAAAGAAACCAGAACAAGTGAATGAAATCACAAGTCAAACAAGACCTAAACAAACATTAGCAAAAATAACTCGAAGAAGTCCAAGATTGAAAAATTTAAACAGAAAATACAAGGCTCCAGAGTGGGCGTACGTCATTCTTGAAGAATTTGAGTCCCTGGATCTGTCTGATGAGACAGAAGAAGTCCATATTGCACAAATTGACGAAAGTCAATTGAAACCTCCTTAAGAATAAAAAGAACAAAAGACTGAAAAAGGGAAAAGATAAGAGAAAAGAAATTTTCTCAGAGACAAAATGGCCGACAATGAAGTTAGCGGAAAACCAAAGTGTGGAGTAAAAAGAAAGTGTCTTAGATTTTGTTTTTGTAGTATTTTATTAGCAATATTAGGATGGTTATTCCTAACAGTAAGGGTACCTGTATTAATGAAAACAAGTAACGAGAATGATACAGATACTAATGTTAAAGTAGACAGATTAAGAGAAACTAAAATAGAAATAGGAGTGGAAGATGAGGCAAACTATCATAATGAATCAGACTATAATACGTCCTCTAATGTGTTTATTAAATTATTATTTCAGTATGTTAGCACTATGCAAATTAACAACTGTTATGTATGCATGAAATTGCCCTCATCAGTATCAGAAGGGATGACGTATCACCATATACCTTTAACGTATGGTGTGTCATGTAGTATTTTGTCAAGTTTATTTTACACTACAGGGAGATTGCAGTATTTTTATTCTAACTTAGATGTAATATTTTCTGAACTTCCTATTAGAAAGAATATGAATCCAGTAGTTAGTAGTAAAAATGCACAATTTATGGGTGAATTTTTCATAACAATGAGTTCAATAGATCTAGTTCAGGCACACGAAGATAATCTAACATGTACATTAAGAAAAGAAGAAAAAGATTTTTTAGATTTAGTAGAAGAAAGGAGACAGGATTTAATGAAGAAGGCAACTACACAGAAAACCCATGTACCTCCATGGGTTGGGAAGGAGGAATCTATGCAAGTGGCAAGGCTCATGCTGCGATGTCCCTGGACTTTGTGAAAAGGGGAAAATTCTGCCTCCATAGATTAAAGAGAGATTATAACAATAATTACATTGGTTCCAGTGAATGTGAACATAACTTCCTAATATTAGGAGGATGAGGACTAAAAGGGGGAACTGATCCTGTGTTTCCAGGAGTGTATTATGTTTGTGGGAGCAATGCCTACTTCAGGTTACCTGCAAGATGGTACGGAAGCTGTTATTTTGGAATAGTAGTTCCAAAAATTTATCATGTAGACAAAATCAGTGGAACCAATGGAAATTCTAATGGACTAACACGAAGAAGAAGGGCTAGTTTTTCTGAAATTGTAGGAGATATTTTTAGTGCACTGATACCCTCAGTTGGAGTCATCCTAAATTCACAGAAAATTTGTAAGTTATCAACCATAGTTGATCGTCTTTCTACAGATACTGCAGGAGGATTTTTAATGATTAACACAGAAATGGTTGCAATTAGTTCAATTGTTTTACAGAACCATCTTGCTCTTGACATATTGTTAGCAAAAGAAGGTGGAGTTTGTGGCATGTTGAAAGTTCAACATTGCTGCACTTATATTCCGGACAAGAGCAGAGAAATTAAAGGATGTATTGAAAATATTACGAGAATGCATAAAGATTTGACCCAACTGGAGGTTGACAGTGTGTGGGGAAGACTGACAAAAAGTATAACATCAATAGGGAAATGGTTTGTTGGGTTTGGGAAAAGTTTTCTAGGTCAAATAATAATACCATTAGTGATGATAATAACAATAGTGATGTTAATAATGATTACATATTGATGTTGTAGAAAAGGTATGAAAGGAAAGGTACACTTGAACAGAAAAGGAAAGGGACAGACACGTAAAAGGAAGTATGAGGAAATACGCTTGGAAGAAATGAAAGGCAGGTTATACAAGAAGATGCGAGATTTAGAAGGAAATGAGACAGTTGATGAAAGGTTGGGAGGCCAAATACAGAAAACTGAGAAGTGCTAAAGTTGGTATCTGGGATGGATGGGAATTTTGTGATGGCTTAATATGCCATCAGAGAGGGGATTGATGGAGCAAGGACTCGGACACGAGACTTGCTCGGAAGCAATCCTCTCGATTTAACTTACTAGCGAATTACTAACGACATGTCTTGTGATTAATAATATGCATTTTCATTACACGCGGGAAAAGAATGAAGCTTGCCTATGTGTTTACTAACTGCAAATAACACGGACGTAGGACTAGAACGCATTTAACACAGGATCTTTACTGCGCATGCGTCTACTGCATCTACGTAGTATGACGTGCTGACGCTTGGAGGGAAATTCTGGCGCTTGCGCAAAGAGCTATAAAATGGCCGCTTGAAAGCTCACATGCATGGCACCTGCTTTGCTGAAATTAGAAAATGGGTTTATAACTAACACAAATGCAGAGAGAGAAATAACAAATGGTATGGGTTAGAGTAGAGGTTGGTGGTATACAGTGAAATCATTTATTTTTGAGAATAACACTTTTCCTTTTCGACTTTATTATTAGCGCGTATTTGGGCCTGTTAAAGTTGTCTGAGTCGAGCAGACCGATATGGCGCGACGCATGCGCCCTGGTACGGAAGCTTGGAGGAGGACTAAGGATTTGTCACGAGTCCAAGGTCGGCGGAGATGTGCCCTGGGAACATGAGGGTGAAGAGTTCATATGAAGGAACTTATTCAAGAAAACAGTTACAATTGTATTAATAAAGTTTAAAGATGTATGGGAAAGGAAGGGCAGAATAAAAGTTTGAGGGGAGGAGTTTGGAAACAATGGTTGAAGGGAATAAATGAAATATAAGTGTGGTGTGATGATCATCCCCCCCTCGCCTGTCCAATCAGAAGTTAGTATTCTGTGCAAAATGAAACATTAATGGGTGGTACATGCCTATGGAAAGGTATAATTGAGGTAGTTTAGTTAGAAGAAGGGAGCTTTTTTGGGGAAGTTACGAAGAAGCTTTGGAGCGCGTTGAAGAAGCCTGAGAACGGGGTGTGACGGGGTGGTGCTGATGCTCTGAAATGCTGATGAAGAAATTGAATGCAGAACCATCTATTTGAATTGGGTGGGTTAGAAAGAAGATCGCGGAAGAACCACGAGGAGGAAGAGAGTGTCAGAGAGGGGCGCGACGTAATCGTCGGTAACTAGAGAGGTGAAGTATCCTGTCCTGATTCCTGTCCTGAAGTCTTTGTCTCCCGTTCTGTCCTGGGAGGCCCTAACCAGCCCTTTGGCCAGGGGGTTGGTCTTCACACCATACTTTGGTAATTATGAAATTCATCATTTGATAAATGCTCTTCTGTCTCTATCCTCTTCTTTCTGAGCATAGTTATTGTGTGGATCTGAATTGATAAGTGTTATCTGAGATATTTTTGAATTGGCACTCCCGTGAATGAGGGTGTTTGTACTGAAACGCTTTGAGATGGTTCAAAACCCCTAATTTAGATAAAGATTTGAAAACTTATTGAGTCTGTCATTATTAATATATTTATTAAGAAATGTATAATAAGTTATGTCAATTATTGCCATCAACTAGTTCCACCTAACTGGTCCATTGACCAGAGGAAAGAACTGTTTGATCAGCAGAAGGTTTAGTTAAAGAAGCAATAACTAGATCTTGAGGTATGAGAACATTAAAAACTAAAAGATTCCAGTGGTTTACTTAGCGCAGAGCGGAAGTGAGTTGTATGGGCCCAAGTGAGTATATGGTAGTGGAGTATCTGTTGCTAGTAGGCCTCTGGATCAAAGTTATCGACCTCAAAAGGATGAAAGGATAATTCGGCATTACCTCCTCATCAGACCTCCACGTCCCCTCATGAGCATAGCTCCTACCCCCAGAACTTCCAAGCAAAACTCTTTAAGCCCATCCCTACCCTCCAAGCCACTCCCATATCCTGTGGCATATAACCTATGACCCCCCTATTCACAACCTGTTGTTTTTTTCTGCGGAGCTACTCTGTGTAAGACTCATTGCGGGGGCTGCCTGATGCCTCCTGTTCCATGTCTAGGTAAGTGTGCGGCGGTCAGCTTTAGCGGCCGCTGGGTGTCTGAGTGCCTTCCCTGGTACATTTTTTGAGTCCTTGCTTTAGCGGGACGGGGTAATTTGGGCGGGCTGCCTCTTTTGCATTCTGTTGGTGGTGGGCCGACTGCGACTTCCTCCCTTCCGGATTCAATTCCCTGCTTTAGCGCAGCGCCCGTGGGCGGGGGGAGGGGTCGTTTTGGATGCGCAGCATTAGCGGTCTCGGCGCACTGGGGGCGTGGCAGGGCAGCTCCTCCTCGGGGGACGGTGGCAAACGGGCACGGGTCTCGTTATAATGGGAGCACCTGTTTCCTCTGGTTGTTTTCGGAGCCGGTCGTCTTGGCGTCGGCCAGGTGAGGCCTTCCTTTGTTTTATCGGCCGGTTCGCAATGCGATGTGCTTGGGGGCTAATGGAAACTTGGCTGTGGGCTTAGTTGCGGGGGCCGGGTGGGTTCCTGCTCGGTGGGGGTCGTGACTGGGTTGGCTCCCCTCTCTACATACGGGGCTTTATGGCATGGCGCTTATGTTCCTACTCTCCCCGCTCGATTGGTGCTTTCTGGGGGAGTATGAAACAAAGTTACTTGTGTTACTTTTGGAACTAGGTGCCTTCCTATTCCTTACCTGTGTTCCTTGGAGTGGTTAGTTGCTTCTCTGGTTCCTGGATTGCGATGTTTCTGAGGCACTGCCTTGGACCCTTACTGCGGGGGCCTGGTAAGGTCGTTGGTTTTGTTGAGTCTGCCGGTCTATGATTGGATGGTTTTTAAAGTGGCCTGCGGGCCTGTTGGTAATTGGCTGGGTGTCAGTTGGATGTCTCTGATTGGCCCTTGCAGGGTCTTGGTTGATTGGTCTTGGATTTATAAGGGGGTGTGTGTACTCTTCTGACCTTGTCCATCATGGATGGTAGATGGTAAGAGATGAGTGAGCTCCAGGGTGAGGAGGAGGTGGTGGTTGCTGGGTCTTCCGCTGCTCCTTCCATGGCTGATGTGCAGAAAATAATTGAAGCCGCAGTGGCTGCAGGCTTTCTGGCAAGGGAGCCCAAAGGGCCTAAAAGGCAGAAGTTGGATGCCTCGGCTGACAAAGATCCGGATGAAGAGTCGGATGAGGAAGTGAAGGGTCGTTTTGTCCAGGGGGCGGACCTTCACAGTGTTCTGCAACATGTGCGGGACAATTTGGGGTTCCCTAATCCCTTGGAGGGCGTGGAGTCTGAGGACTTTTTTGCCAATTATCAGAAAAGGGAGCCAGAGTGCCTTCCTATTCATAAGTCTGTGAGGAATGTACTGGAGGGGGAATGGAAGGATAGTGACAAACATACCTTTCCCCGGTTTCTGGCAAAAAGATATTCTTTGCAGGGGTTCTCGGAGGAGTTTCCATTGGTGGTGAAGGTGGATTCCCTGCTGGCGGGGCTGGCGTCTCAGAGCCTGGTGGTTTCCGAGGATGCAGTTCCCTCTGATCCTGGGGACAAGCGGGTTGAGGGGGCTTTGAAGAGGTCCTTTGCTGCCTCTAACCTTGTGATTCGCTCTGCGGCTTACACTAGCTACCTGGTTTAGTCTCTTCTGAAGGACTGTCAGGGTATTTCTGAGTAGCTCTTACAGGATGAGGACCCCTCTGAATCTTTGACAATGTTAATAATAATAATAATAATAATAATAGTGTTATTTATATAGCGCAAACAGCTACCTCAAACAGAGGTGTCCCGGCGCTTAGCGGCTGTCAGGTGAATAGATTGGGGCAGCGTCTAACCTAACCAAAGAGCCAAGTCTTCAGGTGCTTTCGGAACTCGGATTCAGAGTCCAGCATGGAAGTTGCAGAGGTAGTGCATTCCATAGCATAGCTGTCCTGACCGAGAAGGCCCTTCCTCCCTTTCTGGCCTTAGCAAACCGGGGGACGCACATTAGGAGCTTAGAGTTGGACCTAAGAGTGCGGGCTGATTGGTATGGGAGAAGTCTTTTTCTGAGGTATCTAGGTCCTATGTTATGCATTGCCTGAAAAGCAAGGGTCAAGGCCTTGAATTCAATGCGTTTTGAAACCGGGAGCCAATGGAGGAGCCTGATGTGAGGGGAAATGTGATGACGGAAAGGCACTCTGCGAATAAGTCTCGCAGCCGCGTTCTGAATCCTCTGAAGTCTGTGAATCAGATACCTGGGAAGTCCCAAGTACAGACTATTAGCATAGTCTAGATGAGATGTCACCGTTGCATGAACTACTGTCCTCCTGCTATCCTCTGGCAAGAGTTGCAGGATTTTTAAAAAAGTTTTCAGTTTGCCAAAGCAGACCGATGAGACGTATGTGTGTTTCAAAGGATAGATCTGAGGCCCTCTTGACGCCTAGGTTTCTAGCTGCCTTTGCCGGACAAGGCGGAGAGCCCAACTCAGCAGGCCACCAAAGCCCTGCAGGAGGGGGAGGGCTGACCAAAGAACATGATCTCTGTCTTGTCTGCATTTAATTTCAGCTTGTTGTTATTCATCCAGCTAGTGATGTCTTTCAGGCAACCTGTTCCTCAAAGGAGAAAATCAGCTGGGTGTCATCTGCATACGAAACAGCCTTCAACTCCCAGGTGTCAATAAGATTGAAGAGTGGTACCAGGTAGGTATTAAAAAGCAGGGGGCTTAATGCCGAGCCCTGTGGTACCCCACACCTCAAAGGCTTAGGCGATCATTGGTGTGGTGGGAGAAATACACTTTGAGTGCAATTATGGAGTTAAGACTGGATCCAAACAAGGGCTGTGCCCTGAACACCAAGCTGTTCAAGTCTACTTAATAGTATAGGATGAGCAACCGTGTCAAAGGCTGCGGATAGATCCAGCAGGATCAACATAGCAGATGCTCCCGCGTCCATTGACATTCTTATAGACTCAGCCACCTCCACCAAGGCAGTTTCAGTGCTATATCCTGTCCGGAAGCCTGATTGAGTGTGGTATAGGATGTCATGAGAGTTGACATACTTAGTGAGTTGGCGTTGCGCTATTTTTTCCAACATTTTTGCCGGTGCCGGTAGCAAAGAAATAGGATGGTAATTCCCAAGCTCCTTGGGGTCGGAGTTAGGTTTTTTCAAGAGAGTTAATAGGAGAGCCTGTTTCCAGACATCAGGAAAGATGCCAGTGGACAGTGACGCATTCCAGATATAGTTCAGTACTGGATTAATCCAGTGAGCAAGTGATTTGAAAATCTTGGGAGGACAGGGGTCAGCGGGAGAGCCTGACTTGCACCTCAAGATTGCAGCCAAGGATTCTTGCAAGGTTATACAGGCAAACTCCATAAAGGTGCCCTCGGTCTTGCAAGTTATTGGAGCCTGAGGAGCCAATAGTGGCTCTTCCAGTGTAAAAGAGGAGTATACATTCTGAATCTTCTTCTCGAAGAAGTTGGATAGGTTAGAACATAAAGCTAAGGAGGGCAAAATTTTCCCTTCAGCCGCAGAAGGGTTAGTGAATGATCTGACAATCCTACAAATCTCTTTACTTGAGTGCTCCGCACCCTCAATCTGTTTAACGAAGTACTCTTTTCTGGCTACTCCCATCATTTTACACAGTTTTCTTAGAGCTACCTTATACTCCTGCTTTGCTTCTGGAGGGTAATCCTTCCTCCATTGCCTTTCCAATCTCTTGCATCCACTTTTTATCCTCCTAAGATCATCCGAGAACCAGGGGGCTGAGGGGGATTCTCTCTGAGATTAAGGCGATTTTAGTGGCGCCACCTCATCAAGTGAAGCCAAGATCCTAGCATTAAACCAAACTGCATCCGTGTTAGGATCCCCTGAGCGTGGTTGGTCACCATTAAGAATCAGTGGGCCCACAATGTCTGCACTCACTCTCTTTCAGTTCCTACCTACCATTGATTGTTTTTGGCCCAACAACTGAGTTTTGCCTATGTTGAACGAGAAAGGAATTAGATAGTGGTCTGTCCACGTCATACATTGAGGGTTCTCAACTCTAATGGAATGGATGTTAGAGAAAATAAGGTTGAGATTATGACCTGCTTTATGTGTGGACCCGAATACGTGTTGCGTGAGGTTCGCTCCCTTAAGGGATTGCACTAACTGCGAGGCCTGGGGGCATGAGGGGTCGTCCACGTGGAGATTGAAATCACCTAAAGCCATGAAGTTGGTGTATTGTAATGATTTCTGTGCAATCAGATTGCTCAACTCCCAGAGGTGAAGATTCGGGCAATCTGGAGGTCTATATATTAATAGGCCTGCAATGGAAAGGATTGGGGAAATCTTAATGCAGAAATTCATGCCCTTGATGGAACCAAAACCACTCAATTCAGAAGAGGTAATGTCCCATGACTCCTTCAACATAATTGCCACCCCACCCCCTCGCTTCTCTCCTGACCTGTTGACACAAACTATCCTAAGGCCAGGGGGGATTGCCAATGTTAGTGACGGAAGTGAGTCCTCTTTCAACCAAGTTTCCATAAGGAACACTATATCCCAACCTTTATCCATTAGTAAGAGCCAAATGTCATCAGTGTGCTTGGGTAGCGATCTGCAGTTAATCAGACCGGCTCTTACCCCTCCACCCGATGATCTCTGTATCTTGGGAGGCTTACCCCAGCCGCTAGATGTCCCACCTGGGATTCCCCGCTTAAAGTTGCAGATCTTGCAGTGGTAGCTGGAATCAAAATTATCCCAGCGATCACCATGGAATCCAATGCATGAGTTGACCCCCAGGGCAAGGAGCAAATCTTGCGACCAGGACATCCTCCCCCTGCTACTCGAATGGGCAGCATGGCTGGCGCTGGTCGCGGAAGGGCGCAGATGGGCTTGCCTTTGGCGCGCCGGCAGCGCACCCGCTGCGCACGTCCGCTGCGCGATGGCGTAGCGGAGTGCATTAAATAGGCATCCCAGCTGGGAGCAATCCAAAGCTGGACTGCTAACCGCCCCAAGATGGCTGCTACAAAATGGCCCAACCGAGCGGAGTAAAGATGGCGCTCCGCTCGGTGATCAGGGAATATAAAGTGCAAGTGCAAAGGTGGCTGCAACAAGCAACAGCTTAATAAGGTAAGTTGGAGCAGCAGTTGCGCTTCCTGGCTGATTTGTCCTTTGATTCTCTTAGTGCTGCAGCGGCGGCTGCTGGGGCCTCGGTGGCAGCTAGGAGACAGTTGTGGCTTAAACCTTGGAAAGCGGAGGCGGCACAGAAGGCTGCCATCATGAAACTTCCCTTCACGGGCTCTAAGCTGTTTGAGGAACCATTGGAGACCTTAATTAAGAAGACGGCGGAGGACAAAAAGTTGTTGGCTCCGATCCGTTCTTCTCAGCGAGGGAAGTTTGCTGGATATAAGCAGGCTTTTGGGCATGCGTTTCAGGCCAAAATAGCCGCCCAGCCCTTTTGTGGTAGGGGACGTGGCCGGGGTGTCCCTTCCTTCCACAAGTCCTGGGGTCAACAGGGTGCCTCCTCTTCTTCGGGGCCCTCCAAGTCGTGACTATGTGAGGGGTTCGGAGGAAAAGCCGGTTGGGGGCCACCCCACGTCTTTTTTTCCGGTCTGGGAGGAGTTCGTTCGGGATCAGTGGGTCCTGCGGATTGTCCAACTGGGCTATCGGATCGAATTTGGGGTTCCTCTGGTGGATGTCAACAGAGCTACCCCTGTTCCCAGATCTCGGGTCAAGTGTCGGGCTCTGTTGGACGGGGTTCGGGACCTGGCTGCCAAAGGGGCTGTGGTGAGGGTGCCTGTGAGTCAACAGGGTCGGAGGGTTTACTCGATCCTGTTTCTAATCCAGAAACCAAATGGAGACTTCTGTCCTGTTCTGGATCTGAAGGCGGTAAATTTGTGCATCCCTCATCAGTCCTTCAAAATGGTGTCTCTACAGTTGATTCTGCCCTTCCTGTCAGTGGGGGATTTCCTGGCTTCTCTGGATCTCAGGGACGCCTACTTTCATGTGCCGGTTCACGTGGCTTCACAGAGGTTTCTTCGGTTCTGTGTGGGCATCAATCATTACCAGTTCAAGGTATTGCCTTTTGGGCTGTCTGCCTCTCCGAGGGTGTTTACTAAAGTGTTGGCACCATTAGTTGGGTTGTTGCATGCTCAGGGGATACAGGTATTTCCTTACTTGGATGACTGGTTGATATCTTCCTCTTCTTTCCTTAAGGCTCAAGCACATACCCAGGAGGTTTGCCGGCTTCTTCAGCAGTTCGGGTGGATTCTGAACTTGGAGAAGTCCCATCTATGGCCCACTCAGGAACTGCTGTTCATTGGGGGGGTCTTCAACACCAAAATGGGGAAGGTTTTCCTGTCAGAACCGCGCAGACTGACTCTGGTGCGCGAGCTGAGGAAGGTGTTGGGGGCCCAGTCTTCCACGGCTCGGCAGTGGTTACGTGTTCAGGAGTTGATGTCTGTTACCGTAATGATTGTTCCTTGGGCCCGTTTGCACTTGTACCCCCTGGTGAATCATCTTCTGGGGCATTGGGATCCGGGGTCTCAGAATTACGAGCTGTTGATTCCGGGTTGGCTGTTGAGAGGCTGAATCTGGTGGCTTTGGGGTGTTCTCCTACTGTAGCTGAATTTATCCAGCGGTCTCAGTGCCCTTCGACTCTCAAGTCCTATTCCAGGCATTGGGTGTCATTTCTGGATTGGTGTGCGGCTCGGGGTTGGTCTGCTTTGGAGGTGGATCCTGTGCGTATCTTGGATTTCCTGAAGGATGGTTTCGACTTGGGGCTGGCTGTGTCCTCCTTGCAGGCTCAGTGGGCGGCTGTGAGGGCCTTTAGGGGTTCGGACTGTGAGCCTGTGGTTCCCTTGGTGTCCCGGTTGTTGAGGAGTTGTTTCCTCCAAAAGCCCGAGATTAAGTCGTTTGCTCATATTTGGGATCTTCCTTTGGTTTTGAGGGCCTTGCAGGTGGCTCCTTTTGAGCCTCTGAGTGAGCTGTCTTTGCGTTTGTTTGACGATCAAGGTGCTATTCCTTGTCGCTATTACCTCGGCTTGAAGGATTGGGGAGTTGGGCTCCTTGCTTTGTTCGGAGCCCTTTTTGTGTTTTTTTCCGGAAAGGGTTGTTCTGCGACCTGATCCTTCCTTTGTGCCCAAAGTCCCTTCCTCGTTTCACTGCTCGGAGGATCTGGCTTTGCCTGTGTTCTGTCCGGATCCTCTTTCGGAGGTTGAGGTGCGGCTGCACTGTTTGGACGTTAAGTGGGCTCTTGAGGTGTACTTACTGCGTACTAAACCTTTTCGTAAGGTGGATTTGCTTTTTGTGAACTTTGGGCTGGCTGGTCAGGGTCTGAAGCCTTCTGGGGCTACTCTGTCATTGGCTGAGGTGGGCTGTGGGGGCTGCGTATGAGGCTTGTGGCATTCTGGCGCCTGGGTCAGTGCAGGGGCGTTCGACTCGGGGGTGGCTGCTTCCTGGGCTTGTTTTCAGGGGGCTTCCATGGCTGAGATCTGCAGGGCTGCTACTTGGAGTTCTCCTCACACCTTTATGTCCCATTATCGTTTGGTGGTGGGTGGAACGGGATCTGCCGTGTTTGGGGACGCAGTGTTGCGTTCTGTTCAGGTGGTGTGACTTTCTGCTTGTGCTAATAAAGTCTGTTTCTGCTACTTGGTGAAGCCGATTCGTGCCTTGGTATCTGCTCATGAGGTATGGACTGTTACGGTGAGGTCTGACGAGGAGGTAATGACCGGTTACTTACCAGTAATATTCATTACTCCGAGTCGTAGTCCTCCCCGTCACAGTCCTGGTTCCCATCCATCCCTCCCTGTTCGGCTGCTTGTGCTTGGGGGTACAGGTTGTGAATAGTGGGGTCATGGGGGGAAACAACCATTACAACGCAGTCATTACAACGCACTACATTTACAATGCAGTCATTACAACGCAACTGCCTTTACATCGCATGCCATTACAACGCAGCCATTACAACACATGTCACTACAACGCATGCCATTACAACGCATGTCACTACAACGCATGCCATTACAACACATTACCCCTACACTATCCAGCACTTACCCTACTGTTGCACTCACTGGAGTGGGAATAGTAATTTTTACCCCTACACAATCCAACACTTACCCTACTGTTGCACTCACTGGAGTGGGAATAGTAATTTTTACCCCTACACTATCCAACACTTACCCTACTGTTGCACTCACTGGAGTGGGAATAGTAATTTTTACCCCTACACTATCCAACACTTACCCTACTGTTGCCCTAAAAGTATTATGCGTTGTAATGGTATGCGTTGTAGTGGTATGCGTTGTAATGGAATGCTTTGTAAATGTAGTTTCTAAAAATGCGTTGTGATGGCATGCGTTGTAAAATCATGCGTTGTAATGGATGTTGCGATGTAAAAACCGCGTTGCAAAGGCATGTGTTGTAAATGTTTGCGTTGTAATGTGTCCTATTCGGTTATGGGTTATATGCCACAGGATGTGGGAGTGGCCTGGAGGGTAGGGATGGGCTTAAAGAGTTTTGCTTGGAAGTTCTGGGGGGAGGAGCTATGCTCATGAGGTATGGAATGTGACAGGGAGGACTAAGACGCGAAGTAATGAATATTACCAATAAGTAACCGGTCATTTCCAGGACTCGCGCTTGTGAGCTGCAAGCCACACACAGATGTCATCCACGAGCAGATTATTACGAGGCCCTGAAAGAATAGGGCCACTGACAAAAATGTATCACCTCGGTTTTTGCCGACACTGGCATAGGCTCTTTTCGCCGGAGATGCTTCAGTAGCATAATTTAATTTTCGTGCAAACATCTACAATTGCATCCCCCTTGCACACCGCCCTTCCCTTTATTCAAGCAAGTAGGGCAGCTGTGCTCTGATTCTCTGTAGGCCTCAGAATTTACTGTACTGAAATTGCTACAGCCTGCCGCGCTAGCACATGCATCACTGTCAAGGAGCTAAACGTCGGTAGTTCATAAAACAAACAGATATATTTAGCGGTTATTAAAAAATCTGAAGTATGTTTTCTCTTAGTAGACACTCCATTTGTCCTCGTGAGCTAGTGCACTGACCTACTTCAGAAAATACAACCAGAGGGTTCAAATAGATGATAACACAGCTATGGCGTACAATGGATGTGATCTTACAAAAATACCCTCCCACAACACTTTCGTTGTATTTTCAATTGTGCTTGCATACTACAATTTACAACTTGTAAGGCTTTAGGCTGCTCTGAAAGCTAAAGCGCGAGAATGAGTAAGCACTGGGACAAGGCTGCACTGTGCCTGGAGTGATTAAAGAAAGGAGTTCTCAAAATAAACAGATAACGAATGAAACTGCAAGGAGACTGTAATCGGCCGGTGCTTCTCTGTCTTGAACGGAAGTGAGCTATCGGCACCCAGAATGAGTCAGGTTGCAGCAATTAAGAGGGGCACTGGAGGGAACCTATGGCGAGCAGCAGGCAGGCATAAACATGGTGTAAGTAATTACAAAAGGTCTTACAGACAGCTCTTACACTGTAGGCTCGACCTAAAAATGATTGTCTTGCCTTAATGCTTATACTTTTTCATGGCCCTACCTCTACTTCTGCTGAGATCCTTCTTTCAGAATCTGTGATCATTGTTCTCCGAACGTATATGGGAAACCCAACGCAGACAAATAGCTATCGACAAAGTGATGCTTTCCTAGGAAGAACTGGATATGGGGGATGCCAACCCGCAGTCCTTCCATATGTCCATTCAATTTGTATAGATGACAAGATGGTTTGCAGTAAAAGCAGACCCAGAAGGACAGGACATCCAACAGGTTCTGGGCAACAGACACCTCTTACAGATATTGTATGCTAGAGAAAGTCCCAGATACACTTACCTATGGGAACTAAGAGTCAATAAAACTTGCTGGGACAAATATTTCAAAAGACTGGGCAGGGAAGTGCTGTACTCACCAGTCTTGCCACTGTGGATAATACCTAGCCAAGTATCACTTGCTAATAATCAGGCCATACAGACGTGGAGTTGGGCCGGGATGGCCACGATGGGCAATTTATATGTGAATGGCAAGCTCCTTACATTCAAGGAGATAGTGGAGGGCTTTGACCTCCACAGAGGACAATTTCTGACATACCAAGCACTGAAGAACTCAATTAATGATACCTGGAGCGAGGACATTGTTGAGCCAACAACGACTGATACCCTGACCACATTATTGACACATGGAGTACAATATAAGGTGGTGATCAACATGCACTGTGTCCTGGCCCCTGCATATTACGCACCCACAACTGCCATGAAGGCCAAGTGGGAGCAGAAGTTAAGCGAGGACATAGCTCACAAAGACTGGAGACAGATACTACATAACGGAAAACAAGAGAACCGAAACCCCAGGTTCAAATACACACAACTCAATTACTTGCTCTGTACCTACATGTCACCAGCACGCCTAGCAAACATATACCCGGAATTCACATTTTACTGCCCCAGGTGCCGGGTCGCACAAGTGGATTTCTTCCATATGGTCTGGGATTGCCCCTTTGTAACACTTATTGGTTGACCCTCTTGGGACTGTTGATGGAACAACCTGGAAATTGGAGAATTGATAGGTTTCATTGGAAAATATAGCACAGTATGCTTTCAGGAAACCTGGATGTGTGACATTGCATATTTAAATGGCTTTTATTCCATTCACACATCCGCCAGAGCTTCTTTAGGTGGTCATAATAAAGGAGGGCTTCTTACTTTGGTTTCGACAACTTTAAATAGAAGACTGGGAAAAACGTGTCTTGATTCCCCGCACTTTCAGATTATTAATATTCTGTATAGGAAAAATTTGACGCTGGTAGTTGTCAATTTTTATCATAACAATTTTAATGTTTAAAATACTAGTATTGCCCAAGAATTGGAAACTACACTAACAAAGCACATTGAGGAGTTGTGCTCTGGGGAGGCGATTTTAATTGCAAGGTATGCCCCCTTTCTAAGTGTTCGGCTTGTCATTTACCGATGGGGGAAAGCGAAGGTGGCCAACATTTTGACCACAACCCTTGTGGGAATATATTTAACTCGCTGCTGATAAAATATTCTCTTTTTTAACTATTGATCTCCTAGAAGAAACCAGTGCAGATTTAGTAACATATGTTGGGAGAGGCCGAGGCACCCTAATTGATTTTATTGTCTTATCTGATTATTTTAACCCGTACTCAGTGTTTTTTAACATCCATAAAAATGGTTTTAGCGACCATTATCCTTTGTCATTAGAGCTGGTGACACCCTCTGAAGAATTAATTGTGTCCGCTAGAATATTGCCTTTGACTTATGACAGAAATAAGGGGCTTTTACGAAAATGGTCTGCTGTAAATCCTGACTCTGTCCTCAAGCAGATTATAGAGTCAAACTTAAGCCAAATTCTAGATTGCCTGGAAGACAACATCAATCCAGAATCTATGTTGAAATCCTTCAAGGCAATTATTGAGACAACAAGGGTGATACTTACCAAGAAATCAAGCTCCAAACAACAGAGCATCAATAGGTGGTTTAATAGCGAATGCACCCTACAGCATAATAAATTGGTAAAGGCCTTAAAAGTAAAACACAGAAAACCCCATGGAGATAAAACATTTACGGTATGCCTATAAACATGCGCTGAAGAAACGCAAAATGGAAATTAGGCAAGAAGCGTGGGGCCAACTCCATGTGGCATGTCAAAGTAAAGATTCTAGGCTCTTTTGGCGCACCGGAAACCAGGAGCACTTCAATAGCTCCAAAAATGGCAGTACTGACATGACAATTATGCCTGAATCCTGGGTAGACCATTTCTCTTGTCTTTACAAAAGTTGCATTAACTCATATGACAGCCCTAACTTTCAATATGGGGCTCCCACCCTGGTACCGCTGACGTTAGATGAAGTGGACAGAGCCCTATCCTAGACTGTGAAAAATAAGGCATCTGGTCCCGATGGTATACCTGCGGATCTGTTTTTAGCCAACCTTCCCCTGTGGTTACCGCTGTTAACGAATTTATTGAGTTGTTATGCAGCCCAGGGTCTCCCTGACTCCTGGAGAACAGTAATAATAGTTCCTATTTTTAAAAAGGGAGACAGGTCGGACTCTAAGTGCTATCGACCCATATCTTTAATTGACAGTACCTGTAAAATTATGGGCCGAGTCATATTGGAGAGGTTGGAGACCTGGGTAGCCGAAAAGGGAAAGTTCTCTGATGTCCAATATGGGTTTAGGAGAGGTCTGGGCACAGTTGAACAGTGTCTCAACCTGCACCTGGTCATCGGCAAATTCACCTTAGCCAGGCCTTTACCCCTTTATTTAGGGTTCATGGACCTTACGTCTGCCTTTGACTGGGTGCAGAGGGGGAGACTCTGGGGGAAGATGCTATCCATGGGCATTGAACCACCAATTGTCCACTTTTTAGCAGCAATGCATCAGGGTGTCACGGGTAGAGTGCGGTACGGTACAAATGATGAATTAACCGCTCCAATAAAGATGGATCGCAGGGTCCATCAGGGTTGCGTCCTTGCCCCTTTTTTATTTTGCCTATACATTAATGATTTAGAGAGCAATCTTGATAATGGGAATATAGACGCACCGTTAATAGGCCGCAGATCTCTCCCAGCACTTTTATATGCTGATGATTGTGTGCTAATGTCCAGAACTGGGGTGGGGTTGCAGAGGCTTTTAACTGGTTTTAATAATTTTATGAGTGACCTTGGCCTGAAAACAAATGTCGGCAAAATCTCATGTTATGGTGTTGGGCAAACACCCCACAATTTTAAAAACTTGTTTTTATAAATAATGAAAAATTACTTTACGTAGGCACCTTTTCTTATTTGGGCATTCTTTTTAATCAAAAAAATTCTTGGTCTCACTTAATTGAGGCAAGAATTGTTTTTTTTAATCAAAGTATTGAGGCCATGTTCAGATTTACAAAAAAATTAGGCTCTCGGCCTATAAAAACCATTATAGACATCTATAAAGCCCGCACGTGTGCCATCACTATGTATGGTGCTGGTGCACTGGGGATTTTGTAATGTTACGGGATTGCAGAGGGCTGAAAACATGTTCTTGAAAAGATTGACAGTCCCGAAAAGTACTGCTGCTACGATTTCCCATAACGAACTAGGTGTGACCCCTTTATCTTTTCGTTTGCAACTAGCACCTCTTTTGCTTTGGCGTAACATCTGGGCAAAAGAAGAGACAGCCTTGAATCGTGCCATAATCACTGACTGTTTAAAGTTGGATTGTGTAAAGAAAATTCCTTGGATTATGTATATCTATGATTTACTGGGGAAGTTGGGTTTATCAGAATGTATCGACACCCCCGGAAACATAGTCAAAATCTCAAGAGTTGAATTGGAAAGAGTTTTCCTATTTTATTCCTACTCAGTCAGAGATCATAAAGAGTTGACAAAGAAAAGGGTTGTTGAACACTCATTATTGGTTTGTTCCCCAGGCACTGAGCCCTATCTTTATTTTTATTTTAATCATGTTAAGATGTTTTATCTTATAAGATTTAGGATGGGCACTGCTTATTTACTGGTGTCGTACCCACGTGATGCACATTGTGATGCTAAATTGGACCTGTGTGCTTGTGACTCAGAATCGGAACAGAGCACTTTACATTTTATGTTTTTGTAAACTTTATGCTATCCCAAGACGTTCTTTTTAAAACCATTATTAAGATTTTTAAATATAAGAAAGTGTACATCATCTCCTTCTTTTAAAAGATGAATTTATCTGCTTAATGATTTATAAGTAAATTTCTTCCGCTGTTCGGCTCCGGAACTTTGTTGGAAAATGATTTTTTTGTCGATTGATCAAATGGTTTTATTGTATATATGTCATAAATTTGGTTTTGTTAAATGCACGAAATGTTTACTTGTTTTATGCAGTCTTTTATGGTTGAATCTACAGGCGAATAAAGATTTGTTGTTGTTGGAACAACCGGGATGCACACTGCCCGCTACTACAGCGCTGTGCCTGTTGGGGTGATTCTCAAGACCAGAGAAGGCTGAACACAACTCTAGGTTTATAGATCTGGTCCTGCTACTGGGGTAATAAAACATAGCCATGCACTGGAAAGCATTGACGCCCCCCTCCCCCCACAATGGCACGATGGCTTAGGGATATAGTAAGATGGGCCACTGTGGAAATCAATGTTCGGATGTGCAGACTGGACAAGGGACAACCACCACCAGATGGGACACCGTACTGATGCTCACATAAGTGAAATCTGATGACCTTCCCCCTTGATCATTAGGAGCGAATACAATTACACATTCAGACACGACGAGCAACGCAAGAAACATGCTACACAGGGCGAGTTGGGTAACTCTCTCCATGGACACAGATCCGGATATGCACCTGCATATAACTCAGACAGAGGCGGCAGCTAGGAGACGTGCAATTATACCAAGGAAAATGGGTGGATGGATAACCAGAGGGGAGTGGCTAATGGCGGTGCCTCTGAGTGGATGCATAAGGGGGGAAAGCAAGACATTGATTGATAGTGCACTACTTGCGAATTACCCAGAAAGGTGTTGCCTATAATAGACATTGGCGTGATTGTGGTAAACAAGTTTATATAGTTATTTGTCTCTGTTAAACTATGATAAAGCACATACAACAAATAGATGTAAACAAGAAAGTGAATTGTTGAACAGATGTCTACCAATAAGTGTACTGTTGAGAACCCCACATAGAAATCTGTGCAAATATATGTAAAACAAATAAAGAGCTAACAAAAAAATAATAATAATAATAAGATGCAGCCTGCGGAGCAGGAGGCAACATTCAGGGAGGCAACACGGAGGGCAGAGGGGGCGCGGGAAAAGACACTGTGACACGGGCAACATAATCCATGCCATAGCGCTTTCTTTTATTATGGTGGGCCAACATGAACAATGGAAGGGATCAGGGCAACGTGGACAACAAAAGGAGGGAGTGCAAGTGGGGAAGGGCAAGCTAACAGGGACAAGAGAGGGAGGTGTGGGGAAGTTAACATGAACAGCAAACAAAGGGAGGGAGTGATGGTGGGGGAATGCCAACATGGAAAACAGATGGATGTTGGTAAGCCAACACGGACAACACATGGAGGGAGGGTAGGGACAAGCCAACACAGAGGAGGTAGCAAGTGTGGGGTGGCAAACCAACACGAGCAGAGGAAGAATGGGGGAAAACCAACTTGGACAATAAAAAGAGGAAGAGTGGTTGGAGGTTAGCAGATGGGTGGGGGAGGAACATGTAGGGGTGAGAAGTACAAGAGGAAGCAGGGTGAAAAAAAAGGCACACTGTGATAGAGTGCTAATATCCAAAATAAAAAAGCAGCACCTAATAACCCAATAAAATGAGCAGTTGAGGGATAGAAGCAATGCGTCCATGCTCAAGCTGAGGGACAAACACACAAAGAGGACTGAGGCGTACGGCAGCCGATCAATAAGAAGCAGGCGAGAGTGACAGTAAAGCCAGCCAATGGTAAGCAATGGGCAGTTTCCACTGATGGAAAACAAAAGGCCTCAAAGGTCCAGTGCATGTGCTGTCTTGGCGAGACCTGAAAAAGACGTATAAACAATTAATGCAAAATGTCATATATTTTTCAAATTTTCACATAAAGCCAAATTAATCAATTTCGCAAATTCTACAAGTGAACTTAAAATTGTGCCAAGTTAGCAAAAGCTTCCTCCTGGATAAACATATATAGATAAATGTGGTGCGAACAATCACCTGCAGTTACATATGTAAATGGCTAGATATCTAACAATATATTTTAACGTTCTCTTTCTACATTGGATAGCGGACAATCACAGATTGGTTTCAGGTTAGTGCTACATCTGTATTTGTACCGCATGCAGATGTATTCTATATTTGTGATATAACTTTGAGCTGCTTATCAATAAATTGCCTGTGCTTCTTTTGGGACATTAGTGTCCAGTGTTTCACATAGCTTATACTTTTTAAAGTGTTTCTATTCCACCTCAAATTTCCCGTTTGTTAAGGTTATGAAATTTTCTTTCTTCATTTCGCCAAATGAAAGTAGTTTTTCCAGAGTTAATGAAAGCTAGTCTGGGCAACGTGGAGGTAAGTTGATTATGGATGGAGTACAGGTGGTGTCTGGTATATGTGGTAAAAACGAACAATTCATTTATGCATTATTCCAGGAAAGTTGAGTTTACACAAACATTTTAGCGGACTGGAAAATCCCTTTAAAATTATTAGTAGCATTAAAAAATTAACATAATTTAATCTAAAAATGAGATTTTGGTCTGAGTACCTAAGTGCAGAGCAATCATTAACATGTGCCAAAGGTTGGAATCAACAGCTCAGCCACAGACGTGATGTCTGTGGCTGAGCTGTTGATTCCAACCTGACTCTGCTTGTCCATCAAGAAGTACTGGTGGTATGTTGTGCAGGGCAAGTGAGCTCTCTGACTGATGCCAAAGCACATCCATGAAGGTTCTTGATGGACAGGGTGTGATACCAGATGAACTTCAGATCTAAAGAGGGTGATCAAACCACACTACCACAAAGCTAGGGAGCTGTAGCGTGAGCTCAAATGCCCTATTGTGAAGCCAGCAGTCAGAATTGTGGGACCTATTTGTAGCAGTACAATATCTGGGACTGAACACAGGCTAATGCTGGGGATAGCGGCCTAAGGGATACGACCCAAAGAACACACACCACACGTTGTGCTCTCTCCATGCCGTCAGCCACGAGCACTGACGTCACCGTTATTTTATACACCCTGGTCTGCGCCCGGCCCAGGAAGGTGCAAATAGATACAATGTCGGGATCAGGCCGGATGGCTCACTACATCCCTCCCAACCAAACATTTGTTAAAGAAATAAACTAAAATAAAATATTAACAAAACAAAATAAAATAACAACTGTGCCACACCAACTGTCTCTGAGTGTCCATTCTCGCTGGTCTGTTTCTTAACACGGAAAGTCTCTCAGCTTTTGGCTTGGCTGAGGATTGTCTCTCAGTCTATAGGGATACCCCCTCTGGGATGGTCTTGTTTCCGCTCGCCATGGAGTGTCCCATTCCTGTCGTTCTCTCTCTTCTTCGCTTTCTCCATCCATTGTTTGTTCTTCCATCCTTGGTGGCCCATTGTCCACTGTCTCGTTCATATTGCTCTGTGAGTTCCCTTGCTCTGCTTCCTCGCTACTCGCTTCGGTGGGGAACACTAGTTTCTTAAACCATGACACATTTCTCCCTAGTCTCCTCTCCCCTCTCTGAACAGTTACCATGGTTCCCTGCACATCAATTACCTCCCAGGGTTCCTTTTCAAACAGGGTTCTAAATTTCCATCCCGGATGTCTGTCTTTTACCACCACTCTGTCTCCTCTGCGGAGTTCTACCACTTTGGCTCTTCTCCTCTGACTGGCTTGTTCATTGGTTTTTTTCTCTTGGATTGAGCAGCCGCGCTGTCCAGTTCACCAGGGGTCCAGTGTTCACTCACCGGCATGATGTCTCGTATTGCTCTTTTCATAATTAGGCCACTGGGAGAGCATCCCGTCGTGCTGTGAGGCATTTGACTGTATGCACTCAGAAATCGATATAAACACTCCTCCAACTCTTCGCATTGGTCCACACCGATTCTCAGTGCCTTGTTAATCGTACGCATAAACCTCTCCACCTCGCCATTGGCTTGAGGCCATTGTGGAGTCACCTTCCGATGACGGATGTTGTACTGCTCCAAATATTCTCTGAACTCTTGTCCGTGGAAGGGCGGCCCGTTGTCCGTCGTATTTCTTCCGGTATCCCTAGTAGAGCAAATGTTTTCTCCATCACCGGTTTTATTGCTTCAAATGCTGTAGATCTCACAACTTAGACGACCGGAAACTTGGAATAGCTGTCCATCATGACCACCGTCGATCTCCCGTCAGGGAAACTCCCAAAATCCATTCTTATTGCTGCTCACGGCTTTGTGCTAGGTGTTTCCGAGATCACTGGTGGTACAGGGGCTTCTCCTCCGGTGATTATGCACGCATGACAACTCCTCACTTTGTCTTCGACCATGCGGTCTACTCCGGGAACCACACTTTCGTTCTCAGACGAGCTTTGGTTTTTTCAATTCCCTGATGACCCTGGTGTGCTAGATCAACCGTCTTCTTCCACAGACTTGTTGGCATTACTATCTTCGTGCCTCTGAGAATCAGTCCCTCACTGCTCTCGCTGAGCTCCTCCCGGCACCTTCACGCACCCATTCAGGCTTCCTTCTCTTCCTCCGTCAGCCCGCTCACGCCATCCAGGAAATGTCTCCATTGGTGGTTGTGCAATGCCTCTTTGACTGCTGACAGTCACACATCTTCTCTCGTGGCCACCATAATGTCTTCCAGTGACAATGCTCCAGGACAGGCGGCTTCTGTGATTTGCCTGACAAATGATTCAGCACCACTATCCACCTCTCGCTGATGGTCCGGATCCGCCGCCAAAGGATGGCGAGATAAGTAATCCGCTGGATTGTTGACTCCTGGCCTGTATACTACATCGAAGTTGTAATGCTGGAGCTGTACAGCCCATATTTCAATGCGGGGTGGTCCACTTCTTGCAGTCCCTCCAAACAGTGGTACCAGCGGCCTGTGGTTTGTTACCACTCTGAATTTGTGCCCACAGAGGTAGATGTCAAAATGCTGACACGCCCATCTAATAGCCAATGCCTCTCTCTCATTTTATGAGTATCTTGTCTCCACCGCTGTTAGCGCTCTGCTGGCATACGCTATGGGTACCCACTCTTCACTGGTGTCTTGTTGAAGGAGCACTGCCCCGAGACCAACTGGGCTGGCGTCTACGACCAGTTCCGTGGGGTTCCCTGGTTTAAAGTACGACACAGTTGCCCCCTGTAACAGCACTCCTTTGACGTCTTGAAATGTGGCTTCACATGTCCATTGCCATTTCACGTCTTTCTTGGTGAGCACTCTCAGTGGCTCTGAAATGATTGCCAGGTGGGGAATGAAGCGGCCGCAATAATTTGCCATACCTAGAAAACTCCGCATTTCTGTCTGGTTCTGTGGTATGGTCGCAGTTCGAATGGCCTCCACTTTCACTGGGTCAACTTGTAGCCCTTCCTTGGAAAACTTGTACACGAAGAATTCAACTTCGTTAGTATAGAATGCACACTTCTCCTTGTGCAATGTTAACCCTTGGTCTACCAGCCTTCCCAGTGTCGCCCTCAGTCGTTCATGGTGTTCTTCCAGCGATTTAGAAAAGATCAGCACATCATCGCAGACATTTATTACTCCCACCAGTCCCATCAAGGCCTCGCGGGTGGTGTCCTGAAAGACCTCAGTGGCCGATGACACACCAAAGCTGAGTAACTTGAATCTCCGCAATCCGACGTGTGTGTAAAACATGGTGATGTAGCGACTAGCTTCGTCAAGTAACAGCTGGTGGTATCCCGAGTTAAGGTCCACCTTCGAGAACCACCTGGCTCCGTTAATGTCAGCCACAATCTCGTCTATCATAGGAGTTATGTGCATCTCTCTCCTGATAGCCTTGTTCGGAAGGCGCATATCTACGCACAGGCCTTTGGCACCTGGTTGTTTGGGCTTCGGTCCGATAACTAGCGGGGATACCCACGGCGTAGGCCCTGATACCTTCTCAATCACCCCAGCCTTCTCTAGCTTTTCCAGTTCCGCCTCGACCAACAGCCTCAGATGAAACGGCACCCTTATATGGCACACAGCCACTGGCTTGATCGCTTTGTCAATGTGTAGCTTGACCTTTACGCCCTTCAGGCAACCCAGTCCTTCGAACAGCCCTGGAAATTCAGCCAGGATTTCTTCGGCGTGCGATTGGTGTATCTGCCGGTCGAACATGACCAAACCAAGATCTTTCCCTGAATGACAGCCCAGTAGGGTTCCCGCGCTGTCCTGCATCACCTGAAACCTCGTCGTCGCGGAAATCTCCCCATGGGTTACCTCCACATCAATCACGCCCTGAAGTGGAATGGGTGTGTCCCCCCATACGTAAAGATCCTCGCCTTCGTGCTGAATAGTGGTGGCCTGGGTGTGAGATGCCTGTAGGGCTCTGCATCCAGGATGTTAACAGATGCTCCTGTGTCTATTAGTGCCGTCACCTTGTTCTCCCCTATGCATATCTGGCACATTGGTGGTGGTCTCTTCCTTGGATTCACCCTTCCTGTATACGAAATAACAAACTACTCGTCATCCCCTGTGACTTTCATTTGCTAGCACAGACTCTCCACGTCATCTGTGGTATCTGCCGTTTGGACCACTTGTTTGTTAGGCCCATACCTCTTCGCCTTGCCCCCTGGCGTGGGCGTCCTTGCCGCACTCATGCACACCTTTGCAAAATGTCCCACTTTGCCACACCTTAGGCACGGTTTTCCTTGTGCAGGGCATCCTCGCGGTGGGTGACTGTCCAGCCCACAGCTTTCACACCCTCGACCTCCGGGGCGCCCACTTGTGCGTCCTCTACCTCTGCCTGACCCCTTCCTCACGGCGTCCACTCTTTCCTCCTTGATTGTGACGGGGTGTGCCTGTAGGGGTCCCAATGCTCGTCTTGCCAGTGCAGATTCCATTTCTCCTGCTCGGGCATCTGCCAACTCATGAGATCTCCCTAGCACCAGGATGTCATCCAGCGATATGCCTGGCTGTCGTAGAATTCGTTTCCTTAGATTAGACAACTTACATCCTTGGATCAGTTGAGCTCGTATCTCGAGCTGTTTGTCGAGCCCTGTGCATGAGCTCGTCAGTTTTCTTAATCGTGCGAAGAACATATCTACGGATTCCTCCTCCCTTTGCTTTGCCTGCCGCAGCTTGAAGTGCTCAAAATCAGGGTTTACCTGCAGGTCAAAATAGCGGTCTAGTGCTCTTACCACTTTCTCATAGTCGTTTCTGTCACCTGTATCCGGCAGGTCCTGGAGCAGTTCATAGAGCTTGTCACCGCCCATATGTAGCATAGTGGGCCGCTTGACTGCGCTGTTCGTTTCACGCACTGCGATGAAGTAGTTCTCTAGTTGCCCTATCCATTTGCGCCATCTTGGCGCCGCTGTGGCCGGATCTGCCAGTTGGCTGAACGGTGGTGATGCGTTTAGCGTGGTGCGTGCGCTTTGCTCCACTGCCGCCTGCGTGCCTCCGTCCGCCTGCACCAACATGGTGCGGGATGTTGCTTGATTCCTTGCTGCAGTTACTCTTCCTCCTTGGCAGCGCTATGTTCCCCTGACCTCAGCTGTCTCTTGGGCTCTTCCTTTCCAGGCCCCCTTTAAACTTTCCTGATTGAGTGGGCCTCTCCACGTGTGCCCCTCCCCCGCAACGTGTCTCTTGTTTCATTTTCTTTTCTTTATTTCCCTTTTTTTTCCTCCTCTTATGTCCCTTTTCCTGCTGGCTCACTCGCCCAAACTGCTTTAATGGACCACGCGCAACACCACTGGTTGTTTCCTCTCACTGGAGATGGCTGATATGCCGACTGTGCAGGGAGGGTGGGGGCGGCTCCACTCGCTGGGATTAGCGCTCTCCGTGCACTCCTCTCGTGCGTCGCTACACACTCACCCGGTCGGCCTGCTTTGTGTCAGTTGCCGCTTCGCCAACCGCAATGCACACAGTAGCGCCACCGCGCCTTGCCAGCGGGCTCCCTTCACTATGCCACAGCCTCTCGATCCGCCAGATACTCTCCGCCGGTGCCCATCACCTTGCTGCTTGTGGCGTAGCCGACTTTCCACCGCCGGACGCACGATATCTCAGCCGGTAACCTCGCTCTGCGTTCACGCAGCAAGTTCTTTCTGCCTCGTCACCAATGTAGCAGTACGATATCTGGAACTGAACACAGGGTAATGCTGGGGATAGCGGCCTAAGGGATACCACCCAAAGAAGACACATCACACGTTGTGCTCCCTCCGTGAAGTCAGCCACGAGTGCTGACGCCACCTTTATTTTATACGCCCTGGTCCGCGCCCGGCCCAGGAAGGTGCAAATCGATACAATGTCGGGTTCAGGCCGGATGGCTCACTACACTATTCACAAGCTGCATTTATTAGTATTACAACTGACATACTGCAAAATACTATTCACAAACCTACAGTCAGAGACATCTACCTCCACTAACCTTTCTATGCAGAGATCTCTGCATTGGTAACCAAGCATGTGTACCTTTTATAAGTAAATCTGGGTGGGGGGGCAAGGTTGAGTGATTGAAAAATGGTGAGTAATGACTACTAAATGAGAGGGGGTTGGGGAAATGTTGGGGAAATTTCAGGAGGGAATTAGGGAGGGGCATGCTCATACAAACACCCACCCACAAATGAGTAAGATCACTGTAATTCACAAACTATGTCTCTAAATTACCACAGCCCTAACACTGTCAAAACAGGTGTAAATGTATTCCAGGCCAACCTTGGAGTGAGTCAAGCACCACACATGGTTTCTCACAGGTATTGCAACTCAGTCCCATAGAAAATAATGGAGGCAGGGAAATAAAAGAACACCCCATAAGAACTGATGATAAATTATGTTAAGTTAATTAAATGATTGTGACATTGAAATTATATATATATATATATATATATATATATATTGAAATATAATTTCAATGTCAAAATATATATATATATTTATAAATATCCTTCAAACTTCAAATTTCAATTTTAGAAGGGCGAATACTCGACGTCAAATTGAAAACAGACCACTTCAAAGCTCATTTTACTTTATTGCTTCTGTGGCGCCATTAAGGATGCTTATATCACTTATTCAAACAGCATAAGCATAGACAAAAAAATCTTCGTGCATTTTCATGTTGTTCATATAGTTTCACAAAATGTTCTTCTATTTTAAATATATCAATTTAAATAATAAATTTCATAATTTCCATACTGTGAACCTTTGTCAAAATATTAGCATAGTGCTATACAAGTTAATTTTGCAACTGCTAATGCAGAAAAAGGGAAACATTGGTAACTGCACTAAATTATTTAATTTCTGTGCTGTATTATTGCGTCATACTTGCGGCAAAAGATAGAGTGCTATTGGTTACTACAAATAGATGATGTTTTTCTAAGCTGGGTGAGTCACTATAAAGTTATTATACAGGCTATACATCTTATATGATATTCATGTGGAGGTCCCTCCTAGTGTACCACTAAAATTGAGAGAAGTGTGTGTATCTAGTGCAGACAAACAAATTGTATACATAGTGCTTACAAGAAATTGTGTAAATCTTCTTCCATGTTCAATCCATTGGGGAGCTTGGAATCTAGATTTGAAATATTCACACTCTCTAATTTTCTCAGAGCTTTAACCCTATCACCTCCTCTTATTTTAAGTGGTACGGTGTCAATTACGTAGTACGACTTTTGTGCTACCTCACTCTGATGAATCTCGGCACAGTGCCGGGCCACATGATATGTTAGATCCTTGTTCTTTATGGCCCGCATATGTTGCAATATGCGTTTGTGTACCTGTAATACCGTACTGCCAACATATCTTAAATTTATGCTACAAGTTAACACATATACTGCAAAGTCACTTTTGCAGTTGTAGCTGCCTGTGAATAATTTTGGTCTGTGGGATAAAGGAGTGAGATATTCCTTCGTATTGACACCTATAGAGCAGGCTCTGCATTTAGTGCATTTGTGGAAACCGTTAGTTCCCACTAGCCAGCCTGTTGTTCTCCTTATCTCAGGGCTTGATCTTATCAAATTATCCCTTATTGATCTGGCTCTTCTATAGGTTATTAATGTTTTGGTGGGGACTATTTTTCCTATGATCGGGTCAGACTGTATTATATGCCAGTTTTCACTGATCATCTTCTCTACGTTTTTGTGTTGATTGCTATAAGTTGTTATCAATCTAACTTCATCATATGTTTTTGGTTTACAGTCGTGTTTAAAGAAAATCTGTTCTCTAGTTATATGGCTGATCTTATCATGCACTGTAGGGATTGGCTTGGTGTCGTATCCTCTTTGTTTGAACCTGTGTGTCATGTCCCTCTGACAAGCTGTGATATGTTGTGGTAAACTGCAGTTTCTTTTCGCACGCATCAGTTTGCCATAGGGGATGCTCGCTATTAGATGACGTGGATGAAAGCTGGAGGCATGCAGCAAAGAATTGCCAGCTGTACGTTTCCTATTTAGGAGGGTCTCTAGTTTTTAATTGGCTACAAAAACCTCCAAGTCTAAAAAATTAATATTCTTTTTGCTGACCTCCCCTGTGAAATGTAAGTTAAGATTATTGACATTGATATACTGTATAAATTCATCAGCACTTTGTAGTGACCCTCTCCAAATTACAAAAAGGTCATAAATGTAGCGTGACCATACCACTACATTTTCTTCCCATTCTTTGGAGAAATCCACTCTGAAAACCCGCTCCTCCCACCAGCCATGTGTAAACACGCTTAGCTGGGGGAGAAGCAGGCTCCCATCATGGCCCCCCCTTATTTGCTGATATATACAGTTGTGAAAGAGGAAAAAATTGTTTTATAAACATTCCTGAACCATATCAATTAGCATTTGTGTATGTTGATGTAGGGCTAACGGTCTATTGTTCAAATAGTATTCAACTGCTCGTACCCCATCACAATGCCTGATGTTTGTGTATAATGATGAAACATCAAAAGACATTAGGACAAAGTCCTCTTCCCAAGGCATATCATATATGATTTTTTGAAAATGTACTGTGTCTTTAACATAAGATGGTAGATTGTGAATGTATGGCTGCAAAAAATAATCAATATATGATATATTTTCATACAATCCTGCAATTGCCGAAATGATTGGATGTCCTGGTGGATTCACAGAATCTTTGTGAATCTTTGGAATTATGTACATGACTGGCATCCTGAGATGATCATTGCGTAGATAACCATATTCTTCCTGTGTTAGAAGTCCATTGTGACGCCACTCCAACAATTTTTCTTCAATGTTAATTCTTACTTGGGCCACTTGTTCCTTGGTGGCCCTAACATAACACGTATTGTCTCGTAATTGGCTTTGGACTTCTTCCTTGTATGCTGTCATATTGCAAAGGACGATATTGCCCCCTTTATCAGAATTAGATATTTCCACATCATTCTGTTTCTGGAGCTTATGGATTAAAGAAAAATATTTCCTGTTTCGGCCACTCTGAGTTGGATGTTTCGCTTGTTGTTTGCCCATTCTTTTGACTTCTTTCATTAAAATGTCACTGAATACATCGGTGGTGTCATGAGGAGTGATAGGTAGGAACTTGGAAGTTGATTTGAAAGGTGTTTTCACTTCACCCCAAATTTCTAGTTGTTCTTGTGCAGCTAGTTCTTGTTCCACAATCGGCGAATTTAATGCCAAATGTTGATTTTGTAGGGCTGTCAATTCCTTAAGTAATATGTCTGATACTTGTAATCCCATTTGATGTATTGGTGTCAAAGTCAAGGGAGCGGATGTTATTTGTTTAGATTTTTTGTTATTGGCATGATACTTCATAAGTTTTAATTTTCTAATGAATTTGTACACATCAATGCGTGTTTGACTATATTGAAAAGTACTTTCCAGACTAAAAGATAAACCTAACGCTAAGATCTGTTCCGCTTTCGTCAAACTTATCGTTGTTAGGTTGATGATCATGCACTCAATGTCTATTTCGGTTGTAGCTTCTTCCTCCAATTCTGCTGTTTGGGGATTCTGTCTTGCAGTTTGTTGTCTCTCTTTTTTTCGCCGCTCTTTGCGCCTCTGACATTGGGATTTCTTGGTCATAATGTCTGGCGGCGATCCTGCCAGAAAAAATCCAGTTCCTCTATTAATGTGGCTCTGGCCCCTGTGTTAGTTCTTGGGCCTTGTTGTTTATTGGGCTCATTATCAGTGTCCAAGTCAGAGCCTATCTCAGTCTCAGTATCTGTAACACTTCTCTCCTGGCACGACCTATTGGTATTAATAAGCTGCTGTCATTTCAGATTGTCAAATCTTCAGGCAAAAGTAAAGATTTGCCCTTGTTCATAGTCAATTCTATCCCTTAGGAATGTGTGTGCCTTTCATGTTTTTGTGATTTTTTCTTGTTTTTATAAGCACTGTATGGATTCTGTTTTGTATTTTTCAATGATTTCTTTCTGTTGAGTGTCTGAGCTGAACAGCATTTCTAATTCCTCTATTTTTTTTGTAATTCCTTGTGATCTATTTCAGCATATTTGACCAAAATTGGAATTAATCTTAATGAAGCTTCCAAGTTGCTTATAGCCCATTCGGTCATCATTTCCGGATTTTCAAAACTAGGGGCTAATTAAATTCTCAGTCCCCGAGGCACTCTTCCAACCTCCAAATATTTAGTCAGGGATTTAGGTTACCACCATTTTGTTTGTTGTGACTTTTTGTACTTTTCCCACATTTTTAATTTACTCCTTATATCTGCTGTCATTGAGGCTGTGTTCATAATGTCTGCTGAAATCCCAGCTGTAGTTGCACTCTGATTGTCAAACATTCTGTCAGCCGCTGCCTCCCGCTCCCACAGCATTTCCGCCGACATATTTCTTGCAACAATATGACACAATAGGTGAGTCAACTAGTGGAATATACTTAGAAAATTACCATGTTGAACCCAAATACGCATTAATACTCCTCCCGCTGCCGTTCTCCTTACTTGACAAAAATGCACGAAACCGGCCACGTAAGTCGTTTCACTGTCCTGTAACCGCCTTTCACTGCTTCTGTCTATATATATATATACACATATATATATATATATTTAAAAAAAAAGGTTGAAAGATAAGTTATAGTTAGGAAAACTTCATTTATGTTTGCTATACAAACCCAACTTAAACTACACTAACAGATATTAAAAGGTTTTAGTTGTATTTTTAATTTAACATTTATGCACCACTTTCAAATTAATATTTCTTACTTGTCACTCACATTATACTTATGCACCACCTTAAAATTCATATAACTTGAGCACCTCTGTACAGTCTTCTCATCTCACTTGCCACTCTGTATTAACTATAACTCAGTGGAATGGCATAGAGTGAATTAGGATACAGTACAGTGGCATATACTGGAGTGGTATAGAGTGTAGTGGCTTACACTACAGTGGTATACAGTGGGATAGCATAGAGTGGAGTGGAGTAAAGTGGAGTTACATTTTGTAAATATGGTAGAGTGTATTTGCATCCACTGTACTGGTGTAACTGGTGTACAGTGGAGTGCTATAGCTTGGACTGCTGTACAGTATAGGAGCATACGTTGGAATATCGTACACTGAAATAGCGTACAGTTTAGTGGCATACAATGGACTCTGGTGCAGTTGAGTGGCGTAACATGGAATTGAGTACACTGGAGTGGAGTACAGTGGATTACCATACAGTGGGGTGGCATACAATTTAGTGGTGTACAGTGGGCTTACGTAAAGTTAAGTGTGGTACTGTGTAGTGTTGTAAACTAGAGTTGCATACAGTGAGTAGCAGACAGTTGTAAGCTACACAGTGTAGGTGTGTCCAGAAACTGTCATAGACAAAAGTGTAATATAATACAGTGGTGAACAGTATAATAGGTTAGAGTATAGTATTGTAGACTGGAGTGGCATACAGTGGAGTTTCAATGGAGTAGAGAGGACTAATATAATATATATTGGCATACAATATAGTGGCATATACTGGAGTTTCATAAAGTGGAGTAGCATACTTTAAATAGTCTAGAGTGGAGTGCCATAAAGTGAATTGTTATACAGTAGAGTGACATAAAGTGGAGTGTGTAAATTAAAGGAAACTTAGGGTTAAAGTGTGCGAAAGGATGTGAATTTTATATATGCAAAATATATATTATAATATGTAAATGTAAATTTTGTGGTTGTATATGTAAATAGTGCAAGTAATGTTAAACTTATAAGTTATATAAAATGTACATATATATTGTGCTATGGTGTACCGTGCTAAGTTCATGCTATGCCACGGTACATGGAGTTCACAACTGGGCAAGTGATTGGTTCATGGCTGTGTTTATCAAAAGAAAAAATCAACCATATAGTTTTTATCACAAATTTCCACTATTGTGCAGTCAGTGTGTTGCTGAGTTATGGCTTAGGGGGTTACGTATCGTTAAGTATTACGTTTTTATTGTTATTAACCACCTAATAGGTTACCTTTTTTGTTTATAAATGTATATATTTTATGGAGCTATAGATTTTAAAATAGTTTCCCCCTTAATAATTTTGGACCCATTTGCCGAATCTCAGCAAAATTTAGCATACTTGTTCCACCCATTTCATTGTGGGAGGAGTGTAAGTTTTGTGGGGTTTAGTCAAGAGGGCCCAAAGACAAAAAGGGGGTCCCAAAACGTGTTTAATTGCAATGCATTTCACATGCATTTTGTACTTTCCATTCTGCAAAAACTGTCAGTCGCATTTTGTTACAATGTGACAGGATTACATATTATAGGGCTCACATGATTATTTTGTGTAGTTTAGGTAAGTAGTGTAACTAAGTTATAAGTTTTAAGGTATTTAAATTAGTGATATCTGTTGTTGTGTTATTTTTCTGTGAAATATGGAGGTATTTCACGAAAGTACCACAGTACATAGTGATTACAAGTCATTAGCTGATTGTCTAATTATTGGCTTTAGAAAAGTTAAATGCAGCTATATTGTTTGTGTTATGCCTTCTGATGTAGTTAAATATTATGATTGGTATTTTTGCCCGAGCTATTACCACTTTAGCAAAGGAGTTCTGTGGTACCCCAATTTTTTCTCCAAGGTTAACATTTTTGTGCATACATTTTTCTACTTTTTTTATTGTGAAGTGCGTTTTTTTTTTTAAGTAGTGCAGTAGTATTTAGTAATTACCACGCTACTCTGGACACTTTTATGTGTGTATTTAAAGGTGTAAAGTTGTACAAACACTTTAGCACATTATATTAATAAAATATTGCCTGTAGAGTTTTTCCATTTTTTTTTCAGTACAGCTGTATTCCCAATTTGAAATATATATATATATATATATATATATATATATATATATATATATATATATATAAACTTATATATATTTTACCCTCTCCATTACCACTTTAGTAAAGTGGTAATAGGTATGGGAAAAATACCAAACCTAATACTTACCTACATTCAATGGCGTAACACAGAACACAGGGAAACTCGAGTTGAAAACAAGATGGCTGCTCTTCACTTTTGCAAAGGCAGTCATTAGCGAATCGGCTAATGACTTGTCATCGCTATATCCCTCGGGAGTACTGTGATACTACTGTGGCCACAGATATAGCTAATTAAAAAACACTTCAAATGAATAAAATATGTACCCTACTTACCTTCAGTACTCCAAAGAACCACCTGCGCACCAGAATATATAATACTTCCAAATTTCGTAAAAGTATGACTGACGGTTTTTCCGCTACGTGAAATACAGAAGTCTTTGTAAAGTGCATTGGAATTTGCACCCATTTTGGGCCCCCCTTTTTTTCACCCTCTTGATGAAACAGCATGAAAGTTTCAGGACTCCAAGGATTAAATGGGGACTGTAAGTCTGCAAAGTTCAGCGGACATTCGTCAAACGGTTGTAAAGTTATTAAGAGCCAAAAATTCAAAAAAATCCCTATCTCCGGTCACCCTAACTATAACTACAGAGTAGCTCCAGCCACTCTGTAACATATATATATATATCTGTGTAGTGGGAGCTTTCAGTCACTGTCCGTGCAGTGGCAGACAGGTGGAAATTCTGATTGCATTGATTTAATTTTTCACACCTGCAGGTATCAGTGGCGGCTGCCAATGAAGAGATGGTGTGATGGCTGGAGGGGGCACGGGGGAGCATGGCAGGGGGAGCGCGGGGGGGTTTAATAATACATTGTTTTTTAAATAAACACTTACCTGGAGCTGCCACCCGCCTCCCGCGTCGTGCCTCGCCCTTCCTGGTCCCAACAAGCACTGGGGCAGTGTCACAGACTCCCTGTGCAATCCCCGTGCTGCTCTCATACTATGAGAGCAGCACAGGGATTGGCCTGAGCGGGCTGTAAAGATGCTCCGCTCAGACCAGGGAGTCTGTGGGGTTTCTCCAATTCGGCTGTTCAATGCAGCCTGGCTGGAGAAACCTAAGTGCGCATGTGTGATTTGGTTGGCCTGAGACAGCCAGCCAAACACATAAATGCACTTAGGGAGTGCAGATAGCACTCCTCCTCCCCATCCCGGCCCCTCTGTGCACAAGCTGGCTCTCAGCCGGCAAATGAAAAATAAAATGCTGCTAGAACATCGTTTTATATTTCATTTGCTGGCTCTGAGCCAGGCAGTGGGGCGACGCTCCTCCGCCATTGCCGAGGAGATGCCGCTGGCAGATATGATAAAAAGGGAACGTGGGACCAACAACTTCAGTTTATCGCAAGTGCAGCCACGCTTAGGTGTAAAATGAGAAGGGGAATGAAACACTCCCAAACTTGATGGAGGCTAGTGAAGGTTTTTTTCCATCGTTTCCTGCATATTCCAATGTGCAATTGTACAATGCAGCCCAGGGCACCTTGGAGGTATTAGTGTGATGTACAAATTTAGCAACATAACATAAAATAACATGACATTTACGTTGTGGAAATGTTAACACCTATTTTTTAAATTTTATTTTTTTTAAATTTTAGTTGAGTTACAAATGATCGCAAAAAATCAATATGAAATTTTACAGTGATACTATTCAGAGTATTAAGCAGAATAGCAGAAGCGCAACAATCAAAAGATTAAGCAATAATCATCAGACATCAAACAAACTGGCCCAAATATGTTTAACACGTATATGCCCTTGATGCCTTTGGCTCTAGGGATAGCTGCTTCGAGTTCGAAAATCTGGCCAAAGAGAATCCACCACTCAGATACGAAAAGGCGTGAGGGATAATATTTTTTTTTTTATTATTAAAAAGCAGAAATGCTAACACCTAAAAAGTGACATGACTTTTTCAGAAGTTCACCTCGATACTCACACCTACTGAAGCTTTGGAGCAGCGCCTCTCGAAATTATTGCGACTTGCAAATTAAATGTAAAGGTACATTCAAGAGGGAGCACACATTTACACGTTTTAATTGAGCCAAATTGTGTATATATAAGTTGCTTTGTGTCTGGTAACACAACTGTGTATTTTATAACTTTTAGAGGCGCAAGTCACATTTACACGAGGACAAAGCTTTGTGAATTGGGGTTTTAGTGTCTCAGCCTTTGTGCCCCGAGAGACTTCAGTGAAGTCTCACCCATGTCACTTCACAGACCCGCTGTTTTCCATACAGCCAGCAGACATCACTGCAGTGTATAACTCATTCACATAAGAATCTGTCCATTGCTATTTAATAACAAATGCTATGATTTATTGAATGGATGGATGGATGGCTATTTAATAACAAATGCTATGATTTATTGAACGGATGAATGGACTGGCTATTTAATAACAAATACTATGATTTATTGAACGGATGGATTGACAGGCTATTTAATAACAAATGCTATGATTTATTGAACGGATGGATGGACAGGCTATTTAATAACAAATGCTATGATTTATTGAACGGATGGATGGACAGGCTATTTAATAACAAATGCTATGATTTATTGAACGGATGGATGGACAGGCTAGTTAATAACAAATGCTATGATTTATTGAACGGATAGATGGACAGGCTATTTAATAACAAATACTATGATTTATTGAACGGTTGGATGGATGGATGGATGGATGGTTGGATGGATGTGATCCAGCGCGATATTAGCAAACAGCATTCATACACAAACACTCACTTGGGCCCATACATTCATACTACGCTAATACTTACGCTGGGTTTTATCAGTTGTTACACTTTATCAAAATCCCTGCTACCAATTACCTTCTGAATGAAGAGTAATGACTTACCAATGAATCCTTTGCTAATTGGGAAGTTTAAAATGAGTGACATTCATTATAGTACGTAATCCTGAAATAACCACTGAGTCAGGAAGTTTTAAAATGTTTATCTAAAGATTTAGCAGAGTAAATTACAGAAAACACATGGTACTTAATCGAAATACCCAAGATGAAGCATAGAATAATTATTGCTAATAAATGACGGTGTTTAAGGGAAAGGAGAGAATAGAGACAGCAGCGCAACTAAAGGTTGCATTATATTTACCTAAGTGCGAGAACCAAACCCCTTGGCCAAGGAGTTGGAAAGAATTGGACCCAGGAAGGATGAAGAGCAAAGACCTCCTCCAGGATCAGGACAGGACTGGTGACCTCTCTACAACGACGCCTGCGTCGTTCCCCTCTCTGATACTCGACTTCTCCTCGATTCTCCCGTGCTTTCCTTCTAATGGACTCCGCCGCCCCCTCCTCAGGACCTCTCTGGACAGCGGTTCGGTCTGCAATCGATCAGCTTGGCAGTCTGGAGCTAAGAGTGCTAGTCTTCTGTGCGCACTCTGCAGTCTGAGCTAGAAGCTAAACTAATTAGCTAATTCTATATCTATTATACCCCTCTACGCCCATGTACCTCCCCTTAATGTTGCTAAAATATGGGGCCACTACTTCTGATTGGACAGGGACAGGGGGTGGATTCTCGTACCATATTGAATTGGCTTAAATTGTAAAGCCTATTGTCTCTAAATTCCCACCCATTCAATTTAATACATTTGCTTTATTTCCCACCCGTCTCACGACAAATGTTATACTTTCTTCATGTACAAAGTATCATATTTTAACAGGAAAGGCAAAGTACAGCATCTTCGGCCATTAGGTCGTGGCCTTGGACGATGTCCAGGTTGACTTCATTTGGCAGGCATACAGGACACATGCGCAGAACCATTTGCCTCTCGAGTTTCAGGTCACCAACCCAGGCCCAAGTTTACGAACTAATAAAAGTCAAAGAAGAAAATATTAAAATCACAAATAAAATGTTTCACTGTATGCCCACATTTTCTACTCTATTCCCATTTAATTATAATACTGTCCCGCATTAGTAGCGTTAAGAAAACGACAATTTAATAATGACATGAGAGCAAGCTGAAGCATGTGAAAACATCAAGCAGCCATTTTAATACACACTGCGCAGAAGCAGAAATTTCCCACCAAGCAAAGAGAGACGTCACAACACGTGATATGGTTGAGACATGCGCAGATAGTTTCCCACGCTTTAGCGGCCATTTTAGATTACAGACAAGCGTTATTCGTTAGTAAAACACATAGGCAAGCATCCTTCCCTTTCGTGTAGTGTATGCAAAGGTTAGTATAAACAATACAAGTTTAATAAATTAATACTATGAGGAGGATTGTATACAAGCAAGTTTCGTTTATGAAACCTTGCTCCATCAATCCCCTCTCTGATGGCGTTTCTGAGCCATCAAAATACTACCCACAATCAGATGCCAACTTCTAGCAAATTACTTCATTCTCATTCTTACACTTTCTAATTTTGCCATCTCCTTTCAATTTCTTGTATAATTCACTTCTCCATTCTTCAAGTTCTATTTCTTCAAATTTTCGCTTCTTTCCTTTACCTGTTACTTTATATGTTCCACTCTTTCTACAACATTTACACCATATTGTTATTGCCAAGATTATTATTGCTATCCCTGCTAAGGGTACTAATATTTCACCTATAAGTCCTTTTCCTACATTAGCAAACCAGGTACCAATTGACGCAATACTATTTGTCAATCTTTCCCATACACTATCAACTTCCAGTGGTTTAAGTTCCTTCTCAAGTTTAGTTATATTCTGTATATACGTTCCAATTTCTGCACTCTTATCAGGAATAGAAGTGCAACAATGTTTCTTCTTCAATAATTTACAGACTCCGCCCTCTTTTGCCAATATAATATCAAGAGCAAGTCGATTTTGCATCACCATAGATCTAATCGCAACCATTTCCGCATTAATCATTAGAAAACCTCCAGCAGTATCCGTTGATAAACGATCAACCACTGTAGACAATTTACATATTTTCCTTGAGTTCAGAATTATTCCCACTGAAGGTATCAATGCACCAAATATATCACCTACAATTTCTTTAAAACTAGCTCTTTTACTACGTATTAATTCACTATTGTTTTCATTGCTCCCAGTGTTTCTTTTTACGTGGTATATCTTTGGAAATACTATTCCAAAATAACAACTTCCATACCACCGTGCAGGAAGCCTAAAGTAAGCCTTATTCCACACACATAATAGATTCCAGGAAAAACTGAATCTGTTCCTCCTTTGAGTCCCCAACCTCCAAGAATTAAAAATTGTGTTCACATTCACTGGTACCGATGAAAACATTGTTATATTCAGTCTTTAACCTATGAAGACAAATTTTCCCTGTCTTTACAAAATCCAGAGCCATAGCAGCTTGAGCCTTGCCAGGTGTGTAACTCCCTTCTTTCTCCGCCCAAGGTGGCAAATGAGCCTTATGCTCAGAAGCTTTCTTTTGAAAATCTTGACTTCTATCTTCTACTAAGTTCAAAAATATCTTTTCTTCTTCAAGTAAAGAACATGTTAGATTGTGTCTATGTGCATGTGTTATGTCTATTGATTTCATTGTTAAGAAAAATTCTCCCATAAACTGTGCGTCTTGACTACTAAGCACTGGGTTCATACTCTTGCGAATCGGAACCTCAGAAAATATCACATCTAAGTTTGAATAATAATACTGAAGTCTCCCTGTTCTATAAAATAAACTAGACAAAACACTACATGATATACCATATGTCAGAGGTAAGTGATGGTATGTTAATCCTTCTGCTACTGATTCAGGTAACTTCATACAGACATAACAATTACTAACTTCCATTGTGTCTACATATTGAAACAATAACTTTGTGAAAACGTTTAAACTAGTGTCGTTGTCAGCTACTTCATGATGAATTTCTGGTTCATTCTCTGCCATTAGTTCTACTCTATTGCCCTTCATGTTTGCTGTCCTCTCCTTAGTTTCATTATTAATCTTTTTATCCATTATCATAAGGTAAGGAACTGCTACAATCAGGACTAACCATACTATAAGCACCATTACTAGACTACATATGCATATTGCACAGCATCTTCTACAACATCTCTGTTTTGGTCTCCCAGCAACTCTATCAGTCAGGCATTTTCGACAAGGAAGATCGCTCTTCTTATCTATTTCCTCTTTTTCTTTATATGATTCTTTTGCTTAGTCACGATGGTCTTGTTTCTTTTTCATACGTCAGTTCTGTACTTGTTCCTTCGTCACCACTTTCACTTGACTCTGAGCTTTCGAAATCTTCAAGAATGATGTAAGTCCAGTCAGGACCCTTGAATTTGTTATTCACAAGTTTCAGTCTTTTACTTCTTCTTTTCTGAGTCTTATTTTCTTGTTCAGTTTGACTTGTTACTTCATTTACTTGATCTGGATCTTCACTTCTGGTTGTTATGTGGTATTTTACTCTTTTAATGATACTCGGCCAATGATCTCCTTTTCTTGTTTTCTCTTTTTGCACTGTTTCTTTATCTTTGTCTTCAGAAATCTTTTTAATTTCACTGCTTAGGGCTGTTTCGTGTTCTGTAATTACTGTGTTTCTTGTTTGCTCTTTTTCAGGTCTGATTGGTTTCTCCGTAACAGCTCCACTGTGAGTTTCCAATAACTGACCTTGTTCTTTATTTAATTCTTCAAGTTCATGTTTTTCAAGGTTTTCTTCTTCTGTACGCTCTTCTTGATCTAACTTGTTCTGATCAGGGCTTATTGCACTGTGAACTTCTGCAGCCTGACCGGATTCTTCTAAACCTGTCTGTCCCTGCTCAAAATCTATCAGATCTTCGTTGCTTTGAGCCCAGTTTCCTTTCCCTATCTGCTCTTGTTCAGGTTCTCTTATTGTCTCTTCTTCTTGTCCCTGAACTGCTTCTTCTTCACCTATCTGATCTTCTTCAATTTCTTCCAAATTTGTTTGACTTTTTGTTCTGTGGTAAACTTCGGAAACTTCTACCACCGGTATCCAGTCCTGACTTGTGCTCGGTTGTTCTTCTTCAGCTTCTCTTGAATCTCGAGCCTGAGATTCCTCGGCTGGGCAACCTTCAGCTTCCTCAGTGATTGATGCTGTCTGAGGATTTTCTTCTTCAGGATCTGGTACTCTTTTGGTGTGGCTTACGTGAATCCAGTTAGGAAATCTTGCACACTTCACTGCTGTGTTGGTGGTTAGTATGACTTGACAAGGACTGCTCCATCTGGGTGATAGACAAGTTTCTCTGGTGTGATTCTTCACTACCACCCAGTCACCAGGATTCAGATCATGTTCTTGTTCGGGCTGCCTGGAAACTGCGTCTTCTCCAACCTGGTGAGAGACAGAACGCACTAGGTCAGCCAGTCCTTTACAATAGTCCAGAACCATATCATCAGATATATTCAGTAGTTTGTTTGTGGGAACATGTGTTTGTCTCATTGCTCTTCCCATCATTATTTCGTGGGTGCTCAATCCTGTGTTTCTGTCAGGTATGCTTCTGAGTCCCATTAAAACAAGTGGCAATGCATCTGGCCATTCTAATGATGTTGAGGCATACATCTTTCCCAATCTTGACTTTATAGTGCCATTCAATTGTTCAACCACTCCAGAAGCTTCTGGACGATATGCACAGTGCAGTTTCTGTTGGATTTGGAATGCTTCACAGATTAGTTTGATCACTTCACTGTTAAAATGTTTTCCTCTATCTGATTCCAAAGTTACTGGGAAACCAAACCTAGGAATAAGCTCTCGTAGCAACAGTTTTGCGACTGTAATGCTATCATTTCTTCTGGTAGGGTAAGCCTCCACCCACTTTGAAAACAGACATACTATGACTAGTACATATTTCAGCCCTCTGCATGGTGGTAACTGTATAAAGTCGAACTGGAGTCTTATAAAAGGACCCTCTGCCTTTCCAATTTTCCAAACCCAATTATTGTTTTCCTCCCGGGATTGTGCATCTGGCAAGTTAAACACCTTTGGCAAAGACTCTCTGCAACCGCCCTGAATTTAGGATTATACCAGTTTTGTCTGAAGAGCCTAATCATTGCATCTCTCCCTATGTGTGTGTCTCCATGATGCATTCTAGCCATTTGTGAGAGTAGACAATCTGGCATGACTGGTCTGCCATCTGCACTGATCCACACTTCATCATCTCATCTCTGGGAACAACCTACTTTGATCCACAAATTCTTTTCACTTTCATCCACTTCATCTTGCAGTCTTTTAACATCATTCCATGTTTCAGGCGGCATGTACAGCATAAGTTGGCAGCTGATTCCCATTCTTTCCACCCTCTTATTGACTGACAATCTATTTTTGGCACAATGTTGAGCCACCAGATCTGCATATCTGTTGCCGACTACCACCCAGTCATCTCCTGACTGATGTGCGGCACATTTCACCACAGCCAATTCTTTTGGTGATTGTATTGCTTCCAGCAATTCCTTTACAAACTGTCCATTTTTAATGGGGATCCTGAAGAAGTCAGGAAATCCCTCTGCATCCATAGTTGGCCAAAATCATGCACAACCCCGTAACCATATTGGCTGTCTGTAAATATAGTTACTTTTTATTCCTCCCAATTGTGCAGGCTTTATCAACGCAATCAATTCAGCTACTTGTGCAGATTTGACTCCTGGTAAATAAGATGCTTCAACTATTCCAGTTAATTCACATACCGCATAGGCAGCAGTTAGTTTACCGTCTTCATGTCTTTGACATGAACCATCAACAAATAGCTCCCTGTCTGGCTTTTTAAGAGGCTGTTCCTCAATATCTGGGCGTGGTTTTGTGCATAATTCTGTAATCTGTAAACAATCATGTTCATCTTCTTCGTCATCTTTAATTTTCTCATGATATGGGTCTGGTAGTAAGGTTGCTGGATTTATTATAGTACACCTTACCATGGTCACATTTTCAGCACCCATTATGATTCTTTCGTATTTAGTCAGCCGACTAGGAGTAAGGTGCTGAGTTTGTGTTCTTGTCAACAGAATCACAACCGCATGTGGAACATACACCTTTACAGGATGTCCCATCACAATTGACTCACTTTGTTCAATGCTCAAACAAGTAGCCGCCACTGCTTTTAAGCATCCTGGCAACGTGACTGCTACTGGGTCCAATGTAGCAGAAAAATATGCTATAGGACGTCTGTCTAATCCGTGCCTTTGAGTTAGTACAGAAAGTGCACAATTTTTCTCTTTCATGACAGAATAATGCGAATTCTCTTTTATAATCTGGCATGCCTAGGGCTGGTGCTGAGCACAGAGCATTTCTCAATTTTACAAAAGCTCCTACACTTTCATCATCCCATTCAACAGGATCCTTTGCTTTCTTTTCGTCATGTTAATTAAAGATTTCGCTAGTAGGGAAAATCCTGGTATCCATTGCCTACAGTAACCTACTATTCCTAGGAACATTCTTACTTGTCTTTGGGTTACAGGCATTTGCATTTTCTTTATTAATTTTACTCTTTCAGAAGTTACTCTTCTTTTTCCCCTCTCAATTTGGTGTCCAAGATACTTAACAGCTGTTGTACAAAACTGCAACTTTTCAGGTGAGACTTTATGCCCTTCTTCTGCCAAAAGATTTAATAATGCTATGGAATCAACAACACAGTCCTCTCTGGTGTTCGATGCCACCAATAAGTCGTCGATGTATTGCACTAGGACTGAACTTCCTGGCATCACTAGTTTCTCAAGGCACTTTTTCAATATTTGAATGAAAATGGAAGGACTTTCTGTGTACCCCTGAGGAACACGTTTCCATACATAGACCTTGTTCTCAAATTTAAATGAGAAAAGATATTGGCTGTCTGGATGCAATGGTATTGAAAAGAACGCTTGACACAAATCAATTACTGTGAACCATCCTGCACTCCACGGAATCTGGTATAGGATTACTGCAGGATTTGGTACTATGGGACAACATGGTTCTACAATCTTATTTATTTTCCTCAGGTCCTGAACAATCCTATATTTCCCACTAGGTTTCTTTAATCCCATTATTGGTGAATTACATGGGCTACTCATTACTTCTTTTAGTATGTTTTGTTCAACCATTCGATCGATTTCTTCAATGACTCCTGCTTTTACTTCTGCACTCATTCTGTATTGTCTGGTATTTGGGAAAATTGCACCTTCCTTTACAGTAATTTTAACTGGGTCTATTTTAGCCATAAGTCCTACTTCTTTTCCTGTGAAATCCCAAACTATGGGGTTTACACTGTCAATCAATCAATCAATCATGTCACTTATAAAGCGCACTACATACCCGCGAGGGTCTCAAGGCGCTGGGGGAAGAGGGGGGTGGTGCTGCTACTGATCAAAGAGCCAGGTCTTGAGGAGTCTTCTGAAGGCCAGTAGGTCTTGGGTCTGTCGGAGGTTGGTGGGGAGGGTGTTCCAGGTCTTGGCGGCGAGGTGGGAGAAGGATCTGCCGCCGGCGGTCGTTTTCCGGATGCGGGGACTGTGGCGAGGGCGAGGCTGGTCGAGCGGAGCTGGCGGGTGGGGGTGTAGAAGCTGAGTCGTCTGTTGAGGTAGGCTGGTCCGGGAGTTGTGGAGTGCTTTGTGTGCGTGGGTGAGGAGCTTGAAGGTTATCCTCTTGTTGACAGGGAGCCAGTGCAGGTCTCTCAGGTGGGGTGTGATGTGGCTGCGTCGGGGGATGTCGAGGATAAGACGTGCAGAGGCGTTCTGGATGCGTTGCAGCCGTCTCCAGGAGCTTAGCCGTCGTTCCTGCGTAGAGGGCGTTTCCGTAGTCCAGCCTGCTGGTGACGAGGGCCTGGGTGACTGTTTTTCTTGTTTCGGTGGGGATCCACTTGAAGATCCTGCGGAGCATTCGGAGGATGTTGAAGCAGGATGAGGAAACGGCGTTGACCTGCTTAGTCATGGAGAGGGTGGGGTCGAGGATGACCCCTAGGTTGCGTACGTGGTCGGTGGGTGGCGGGGCTGTTCCCAGTGATGTTGGCCACCAGGAGTCGTCCCAGGCTGAAGGGTTGGAACCAAGGATGAGGACCTCCGTCTTGTCCGAGTTCAGCTTCAGGCGGCTGGTCCTCATCCATTCGGCGACGGCCTTCATTCCTTCGTGGAGGTGGGCTTTGGCGGTGTGAGGGTCTTTGGTGAGGGAGAGGATCAGCTGGGTGTCGTCGGCGTAGGAGATGATGTTGAGGTTGTGCTGTCGGGCAACGTGGGCGAGGGTGCCATGTAGATGTTGAACAGCGTTGGGCTGAGGAGGAGCCTTGGGGTACGCCGCAGATGATCTTGGTGGCCTTGGATCGGAAGGGGCGAGGCGGACGCTTTGTGTTCTGCCGGAAAGGAAGGATGTGGTCCAGTCCAGGGCCTTCTCTTGGATCCCGGCGTCGTGAAGGCGTGTTCGTAGTGTGTGGTGGCAGACCGTGTCGAAGGCGGCTGATAGGTCCAGGAGGATGAGGGCTGCTGTTTCTCCGTTGTCTAGCAGGGTCCTGATGTCATCGGTGGCGGCGATGAGGCGGTTTCGGTGCTGTGGTTGCTGCGGAAGCCGGACTGGAAGGGTCCAGGATGTTGTTCTCCTCGAGGTAGCGGGTCAGTTGTTTGTTGACGATTTTCTCGGTGACCTTCGCGGGGAACGGGAGCAGAGAGATGGGTCGGAAGTTCTTGAGGTCCTTGGGGTCTGCTTTGGGTTTCTTGAGTAAGGCGGTGATCTCGGCGTGCTTCCAGCTTTCCGGGAAGGTTGCTGTCTCGAAGGAGATGTTGATTATTTTCCGGAGATGGGGCGCGATGGCTGTACTGGCTTTGTTGAAGATGTGGTGAGGGCACGGGTCTAGCGGTGAACCGGAGTGGATGGTGTTCATGATCTCGCTGGTGTCCTCGTCGTTGATGTTGGTCCAGGAGAGCAGGCGGTTGGTGGTTGTGGGGGCAGTGGTCTCGGTGGTTGCCGGGGCGGTCGTGGTGTTGAAGCTGTTGTGGATGTCGGCGATTTTGCGGTGGAAGGAGGTGGCCAGTGAGTCGCACAGGTCTTTGCGACGGCTGGATGTCGTTGGTGTTGAGCTGTGGTTGGAGAGTTCCTTCACGATGTTGAAGAGCTCTTTGCTGTTGTGTGCGTTGTTGTCTAGGCGGTCTTTGAGTGAGGCCCTTTGGCGGATCTGATGAGGTGATGGTGATTGCGGGTGGCGCTCTTGTGGGCGGCGTAGCTGTCCGCTGTCCGTTCGTGGAGCCAGATCTTCTCCAGTTTTCGGCATGTTCGTTTGGAGGCCTGGAGGTCTTCGGTGAACCAGGTGGCTTTCTTGCTGGTGTGGCTGTTGGGCGGATTCTTGAGCGGGGCGAGGGTGTTGGCGCAGTCGTCGATCCACTGTCTGAGGTTGCGGGCGGCGGTGTCGGGGTCGGAGGGTTCGGGCGGGTGGGCTCAGGGCGAGGGTTGTGGTTAGCTGGTCTTCCGTGACTCTGCTCCAGCAGTGGCGAGGCATTTGTTCGGTGCGGTGGTGCGTGGTGGGCTTCCTGTAGGTGAAGTGGATGCAGTGGTGGTCAGTCCAGTGGGGTTCGGAGGTGTGGTTGAAGGAGACGTGTGGGCTTGCGGAAAAGATGGAGTCTAGCGTGTGGCCGGCGGCGTGGGTGGGTGTAGTCACGAGCTGTCTGAGTCCGAGGGTGGCGAGGTTGTCGATCAGGGTGGTGGAGTTGGTGTCCTTGTTGTTCTCGAGGTGGAAGTTCAGGTCCCCGAGGAGGATGTAGTCCGTGGAGGCGATGTCGTCTTTTGTTATTAATGAAAACATCTCATCTACTTCTGTACCCTGTTTTGCAATCATCATTTTATATACATGGTCTTCATCTGGTGTCTGAACTGCCACACCATCCGGTGTGCAGAAAATTGTACAATTCATCTTGCACAACAAATCCCTACCTAATAAGTTTACTGGACTAGAATCACACACTACAAATTGATGCATTTCTCTGAAATTTCCGATTTTAACTTCCATGGGTTCGGTAAGAGGTGTTCTAATCCTCTGATTAGCTACCCCCACTACTTGGATATTTTCACCAGAGAGAGGAAGGTCGGGAATGTCTGCTGTTCTTACAGTAGACCTGGTAGCACCAGTGTCCAAAAGAAAAGTAATATCATTACCTTTCACATTTCCTTCAACATATGGACCTGACTGGTCTACCGGTAGGGATGCGCCAAGTACGCACTCCTTCTCCCCCTCTCCTAGGCACCGTCATGAACTGTTTTAACAGAAATCGTCCTGAAAAAGAAACTGTGATGTTATATAATCATTCTTACGACTTCCTCCTTGATATCCGATATCTGTACCATGCTTTGCTTACATTACCCTGAATAGGTGCAGGTGGCAACTGACTCTGAGGATTTACACCCTGCTGTGAGTCATTCTGCGTCTGTGGATTTAAATTTTGATTTGGACCATTATTATTCCGAATCTTTTACATTCATCCTTCCAATGCCCCAATTTTCCGCATCCATGACAAGGAAATTTCTTTTAGCTTCTTCTCTACTCATTCGTCCTCTAAATTTTCCACCATTCCCAGTATCACCATTCGTTCCAGAATCTTTTCCTGGATTTTCACTTGGATTTTCCAAATTAATTCCCTGTTTCTCAGCCATTTTCACCTGAGCCCACATCACTTTTTCCTGCAATTTCTTGTGTCTATCCTCAATATCGTCTCCACAATATTTTGCATACTTCAAAATTTCATCAATCGGCTTCCTTGCCAACACAGCATATGCTGTTTAATCATCTGACAAATTTCTGGCTTCAAACCATAAACAAATCGATACACAAACTGACTCATGTTCTTGTCTCCAATGTCCTCAAATCCACTATACTGTTTAAATACCTGCAATAAACGCTCATAGTAGGAATGCACCGATTCATTAGCTTCTTGGGTAGTTCGATCTATTTTTACCCAATCTGTTTCTTTCGGGGTATTTTCCCTTTCAGGTAAGTTATCACCTGCTGATACTTTTCATCACCTCATTTGACGGGGCACCTGTTTTCGGATCTCTAGGATATTCGTCACTTGGCCAATCCACTGTGATTTTGCAATCTGTCCATAAATCGGCAGGTACCACTATGTCAAACAAACCATCCAAATCCTTCAACAATACCTTCGACACCTTCACAAACCTGTCAACCTGCTTGTACCATTCAATTGGTTTTTCTCTCAACTTTGGAAAATCATTCGTAAATGACAAAATATCCTGTCTGCTCCATGGGACATGTACATATCCTCCTCCCGCAACTTCTCGCATTGGATACATTTGATCTGCTTTCCCTGTTTCCTTCATCACATATTCTGATGCTGTTCTACTTGTTCGTGCTTCTTCCTTTTTCCTGGCCCACCTAGTTCTCCATTTATCTAGGTCTCCCCATTTTTGCAAAACTAACATTAATTCTCTTATTTGCAATCTTCTTCCAGAGGCATTCATATTTTCCAAATCTTTGTCTGAAAATTCTGCTCTATAGGGTTTCTGTAGTACTTTTGATCTCCCTATTTCTATTCCCATCTGTAGTGCTAAATTGGATAATTTTTCATGGAATATCCTTACATTTCTGGTGATACTCCTGCACAGGAACAATAATTCTTCATCATCGTAGGTATTTAAGCATTCTAGTCCTACATTTCCTGCTATTATTTCTTCTAATTCGACTTTCAATTTATGAATGTCTATTATTTTTGGAGGTGTGCACTGTTTAACTGACCCTTGTACCCATTTTTCTAAATCTTCAGGTGTTACTATGGTGGCACTTTTTGCTCCTGATGAAGTTATTAAACTTACATCTTTTGAACATCCAGGTACATCTTTTCTGGGAGTGCTATTTACAGTACCTCGAATAGGCAAGTCCATGAGTGATATTGTGGATTCACAGTCACTAAATTGATCCTCAATTATAACTGGAGCTTCAGGTTTGGAATTATTCACAGGAGTAGGTGCAAGTATCGGTGGAGGACAGCTTCCCTGAGTACCATATAATGGAACTACTGGACCAATTGTTACAGGTATGGTCAACGAATCAGGATGTACTTTTATCTGTGTTATTTTCTATATTAATTCTGTTCTGGTCTTTTCTAGGGCTTCTTTTTCTTTGTCATGAAGTATTCTACTAGGGGTGAATTCATGCATTACCTGTGGCATTAATGGAGTTTTTATCGGTGGTGCACTTGGAGTGCATCCACTTGTTCCTTCCTGATATGGTGGAGGGTTCCTTAACATTTCTTCCATAAATTCATCTTCAGAGTCATCATTTCTCATTAAATGTTTTGTCTTTTCTGTGCATTTACTTCCTAATTTCTCCTCTGCTGTTAACAATGGATATAATCCTTCTGTAATCATTGCCCTTCTCCATTGTTTCCTCTGACCGTTCCTAGACTCATGTAGGTATCTGGGGAAAAATCCTGGATAACTCCTATTACTCCTAGATCGGTCCCTCTCAAATGCCTCGGTTTCCCATTCCTCTAGAGCTTCGTACTGAGTTAATCTAGGTCTGGGTTCTAAGTCATTCATCCTCAATCTCAAGTTTTGCAGAATTCGCCCATTGAACGTGCCATTCTTGGGAAATGCTAGTATTCCATCATTTTTGGTATATTCTATCCAATTCTCTATCCATACACAAGTATGATAACCTCTCTCCATCATCATGAATGAAGCGGCCGTTTTAGCTGGTGGAATAATAATTCCTTCTCTAGTTTTGATTGGTTTGTCCTTTTGAAATAATTCTTAATCTTTTGTAAAAATGACATTTTTCTCCTTTCTCCGTACATCTTGGGTAAGTACCGATGTATAAAATTATATTCTGCAAAGCCTAAATATCTCCTATCCTGACGAATTCCTGTTAAAGTCGGATCGCGTTTTAACATGCAATCCTTATCCACTAAGAATTTCGCTTCTATAATTTTGACCAATCAAATGTTTGCTATCTTTTATTTCCAAGCCAATCCTTGCGTGGCCTTTGGTGACGTTTGTCTGTCAACCCTCCTTTACAATCTGCTCTTTCCTGTCCTTGCTGGTTCAACCAATCCCAGCGCGGCACCTGTGACGTCAGTACTACTCCTGACTACTGACCCCTCCTTTACAAGGGTCTTTCCACACCCGCTGATTCAACCAATTCCAGCGCGGCGTTTTGTGACGTCAGCTCCCTCTCCGGCAACTGACCCTCCCTTTACAAAAATTTACGCAAATTTATTTTCTCTACAATTCTTATTTTCAGTAACAACATAAAACATTCGCTATCGTGCCAGTTTCTTCTAAATTCGAAAAGATCGTTTTCTCTCACACTTAGTAAAACCTTTCCGTTTACTAACATCTACTACGAGTAAAACCCTTCCGTTTACTCTTCACACAGGCTCCAGAAGTACCTGTTACTTCTTCAATGTTACCCTTTCTAGGTGATATAACATCAAATTTTCACCAGCGTACTCTTTTGCTATTACTCACACGCATAGAGTCCCTAACAAGTACTGAAAGTCCTGCTTAACTTTTCAGTACTATTTCTGCCTGGCAGATAACCTCACTGCAGTTTGGCTTCCACTTACCATCCGCTATTCTTTTTACCCCGGGATTTCTAGACAACATAAAACAAACTTCGAATATACGGATGTTAGTTCATAAAAATAAAATTCTCATTACCCGATTAACAAAGAGTAACCATCCTCTGCTTACCAGAAAACTGATCCAGCGCGATATTAGCAAACAGCATTCATGCACAAACACTCACTTGGGCCCATACATTCATACTACGCTAATACTTACGCTGGGTTTTATCAGTTGTTACTCTTTATCAAAATCCCTGCTACCAATTACCTTCTGAATGAAGAGTAATGACTTACCAATGAATCCTTTGCTAATTGGGAAGTTTAAAATGAGTGACATTCATTATAGTACATAATCCTGAAATAACCACTGAGTCAGGAAGTTTTAAAATGTTTATCTAAAGATTTAGCAGAGTAAATTACAGAAAACACATGGTATTTAATCGAAATACCCAAGATGAAGCATAGAATAATTATTGCTAATAAATGACGGTGTTTAAGGGAAAGGAGAGAATAGCGACAGCAGCACAACTAAAGGTTGCATTATATTTACCTAAGTGCGAGAACCAAACCCCTTGGCCAAGGAGTTGGAAAGAATAGGACCCAGGAAGGATGGAGAGCAAAGACCTCCTCCAGGATCAGGACAGGACCGGTGACCTCTCTACAACGACGCCTGCGTCGTTCCCCTCTCTGATACTCGACTTCTCCTCGATTCTCCCGTGCCTTCCTTCTAATGGACTCCGCCACCCCCTCCTCAGGACCTCTCTGGACAGCGGTTCGGTCTGCAATCGATCAGCTTGGCAGTCTGGAGCTAAGAGTGCTAGTCTTCTGTGCGCACTCTGCGGTCTGAGCTAGAAGCTAAACTAATTAGCTAATTCTATATCTATTATACCCCTCTACGCCCATGTACCTCCCCTTAATGTTGCTAAAATATGGGGCCACTACTTCTGATTGGACAGGGACAGGGGGTGGATTCTCGTACCATATTGAATTGGCTTAAATTGTAAAGCCTATTGTCTCTAAATTCCCACCCATTCAATTTAATACATTTGCTTTATTTCCCACCCGTCTCACGACAAATGTTATACTTTCTTCATGTACAAAGTATCATATTTTAACAGGAAAGGCAAAGTACAGCATCTTCGGCCATTAGGTAGTGGCCTTGGACGACGTCCAGGTTGACTTCATTTGGCAGGCACACAGGACACATGCGCAGAACCATTTGCCTCTCGAGTTTCAGGTCACCAACCCAGGCCCAAGTTTACTGAACTAATAAAAGTCAAAGAAGAAAATATTAAAATCACAAATAAAATGTTTCACTGTATGCCCACATTTTCTACTCTATTCCCACTTAATTATAATACTGTCCCGCATTAGTAGCGTTAAGAAAACGACAATTTAATAATGACATGAGAGCAAGCTGAAGCATGTGAAAACATCAAGCAGCCATTTTAATACACACTGCGCAGAAGCAGAAATTTCCCACCAAGCAAAGAGAGACGTCACAACACGTGATATGGTTGAGACATGCGCAGATAGTTTCCCACGCTTTAGCGGCCATTTTAGATTACAGACAAGCGTTATTCGTTAGTAAAACACATAGGCAAGCATCCTTCCCTTTCGACTAGTGTATGCAAAGGTTAGTATAAACAATACAAGTTTAATAAATTAATACTATGAGGAGGATTGTATACAAGCAAGTTTCGTTTATGAAACCTTGCTCCATCAGATGGACAGGCTATTTAATAACAAATGCTATGATTTATTGAACGGATGGATGAATGGATGGATGGATGGATTGATGGTAGGGTGAGTGAAAGGTTGGGTCGATGTTTGAATGGGTCAGGTGGATGGGTGTGTGATTGGACGGATGGCTGCGATAGACTTATCTCTGGCAATTGATATGCTTCGAAGGTTTTCCTGCAGACAGACATGGAGCATGGTGCATCAGATAACGTGGGTCAAGAGTTTCGCATCTCTTGGATTTTTGACCTTGAATCAGAGGACAGCTAAGCACCAGACCACGTGTACAAATTGACCAATGGGAGGCCAACAAGGGGGAGCTGCCTCCCGGTCACAGCAGAAGTTGCATTGTCAGGCACTGGTGACTTTGAATGAGGTGTTGTGGCAATCAGTCACAGGTGCACTACCGGAGCTGTTCAAAGTGGAGAGCGCAGCACCCAATTGGCGCGACTCCAGTGATGCTGAAACAACACAAACACCGCCAGGCTCACAACCTTACCTGGATTGCAGCTTTAATACAGGTCCATGTGTTCACTTTCTCTGTCTGCCCACCCTCCACTCCAGCAGCTAATGACTCGCCGGAAATCCGACATTTATTTCTGATGAATGTCTTCAAGTTACGCTACTGTGTGTGTGGAAAACGAGTTATCCTTTGAGGCTCGGGGGAGGGGGGTGCCCAAAACATCCACAGTTATGATAATGCTGAACTACCAACACATTCATTAAATGGCGCCGCATTGTACGAGAATGTCTGATAAAGGGATTTTCCAAGTATTCCATTGAAGTCAGCATGCTTGTAGCTGGACCAACCTGAATTCTTGCACACTGGCTGAATCATCAGAAAGGATTTGTTTCTTGCGGCATTACCTCATCTTGGATTCAGTCCCAGAGTTTTCTTTCTCTTGTCCGAATCCTTGCACACTTAGTGCATCATCAGAACGGATTTGTTTCTTCATGCATTTCTTGTCTTAGATATAGCCACATGGCTTTCTTTTTCTAGTCTGAATCCTTGCACACAAACAGATTCATCAGAAAGATTTGCTTCTTCCAGCATTACCTGGTCTTAGATCTAGCCAGATGTCTTATTTTCTCTAGACCGAATCCTTGCACACTAGCTGAATTATTAGGTGGGATTGGTTTCATCCACCATTACCTGGTCCTTGAACCGATTGTAAAGCGTTCTTTCTCTAGACCTAATACTTGCACAGTGTCTGAATCACCAGATCAGCTTTGTTTCTACCACATTACCTGGTCTTAGATCTGGTCTCATAGCTTTCTGTGTCTAGACCGAATCTATGCACCCTAGCTGAATAATCAGATAGGATATGTTTCTTCCGACCATTACCTGGTCATAGATCCGGTTTCATAGCTTTTTTCTCAAGACGAAATCATTGCACAGTAGCTGAACTATCAGATTGGATTTGTTTCGTCCACCAATTAACTGATCTTAGATCTTGTCTCATAGCTTTCTTTCCGTAGGCTGAATCTTTGCACACTACCTGAATCATCAGTTAGGCATTGTTTCTTCCAGCATTACCTGTTCATAGATCTGGTCTCATAGCTTTCTTTCAATGAACCTCCATCTTTAGCCCTAGATGTGTCCTAAAGCACTTGCGAGCCTTGACAAAAGGTGTGAAAGGGCTATACAAATGCTAGAATAGAGTACATTAGTAAAAGACTAAGGCCCACCTTCCTATTTGCAGACATGGACTTTGGTAGAAATAGGCACTTGCAGAGCAAGTCCAATTGAAGAGCATCAAGTGGTTTTAGTTCTCTATTAGGAAAGGCCAGGCCAGAAGGGTGACTCAGAAGAACTAAAATGGCCTTTCGAGCTTGTAGCCATAGTAGGTGAAGAAGGGGTGTCTTTAGTGGTCACTCTCAGAAGGTAGATGTAGCCCATCACGTCCCCTTTTAAATGAGATTCTTGTAAGGCAATTCATGATATTCCAATCCTCCCTTTAATGAGGCAAACTTTGTTAGCCTCACCATTGGCAATGACTTCATGGAATGTAATGAGATTTATATAGCGCACTAAACCTGAGGGAATGAAAGCGCTAGTGCATACTTGGAAAACAACAGAAAGAGACCAAGAAACCACACTTATGGGAGAGAGAAGAGCCAGGTTTTAAGATGCTTGCAAAACACAGAGAAGGACTCCAGGGCCACGATGTGCATTCCACAATTTAACCGCCACCACCGAGAAGGAGCGGCCACCCCATTTGGTTTGCGGAATCTGGGGACAATCACCTTCCTGTGAGAGGATGATCTGAGCAGTCTTTTAGGCATGTACGACTGGAAGGATATACTAAAGAGCACAGAACCTTGATGGTGGAGAGCCAGGAAGACCATGCAAAGAGCTTTATATACTAACCGCTTTCTTGCTGGCAGCTAGTGTAGGGAGAGAATGCCATCCCTCACAGAAAGATGTTTAGGCACATTTAAAACAAGGTAGGCTGACGAATTTTGAATAACCTGAAGCCTATTGAGCGATGACTTGATTTTAAGATAAAAAGCATTGCAGTGGTCTAAGCAAGACGTTATCAAGGCGATGACCACTGCAACTCGATGTACAGAAGGGATTAAAGAAAAGATTTTCTTCAAGGTCCTGATGATGGAGAAACAGGAGCTGGCAATTCGACTGACTTGAGAGTCAAAGTTGAGAGAATTGTCAAAAATAATCCCCACGTTTTTAGCTGATTCAACCGGAGATGGTATAGGACCTTATGTCCCCGGCCACCAAAGCTCAGACCACAGCGAGTGTTGAGCCCCAAAGATCAAGATCTCCATTTTTTCAGCATTCATTTTTTAAACATCCTTCATCCAACACTGATGCCATTCATACACTGTTTAAACTTTTCTGCTACCAGAGGCTGATTGTCCGACATGGAGACAATAATTTGAGTGTCATCTGCATAGTGTACCACTTGGAAACTGAATGAGCGCACCAACTCAGCAAAGGAGAGATGTACAGATTGAAAAGAGTAGGAGTGAGGGATGAACCCTGCAGTACCCACAGGGGAGCTTGAAAGCCTCGCTCTAAAATCTCCACAACTAACTGTTTGAACCCCATCCATCAGGAAGGAGCAGAGGAGGTCCATAGAAGTGGCCCTCACCCCCACACTTTGGACAAGGCGGGAGGGTGATATACTATCAAATGCAGCTGACAGATCCAGCATCACCAATATAGCGCCCCCTGGTGAACCTGGCAATGAATGGTGCCTGATGCAGCAACTAATGCAGACTCTGTATTGTGACCACATATGAACCTGTTCTGAAACGGATCTAGGATATCCTGAGTATTAATGAATTTGACCAGCTCATGGTTAGTATATTTTTCTAACACTTTTGCCGGAGTGGGCTGTAGTGAGATGGGGCAAAGGTTTTTAAGGTCCTCTGGGTCCCCATTCGGTTTATTTTGCAGAGGAATAACAATAGCTTCCTTCCAAAGACTAGGATACAGTCCTGTTTCTAATATCCATTGAAGACTTCATGCAAAAAAGTTGCAAACTGATTAGGAGCAATTTGCAGAATACTAGGTGGGCAAGGGTCATCAGGTGAACCAAATTTCCTATTCGTAAGATATTTTTTGTCTTTCAAAGGAGAGATAGGTGGAAACGCAGATAAGACTGCGGAGGGATTTGAGTCAGCAGTCACTACAGATGGGCAAGCCTATCTTCTTTAATGTTGAAATCTGAATAAATCTTAAGGATCTTATCTCTGAAACAGACAGCAACTTATCGCAAAAACTTTGTGAATTCTCTATAGACTTTGGACAGGAGGAGTAGAGAGCTCCTTAACCACCTTGAACAGTTCATTCGCGGAATTAGTAGCAGATCTAATTTTCTTAACATAGAAAGATGATTTGGCAATGCCAATAGCATGTTTGTAAATAAGTAATAACCCTTTGTGCCTTTATTTATCTTTTGGGGCCAAGTTTGTACCCCATTTACGTTTTTGCCACTGCTGTCTAAGGTCTTGAGAACCAGGGAGTGAATGGTTTGGTTCTAGTGCAGACCTTAGCATTCAATGGAGCATCTTGATCTATCGCATACTTAACCCATCTTGCAAAATCCTCTGCAGTAGGACGCTGTGAATTTTTGCTACCCCAAAGGTGTTTTTGAAGGCAGTATCCATATCATCTGATGAGAGTTTGCTCCGATTTCTGCGTGATACCGATTTCCACTGTGCCTGCTCCACCCTTATCTGCATTGCAATTCTAAACATCAGAAGCTAACAGGAGCAGCCAACAGTGCAGCATTAATGGATATATTCTTCTTCCTTTTGAACCTGCCATCTCTTCCATCCTACTACGTTGACCACATACTTTTTCAAGATATAAATATATTCTGTGTGAAGTCTTCATTTTGTGGAACGCATATCAAATAATGTAGCATGTCTCATGTATCAGTTTACAGATCACAGCTTGTAGAAAGGAACACAAAGCAGGTCTTAGATCACTGCAAGCTTTTAATGGAGGAGTGCTATCTTTTCATATAATAAGGTACATAAGTTCAAAACCTCTGCAGTTACATCTGTCTACCTGGTCCTCTGTTGTTGGGCATGTGCTCCGTGAAGATTACAATATTTGAATCTGTATGGTTAGCTCCGATATAGGACTACTGGGTCCAATTTCCAGCTTTAAGTTGGAAGAGCAATCATAGCTTCTGAACTCTGTCTGAGGGTAGTGTTTGTAGGCACATTCTTGCATGCAGGCCAAGAATTATAAGATATATGCACTCACAGAGCAGGACTGTAAAATCTACAAAAATCAGTGGTCATTAGAAACTCAGCCTGCAAACAAACAAAAACTCTCTCCTTCTCTGTCTCTCTTTCTTTCTAGAAGAGTCTTCCGCACAGTAGAAGCATGGTAATCTTATGTTGGGCAACTGATATGGGTGGGAAAAGTACAACTACCAGATAGAACTTTGGACAGCAATCTTGGATGATGAACCTTCTAAAGGATGACAGAGTGCTAAGCCACAAAACCCCCTCCTCATTATGGCACATTAATGCTGCATGTCATTTAAAAGATATTCGGACGCCTTTCTAAATTTGAGATCTGCATACAGACAGTACTGAAACCATTTCTTGGAAATGTGTTGACATGGAATGACCATGACATGGACTCAATAAGCTTGCATTCCTTAATCCTCATATCTCAATACATAACTCACTGGACACCCTTCTCATATATTTCTGGAATCTCTGGAATAAATGAAACAATTACACCCAAGGTCAAGAGAAAAGATAAATAAGCAGATACCATCTTTCTTTGTTAGTTATCAAAAATCTTCCAGCAATCACTTTGTTGAAACAATTCTAACATAAATGTTAGACAAGCGAGCTGAGAATTGTATAATCTAGTATTACATCTGTTACAATCTAGGTGAAATGGAGAAAATAGATAAGGAACAAAAAGGTGGGTAAAGGTTCTGATTTCTTTCTCTCCACTCAATGATAATTGACTATTCGTCTACCGTGTACATTTCTTAGAATTTGGTTTATTTCGTTTGGCAATTACACTTTTAATTCCACAAACTTGCTTCATTTGTTCAAATCATACACTAAACTGAAGGGTCCTGAATGCTTCATCGTTTAGTGATTATCAAACAGATCACTGTCACAGCTTTACATAAGATATCGCTCATAGTTGTTGGTGAACAAAAAAACTTTACTCCAACCCCATACAGTGGCAGAATCAGGTCAGATGTTATCTGTTCATCTATAATGGTAGTGAGTGTCCTGCTGATCTGTGATCAGAATGATAAAACTGGACATAGATGAAGAATAATGCATGCATTATCCGATTCTGATGCCTTCTTTCTTGAACATCGTTGTATAGATCTGGGGAGAATTTTTAAAAGCTTTTTTGGTGTATTATTAATGCATGATGCAGCATCATAAAATGTTGTCTGCAATATTGTACATGAGGAGAAGGTTTTGTAGACCAAAGATGTAGGTGCTCCCATAATACATTATTAGCATTAGTGGTTTCAGATCTGTTATATCTTGAGTCACTCATTCTACTGATATTGCAATTGTTGATATAGTTGAGTAGCAATTTGAGAATGATGCTCCTGGAATATATAGCCCTAACGAAAGGCTATTCCACAGATCTTAAGTAAATATCTCTTACTACTTATAATATAATAATATAATAATAGCGAGAATTCATTGCTTGTCTCTTCCCTTAATTGTTGAAATTGCTTTAGATTCATCTAGAACACCTTTAACAAAAAAATGGTTTCAGGGGTTTTAGATCAGGTTGTAGGTAAAGTTAGATATTTGAGATCTAAAAGAAAGCTAAACCGAGCATGGTCATTTCTATAATGTGTAAACAGATATTGGATATTCAGTAAGCAGGCCTCACAATAATATTGTACTCACTAGGTTGTAACTGTTCCTAAAAAGGAGAAGACAGACAATCTACTTTGGTAGAGAGGATAGGAGTGGTCTCTCAAGAGGTGATTCAGTTATAGATGAGGGGAGGGGAATCTCTCCTTTTGAATATAGTGTCCTCACACACCCTTGCGAGTGTCATGCTTCATCATCGGGGGTTGCTCCTCGTGGGGGTGGCACTGCTGTCCTCCACGGGACCCGCGAGAGGGTTCTTTATCGGAGATCTTTTATGGAGACGCCACAGTTGTGCATGTGGGTGTGTGGGCCTAAAAAGAGTGGGTGAGTGGATTAAAAATACCCCGTGGTACCCAGAACCAAATTTTATTCAGGGGTCCCGAAGGTAATGAATAAAAACAAGGGATAGGGAGCACCTCCAATCAACAAATAAGTCGGAGGGATGAGTGTCTTCCTGCTGCTCTCAGTATCCGTGTACGTGTGTGAGAAGTGAAGTGTTAGGTCAACATGTTTCGCGCTACAGAGTGGTCCCTAATGGATCCAAGAGCGCTTCGTCAGGACCGTGAAAAAATAAAAAATTAAAACATTAAGTGGGATTAGGATTCAGGAAAAGGCACCCCATATTCCTAATATACCTATATTCAGGTCATAAGCGTCATAGCGCTATTGGGAACGTCTGAATCAAGTTCCTTCGCCACACCTGATGAAAAACAAAGAGAGACTCACAAACATATAATTTGACATGTACATCAAAGAAAAATGTAAACAATTACTAGGACTGGGCACATCGTCCCAATCGTCAGGCATATTCTTGAGCATGCTCCTTGACATGCTTAGTGTGGTATACCCATCTGGATATACTGCCATATGATCTCACAATAATATTTCCTGAATTCTAGAAGGTTTTGGCCAGCTTCCTCTATGTTTCTGTACATTTTCGGCCAGATGTACGACCTGCCAAATAGCGCCTCACAAATTGAGTCGCATTTGCGACTCACAATTTGCGAGGCGCCATTTGGCATGTACAACAGTGTGTTTAACACTGTTTGCGATTCCCAATGGGGTCCCAAATTGCGAGGCTCATGAATATTGATGAGCCTCTCGCAATTTGCGAGCCCATTGGGAATGACAGGCCCTCCCAGGGATGGTGGCCTGCTGGGCTCAGCAGACCACCATGTCTGGGACTGCTTTTAAATAAAGCAGCTTTTGTTTAAAATGCAGCCCGTTTTCCTTAAAGGAAAACGGGCTGCATTTAAAAAAAAATGAAATGTTTTCGTTTCCTTTTTCTAAGGGCAGGCAGTGGTCCTTGGGACCACTGCCTGCCCTTAAAAAATAATATTGCATCCATTTGCAAAGGGGAAGGGTCTAAGACCTGTTTGCGCATGCTAAAAAGCCTCCCTTAAAAAATAATATTGCATGCATTTGCAAAGGGGAAGGGTCTAAGCCCCGTTTGCGCTCGCTACAAAGCGTTGTACATCTGGCCCTTTGTCCTTGAGATTTCAGAAGTTTTTTGCTATATAATAAACAATCTCCTCTCCTCTCTAATTTAAGAGAAAAGAAGAGAGCATTATACATATAGTTAGTTACTGAAACCGATAAAGCAATTTAGGCAGAATAATTATTTTAATGTGTTAATTCTACTAATTGATGTTGGAAGATACTAATTCTGATTCAGTTGTTCCTTTGATTTGTTCTCATTTATTTATGTAACTAGCCTGATAAAATCTCTTCTATTTGATTAGGAATTTGAACCTCAAGATATCTGACGTGTTCTTTAATCTTAGTTTAAGTTGAAAACTGTTTGACCCTATAGAATGGAATGTTCAGTATCATAGCGATATTCAATTTATATCCTGAAAGCTTCCCAAATCTTGTCAAGAGGTTTATAATTTCTTTAATAGTCTGCATTACTGACTCATAAGCCATCTGCGAAGAGTTAGATTTACTGTGTTGATAAATGACCAATAATTAGTACAACAAAGGCCTCACGGAGCCCAAGGGGGTTGAAATCTCCTCGGCTCCTAAACCTTTGTTTCCAGCTGTTGCTGTGAATGTTCCACAGCTAACAGCCATGTGCAGGGCACGGCAAGAACAGTAAAAAGGGGTTGAAGTCAGCTCTTGGTTCTCCCTGACTTGGCTGAACTGCTTTTTGTAGTTCAACTAAGCCAGGGAGATCAAGGAGCTGGGCAGCATTCACCCGTCCCTCCATCTGAAGCCCTAGTACCATTCACTGAGCTACAGGAGGAGGGAAGGGTGAAGGTAGAGAACAGCAATTGAGGGAGTGGGCATTCCTACTTAGTCATTGGAATACCTGAAACGCTGAGTACCGTCTATAACCAAGAAAGCCTTCACACCTTAGCTGAGGCCTGGTATTGCTCTGAGGTACATGGATGCTTATATTTAGCCATAACCTTCAAAAGATACCTGTGGTGTACTGATTGACAGCCTTTCTCTGCACCCACAAGCATAACTACCAAATGGAAAAGGAGTTATAATTGAGGAGCCTCTTCAGGCCAATAATGCTGCCATATTCTTACCTATTGTCAGGTTGTCAGTAGCGCAAGAAAGAATTCAAAAGGTAAACGCCACTGACCTCTGCGTAGCGGCCAGCAGGAACGATGGATGGTAGAGTGGCCTCCCTCCTTCCCTGAGCACTATCCCCCACAATGCGACACTTATGCACTATGGAAAAGAGCATCCCGGGAAAAGGGAAGAGGATAAAACAACAAGAATCACTGTGGGGAATAACGCCTGCTTCCTAGGTCTTAGAACACCCTCTCTCTGTTGGTAGCACTGTATAAACACAAAGAGAGAGATATGAGAAAGCGCACAGGGAAACAAACATACAAAACAAACTAAGGTTTTAGCACTATGACACACACTCACATGGAGCCCAAAAACAGTAATCCTCCAGAAGCAGACGAGGCAAATCGCCCTCCTATGTCCCCACAGTATTGTTCCAGTGAAATAGGCGTGCACAAATAGTGCATAGGCAACTGGCAACGGAAGTCCTTTTTTGAATATAGAGCCATGCACCGCTGTTAATTTCACAGCGGAAAAACCTGATCACCAGAGTGCCCTGGTCACTGTAATGTCTTATGCAAACAATAAAAGTAAGTGGTTGGAGAGGGAGCGCACCAGCGCGTCTCCTCTCAGCTTCCGATACCTGAAAAGCCCGGGGAAATTCAGCCTCGTCAGCTAGAGTCTGGAAATGAGCACACGAGTGCTCCAACGGTCTTTTGAATTCCTCGGCAGCTAAAAGTCTGGAAATGAGCACACGAGTGCTCCGACGGTCTTCAGAAATCCTCGGAGATATGCAACGCCTGGTAACGCTGCTCGGAAACGGTCCTCCAGCGGGGAATACCTTCCGCTTCAAAGGAGCTTGTCAGATTGTCAAGCACCTACCTCCTATAGAGGCGGTGCTTATATACAAAGGGGGCGATACTTGGCCATGACGGTTCCGATTTTCTTTACCGTGCCCCATTGCCCTCTGGGACATGCAGTGTATTGGGCTCCTATGACAGGCAAACCGGCGCCCACGCATACAGGGAAGAATTGTATGGCGCGTGTGTACCCTATCCGTCCTTCCCCTATGTTTACGGAGGGTAATCGCGACAGTACCCCCTCTCAAGGATCGCCGACTCGGCGGTCGTCCAGGTTTACCCGGATGTGCAGCATGGAAACGTTCTACTAATTCAGGGCAGTGGAGATTTTGCACTGGTTCCCAGGTTCTATCCTCCACCCCAAAACCCTTCCAATCCACCAGATACTGCACTCGCCCTCTCACAATTCGGGAATCTAAGAGTTCGTGTACTTCGAACTCGTCCTGACCCTCAACTTCCAAGGGAGAGGTCGTTCAGGCAACCTCATGTGAATAGGACAGGGTTGGAGCAGAGAGACGTGAAATACAGGGTGGATGTGCCATGAACAGGGCAAGGACAGTCTCATAGCTACGGGGTTTATTATCTCCTCAATACTGTAGGGGCCAATGTATTTGGGTTTTAGTTTGCCAGCTCCCTTAAGGTGTAGGTTCTTTGTTGCTAACCACACCTTGTCCCCCACCTGGTATACAGGTTCCTTGGTTCTTTTCTTGTCAGCGAAGCGTTTTTGTGCGAGTTGGGCAGAAAACAGATGTTGTTTGGCGTCGATCAACACGGCCCTGAGGTGAGCTGGATGCTTGGAAGACTGGATTCTATCGGCCATTCGAAAGGGAGCATGTTGGGATGGTGACCATAGAGGCAAAAGAATGGAGAACAACCGAGCGTGGTGTGTTCCGCATTGTTGTAGGCAAACTCGGCCATCCATAGTAGTAGTGTACCAGTTCGTGGTGTTTTGGAGGGTGAAACAACGGAGGTATTGCTCCAAAGTTTGGTTTAAGCGCTCTGTTTTTCCATCCGTTTGAGGATGGTAGCTGGTAGAAAGTCTGGCTTCAATGTCCATAGTCTTACATAACGCTTTCCAAAACGGGAGGTGAACTGTGTTCCCCGGTCAGTAATGAGAACATGGGGTATTCCATGTACTCTCACCACGTGTTGAAGGAAGACAAGGGCTAATTCTGAAGAGGTAGGTAAACGTTTCAAAGGAACGAAATGTCCCATTTTTGTCAAATGGTCAACTACCACCAATATGGTGGTATACCCTTCACATGGGGGCATTTCAACGATAAAATCCATGGACACCGTATGCCACGGTCGAGAGGGTATGGGTAATGGTTGTAGGAGACCTGTAGGTTTCATATGAATGGCCTTTCCCTGCTTACACACGGAACAATTCTGTAGGTACGTCTCAGTGTCTTTTCTCAATGTGGGCCACCAAAAGGATCGCTCGATACAGGCTATGGTCTTGTATCTTCCCATGTGTCCTCCCAATAGAGAATCATGAGCCCATGCCAACACTCGTAATTGTAATTCGGTGTTAGGAATATACAATGAGCGATGGTGATACAACAAGTCCTTGTTGTCTGTTCGATGTTCAGGATCTTCCCGAATCCAGGCCTGGGCATCTATGTTGGCTAAGGATACTTTGAGGTCCTCTAGGAAGTCTTGTGACGCGATCAAAGCAATGGTTTGGTTCCGGAAAGCCGCCTCAGGGAGTATTGAGGGTGGTTCTGGGTTTTCTGACAACATGTGTCCCTCGGAGTCTTCTATGCGAGAGAGAGCATCCGCCTTGCCGTTCTGGGGGCCTGGTCTGTACTTGATTACGAATTCAAAATCGGAAAAGAAAAGAGTCCATCGCAACTGACGTGGTGTTAGGGCCTTGGCGGTTTTCAGGAACAATAAGTTCCGATGATCGGTGTATATCTCAATGACGTGGCGTGCTCCCAAGAGATAATGTATCCATTCCTCGCACGCCCGTTTTATGGCTAGCAGTTCTTTATCTGAGATGGAGTAGTTCACTTCACTGGGGTTGAGCTTTTTTGAGAAATAGGCCACAGGGTGTAGCTGACCTGTTTTGGGATGTCGTTGAGACAAAACCCCCCCTATGGCATATTGAGAAGCGTCGGTCTCAACAATGAAGGGGAGCTGCGGGTCAGGATGTCGTAATATGGGCGCCTGAGTGAACCTTCGTTTTAGTATCTGAAAGGACTGTTCTGCCTCTTTTCCCCAAGCAAAAGAGGTGTTTTTCCGCAACAAGCTGGAAATGGGGTGAATGATCTTCGAGAAGTCCTTGATGAATCGCCGATAATAGTTGGCGAAACCTAAGAAGCTTTGTACTGCCTTTATGTGTTGTGGGGTTTTCCACTCATCACCGCTCTTGACCCTCACCAAATGGTAGGCGCCTCGTAGGTCCAGCTTCGTAAAAAAGCGAGCCCCCTTGAGTTGATCCAAGAGTACAGGAATCAGGGGTAAGGGGTAGCGGTTTTTTACCGTGACTCGATTGATTGCTCTGTAGTCTATGCAGGTTCGAAGTTCGTCACAATCCTTCTTAGGGATGAAAAAGAGCAGAGAGGAAGCAGGGGATGCAGAATGCCTGATGAAGCCAGATGCTAGGTTCTCTTCAAGGTAGTTTTTAAGTAGTGTGTCTCTGGTTCTGTCAGAGCATACACCCGGCTGCATGGAATCTCGGCTCCGGGCATCAGCTCAATGCTACAGTCATAAACCCGGTGGGGTGGAAGCTGGGTGGCTTTCTGTTTATCGAAGATAGACTGGTAATCTTTATACTCTTCGGGCAAGGCGGTGGAACAGCAGTATCTGTCTCTTACACATGCGGTTGCCAGGAACCCTGCCTGGGTGCTCTCTGTTTTTTCTGAAAGGGCCGCTTGTTTGGTGCAGTGCTCCTTACAATAGCTAGAGTTCAAGAGCACTGAGCGGGCCGCCCATCGGACGACAGGATCATGTATAGTGAGCCATGGCATACCCAGGATGAGAAGGAACTGTGGTGCGTCAATGATATCAAACTGGATGTATTCATAATGGTCCTCTCCAACTTGCATCTTGAGTGGGACAGTATGGTACGTGACGGGCCCTGAAGACAACGCAGTACCGTCCACTGCTTTTACGTTTTCTGGTGTCTCTTTCCTTTCCCATGGCACACCAATTTTTTGGGCGTACTTTTGATCGATAAAGTTTCCTGTAGCACCGGAGTCCAGTAATGCAGCCACCTCAACTTTTTCCTCCCTCGTAACCTGAAGATAGATACTCATAGTTAAATGAGCAACAGCTGGTTGCATGGTATTGGCGATTACTGAAGAGATCATAGTATGTCTGTCACCTGAACCAGTGATCTCATCCTGATTCAGGCTTTTCAGTTTTCCGTTGGTTCCCGTTGCCCCATTGCTGCTTGCACTCGTGGAACGTTGTTTCGTTCTGGAAGCTGAGCCCGGGCGCGACATTCCCTGATGAAGTGCCCCCTTTTCCATAATATAGGCATAGCTTCATCTTTCGCCTTTTTCTCTCTCTTCTGTGGAGATGGGTCCTCGGATACCCCCTATCTGCATCGGCTCGATCCCTTCAGAAGGTTTAGAATGTTCTTCGGTAGCGGGTTTGGATCTAGGAAACAGAAAACGCGTGTCCCCCCGGTTCCTGTCCCCTTTTCTTTCCTGTATTCGCTGGTCCAGTTGAACCGTGAGATCAATCATTTCTTCACAGGTCTGGGGTAACTGTACCACCTGCGCAAGGACATCTTTTAATTCCCCACGCAACCCTTGGTAGAAAAGAGTGGTTCGCTTTTCCTGGGGCCAGTCTGTTTCTACTACTAGGCGGTTGAACGTTGTAATGTACGTCAATAAATCCTGAGAACCTTGTTTAAGGGTGATAAGTTCGCGGTCCAGGGTCATCATATGGGATTTTCTGTCAAACAGTTTTCTCATTTCCAAACAAAATTCTGTAAATTTATGTAAAACAGGGTCATTTCGTTCCATCAATGGTATGGTCCAGCTCGCTGCATTCCCTCCCATGTACGACATCATAAAGGTGGTCTTAGCCGCTTCCTCCTGAAAGACTGCAGGTTTACACAAGAAATGCAGCCGACATTGATTTAGGAAGGTTTCAAACTTCTTCGGATCTCCGTAGAAACGCTCTGGCGGCGCTAAAGGTATTCCTGTGTTTTGTATGACATGGACGGTGGGAACGGAGTCAACTGAAGGTGGAGGAACAGGAGTGGCTGCAAAGAACCCACCCCCTTGTGTGGTGACTGAGGAGGGTACTGTATGCACCGGAGGAGTGAAGGTAGCTTGCCTGATATAAGAACTTGACCCTATACCTTTACGAGATAGGCCGGCTACCTCTCTGCGTAACGTGCCCATCTCCTTCCTTAATTCTTGGTTTTCCAAACGAGAAGTTTGTACCTCCTGCTGCAGAGCCGATAGGCTCTCCAACAGCGAGGTCAAAACCACGTTGGTGTCCATCGTCCAGGCTGGGCGTCGATCTTGGGCTTGACAATCTGTCAGGTTGTCAGTAGCGCAAGAAAGAATTCAAAGGTAAACGCCACTGACCTCTGCGTAGCGGCCAGCAGGAACGATGGATGGTAGAGTGGCCTCCCTCCTTCCCTGAGCACTATCCCCCACAATGCGAAACTATGGAAAAGAGCACCCCGGGGAAAAGGGAAGAGGATAAAACAACAAGAATCACTGTGGGGAATAACGCCTGCTTCCTAGGTCTTAGAACACCCTCTCTCTGTTGGTAGCACTGTATAAACACAAAGAGAGAGATATGAGAAAGCGCACAGGGAAACAAACATACAAAACAAACTAAGGTTTTAGCACTATGACACACACTCACATGGAGCCCAAAAACAGTAATCCTCCAGAAGCAGACGAGGCAAATCGCCCTCCTATGTCCCCACAGTATTGTTCCAGTGAAATAGGCGTGCACAAATAGTGCATAGGCAACTGGCAACGGAAGTCCTTTTTTGAATATAGAGCCATGCACCGCTGTTAATTTCACAGCGGAAAAAACCTGATCACCAGAGTGCCCTGGTCACTGTAATGTCTTATGCAAACAATAAAAGTAAGTGGTTGGAGAGGGAGCGCACCAGCGCGTCTCCCTCTCAGCTTCCGATACCTGAAAAGCCCCGGGAAATTCAGCCTCGTCAGCTAGAGTCTGGAAATGAGCACACGAGTGCTCCAACGGTCTTTGAATTCCTCGGCAGCTAAAAGTCTGGAAATGAGCACACGAGTGCTCCGACGGTCTTCAGAAATCCTCGGAGATATGCAACGCCTGGTAACGCTGCTCGGAAACGGTCCTCCAGCGGGGAATACCTTCCGCTTCAAAGGAGCTTGTCAGATTGTCAAGCACCTACCTCCTATAGAGGCGGTGCTTATATACAAAGGGGGCGATACTTGGCCATGACGGTTCCGATTTTCTTTACCGTGCCCCATTGCCCTCTGGGACATGCAGTGTATTGGGCTCCTATGACAGGCAAACCGGCGCCCACGCATACAGGGAAGAATTGTATGGCGCGTGTGTACCCTATCCGTCCTTCCCCTATGTTTACGGAGGGTAATCGCGACACCTATTCTACGATGCTTTATAACACCCTAAAAGCGGGGGTGTGAGAATAATCTTTGTGAGTGTACTTTGTAGTCTTTCAACTAATTTCTTTCCATAGATTTTACTTTTGGTATTGGAAAGTGAAATAGGTCTATTTGGAGAACAAATAGTGGCATCTTTCTATAGCTGGTTTATTAAAAATCAAAATAGAAGCCTTTGCTATGATTCCTGAGTAGTGCCCCAGATAAAATATTTCTGGCAGATGCCATGGTGTGGTACTATGATACGTTCTAGTAAATATTTTCAGAGATCCACTGGCTGATCATCCAGATGCCTTCCCATTCTTCAGAGATGGATCACCCTTCTTAATCTCTTCAGTTGTGAAAGGCTGTGCTAACACTTTCAGTTCATCTTTACTTGCCGAGGGAAAAATATTTTCTCCACAAATTTGTTTCATAATAAAAGATTGGCATCATTTCCATTGAAGGATGCTGCATACAATGCTTCCTAGTAGGTCACAAAAGTCACGTGGATTGCATCATCGGTTGTCTTTATTATTCCAATGTCTAACATCTTGATCTAATTTTAATTATGTCTTTGCATTGTCTACCATGCTAAGCCTTTCCCACATTTCTCATTTAATTAATAGACTTTCTCTGGGTGTCTCAGACTCTTTCAACTGCACTTTAAGTCTCTCTCTCTACATAGCTTTTTTGAGCATCAGCTAACATCTCAGCAATTAGAATCCGAGTAACTGTATCAGGTTGATCTACAGTTTGTAGTTTCCCTATTTTGTCAGTCAGTCTGGTTCGTTCTGCCTTCTTTTCCCCCAGCTTCTTATTGTATATTCAATAATTTTACCTTTAAGAAGGATTTATACCTGGAAAATGTGTTGATTTAACATTCAGTTGAAATTTTCTTGAGTTGTTATCCCTATGTGAGTCAAAACTTCTGTGTCCTTCATCAGAGACCAATCAAAGGTCTAGTGAGTAGGGCTATCAATAACCTAAAGATTATGGCCATATGATCTGATATGTGAAATGGACACAACATGACATCACTCAGCTTGTCCACAAGTCATATGGGCAACAACAACAAATTTAATTTGAAACAAAGGTTTATAGCTTGCACAATAGAAAGTCAACATTCATTTTCAGGATACAACTTCAAATAGGGATCAAATAAGTCAATATTTATTATTTGGGTTTTTACTCCATCTTTCAATTTAGGGTGTGGTTTAAGAGGCCTTCTAGTGGATCACTCTATTGTTGTGGAGCTAAGTTCCAGTCCCCAACAATTACGTGTGGAACATTCATCTATCATATCTCTATTTCTAATGTTTGAACAACATGTGTGTCATCAATATCGGTACCATAAATGAGAAAGCTAACAAACAAATTAAAAATGTACTTGACATTATTTTTGTATTGCTAGCTGTAGGCTTTTAAATAACATGCATTACAAAAAATGTGCATGAGTTTCGGTCTCTGTAAAACAGATAAATATTGTGAATTAATTTTCAACTGCTGGTTCTGCTTTTAGTCTCCTTCCTCCTAATAACCACAATACATGCAGGAATAACTCTGCAGGAAGAATGATGTGACGATGTGCAGGTGAATGAATTCATGCAATGTATTTTAAAGTCGTTATTTTGCTTTTCGCAAAAAGATTGTGAATGATGAATGCTTACACCAGTAGGGTATGTATGTAACTACTATTAGTGATACATTTGTCCTGGATGGAAAGCAAGAGAAATGTATTTAATCTGATGTAACTTCATCATGTCATATTTTAAAATGTCATATTTGTCTGTATACTGTGTATTATTCACAACACTGTAAAAGGGCTTTTTTATCTGGGATTCTTTTGCTTCTTTTTGTTCAAATCCCTGCTGGATTGTGCTGCTATTATTTTTATTTGGAGAGACATTTGCCACATTATTTAAATATTTTGCATTTGCCATTATTTTGCATTTCACTGTTGTTCTTTGGAGCTGTTGACTGCAAGCAGAGTTTAATTTACTTGCCACAAATGGCACTGTTGAATTTATTTAAATTAATATCAAACTTTCACAACAAGTGCACAGTTTATGGGCTTTTTCTTTAAGCACACAACGTGATGTGTCTTACAAAGCATTGGTAACTTATTCTAAGTGACATTATTATTTCAATTTAAACTGAATCGTGTATTGTTTCTTTTGACAATTTATTTGTCCCGCCAAGTTTTTCAATGAACTCAAATCGGCCATTCTTCCACTCTGGTCCGTGATTATCCATGAATCTCTCATTCAGGGCAGGAATCCGGATTGCCTCAAGATGGTTCAAGTCACCCCATCCCAAAAAAGCCAAATGCAGACTTAGTGGATCCTAACAACTTCCGTCCAATTACTAATATCATAACTTTGACCAAAATGCTTGAGAAATGTGTTCACACTCAGCTCTGCAACCACATTGAGAAGTTTCAGCTCCTTGACCTCTACCAGTCAGGTTTCAGAGCGGGTCATAGTACTGAAACGGCCCTAACACACATTGTTGATTACAACTTGAGATCTCTTGACCAGAATGTACTCTGTCTACTGAACCTTCTTGATCTGTCCTCAGCGTTTGACACTGTCAAACATGAAAACCTGATTGTCTTTCTTCAAAGTAGGATGTGGTTATCGGGCCCTGTCTTAAATTGGTTTGCCTCATTCCTACGAAACAGAACGCAAAGAATCAAAGTCAAGCACTCCCTTGCAACCAGTACACCGGTCTCAATTGGAGTGCCTCAAGGTTCCACACTCTTGTCCATGCATTTCAATCTTTTCATGGAACCAGTCTCTGAAATTCTGTACCGTTCTAACATTCAATACCATATGTATGCCGATGACACACAATTGTATTTGAAAATCTCTTCTCCAGATGACATCAAAACTCTAAACTGTGTGCTGCTAAAAACTCAACAATGGTTAACTCATGATCATCTTTTGCAAAATACTCTCAAGACAGAATTCCTCTTGATTTGCCCCCCACAATCATACTGCACCCACTCAAGACTGGCTCAAACAACTTACAGCTCTCAACTGCACACCTCATGTTGTTGACTCTGCGACATCTATAGGCATAACTCTGGACAAATAACTGAATATGCAAGATCACATCAGTGCAACTACAAAGGGAGCCAATCATCAGCTCAACACATTAAGGAAAATCAAGCCATTCTTGCCTTCTGAGGACATTCAATCTGCAGTCCAATCCCTAGTTATCTCACGCTTAGAGTATAGAATGGTGACCCTAGCTGGGTTACCCAAAGCTAGAATGGCACCTCTAAGAGCCACTCTAAACTCTGCGGCCAGACTCATCACTGGTTCTAGAAAACATGACTACATCACACCAGACCTAATTCAACTCAACTGGCTGTCTATTGAAGCTAGGATTAGTTTCAAGATAGCCTGCCTGATGCACAAAGCTATTCACTACAACACCCCCGTTTACCTGACAAGAAAACATGAACTATCTGGTTTGAACCGGACCCTAAGAAGCTCTAACACCCTCCTGTTGCAACCTCCCAAATTCAAAAAGAAAAGAATGTACAACCGTGCCTTCTCTGGTCTTGCACCAAGAATATGGAATGGTCTTCCTCCCGAGATCAGATCTAACCCCTCTACTGCCTCATTCAAAAAGCAAGTTAAATGGTTACTCCTGAATGACCATCTACAGCAATAGTCCCAAGGCCACCTTAACTACTCTTTGATACCTATGTTCATCGTTGTAATTTTGTCTCTCCGCGTGCTGCGTAAGATGTGTTGCTCTACTTATACTTTACATGTCCCACAAGATGGGTTGTTGCTCTTTTTTTTTGCATTTGTGCTTCTTAAGGTCCTTTATGGTGTTGTATTTGTAGGAAGGTGGAATCTGACTATATGGTTGCCCCCACTTTTTTTATGGTGTTTTGCTGGTTTATGACTTAGTTGGACTGGGATCCTGCTATTCAGGGCCCCAGTCTATCTGCTTTCTCTGTAAAAAGGTTTCCATGTGCCTTAGGCACATCACTGATTGGGATCTGGAGTGCCCTTATAAGTCCCTAGTATATGGTATACTATGTACCAAGGGCATAGGTACCTCAGAGGCCTGCCAGGGGCTGCAGCATGTATTATGCCACCCCTGGAAGGCCATCCAAACTGACACCACAGGTCTGCTACTACAGCCTGGGTAAGGTGGTGCATGCACCCCTTACTGTGATATAGGTTACCTATATCACTAACTACATACACACATATAAACCTATAAGTCACTCCTAAAGGCAGAGTGCATGGTTCCTATGTGAGAGGGTGCCCCTGCATGAGCAGGGCCCCTCTACAGCGTTCGGAGACCATCTCTGATGCTGTTTGTAGTGCAGCCTGACCATATACTCTTAAGCGCATTATATCCTCGCGGTAAAATGCTAACTTTGGAATGGCTGCACCTAAACATGTCGTGTTTGGTGTCAAACATCTTGGAATACTACCCCCCGCCAATCCTGGTGGCGGGGGTAGCATTCCACCTTTCTAGAGGGAAAGACATGTTAACTCTGACTAGTCCGGTAACTTCTTTCCAGAGCCCTGGCATCACAAAATGGATGCTGCTGCCACAGACACGAGTCTGGCCTCCTGCTGCTGGACGAAACTCCGGCAGGGGAGGCCTGGACAATAGGTTTCCTGTCCCAGGGAGGTGTGACCACCTCCCCAGACAGGATAATGTGTATTGGGGCTGGGCGGGAGCACTTTCGGGTGCTTTGAAGTCCTGCACTGGGGGCACATTTGGTGTCCCTGTGCATACCCCAGTTCAAACCGGATCAGGGGCTTGCAGCCCCTGCTTTGGCACGAACTGGACAAAGGGAAAGGGGTGTAGCCACCCTCTGCCCTGACCCACCCATAGGTGGGGCCACAGAGTAGTCCAACCCCTATCTTTAGTATAAAGGTAGGAACCCAGTCCTTAGGACTTTAGATTATCCCTGGAAGAAACTCTGTAACTGAATCCTGGACCTTCGACGCTCTACTCACGATTAGAGGACAGAAGAATCTCCCTTGGGGTCAAGGAGTGACTCCCCTGCTTGGCAGGCACCAAAGAAGCATCTGTCCGGTTCGCAATTCTGAAGCTCCCGTCGGACGCCGAAGTCATCACATCACCAGAGGTAGATTCTCAGACTTCCCCGAGGCTACCCTGAGTCCCCAGAAAAGCTGAGGCCCGTGGCTATCGTGGGTGACTTGAGACCGTGACCCCTAGACACCGAGCACATTTGCAAGTGCATCCTCTTCTGGGTCTCCCAAGAAGTCGTGCTTTGGGCTCCGAGTAGCCCTAGCCTCCAGCACCACCTGCACCGAAGATCACTGGCCCCCACTCCACGAGTGTCCTGTAAGCTAGATCCACGTGGGGCGTCACGAGGCTCCTTCGCGGTCGCTAGCCCGTTGGCTAGTAGCCCTTAACGAAGGCCAATCCTTTTCTAACTTGGCATCCTGGTTGCTCCAGGCCTGCCCTCACTTATCCTCGCTGGGTGAGTTCCACAGACCTTGCTGGTCTGCACCATCGACGATCTACATCTTCACCAAGACTTGCTGTTGCCAAGGCTTGTTGGGTCCAATCCGGTCGCCGACACCTCAGCACTCGACAGACATCGAGTACCAGCCCGAATCCTGCTCCTAGTTGCCGACAACGCCTCCGGGACCTCGTGGCTGAAGAGTCAAGACAACCGTCAACGCACCTGAAGCACTCGACATCGGTGGGCATCTGTCCATCGCCTTCCTGGTCACTGGCTAGTGACCCAGACTCTGTCCCCTCTGCTTTCAGGTTCTTCAGAACTCCGATCCACTCTTGGATCCACCTGGACACTTTTCTCTTGGTCGCCAGCAGCACTTTGCAGCAGATCGCCATCCGAATCGACGACGAAACCCGACCCCGAAAGGCACCTATGCACCCGGCTTCCCTGGGTGAGGTAACACGAGTACTCCGGTGCTCCCGTGGGTAGAGACTCTTCAAAGTCCTAGATCTCAAAGGGTTTTGTCCAAGTCCTCTTTTAAGTGTCCCTTTTCTCTAATTTCCCGATCCCGACTTTCTCCATAGAAGTCAACGGCGTATCGCGGTTGTGTATTTACACTGCACGCGTCTCCCGTGGGTCCCCTGTGTCACTACCTTGGGTGGTTCCTTGTGGTCCAAGCACTTCTAGAGGCTCTAGGCCTAGTGTCTAGTTCAGTCGTGGTTCGCATACCACTTTATTGGTATATGGTTTGGTACGCCCCTAGGGCCCAAACGTGTATTTGTGCTATTACTGTGTTTAAATAACTTCTAACTTATGTACTTCGAACTCTAGCCTCATAAAGAGACTAGAGGGGTGTGTTTAGCAATAAATACATATATTTTGAATATATACCTGGTGTGGTGCTCTTTCATTTGGTCACTCAAGAGATTATAGACTGGTAAAACAAGCTGCTTTACATTCCTTCAAGACTTAGCCTGAAGGCTGCTCTCCATAGCTACCACTAGGATAGCTTTCAATAAGGTTGTCTTTAACCTATCTCCAATAAGGGGTTGTTTGGACTGGTGCAAGGTGCCCACTATAATTAGTGGACAGCATATGCCAGGCCAACTTCTCACATTGGTGGCAGCGTGTGGGATTCCAGCTTGCTATTGTTTTACCAGATAATCTCAATTGAATTGATCAACTGAAAACCACTAAAGGTACCTAAGGTACATATAATTTAAGCTTAGAATACAGTAAGTTCTACTGAACTTAGAGTTGTGTGTTAAGGGATAGCACAACCCTTTCTACAACTCAAGAGAGTTTAGTAGGCCACACTAGAGTAGGTAGTGCATACACCACACCACACTAGTAATGTCTTTAAGGGCAGGATCTAAAGAATCCTTGCAGGAAGCCATTGAGCTTCCACCCTCCAAGTATGATACACTCCCATTCTTGGAATTGAGAGCTTTATGCAACTTGAGAAAAATAAGGACAGGCCAAAGCCCCACCACCCAACACCTCAAGGAGTTGTTGGTGGCTTATGACCTTAGTAAGCCCTTGGGGACTGAAGGGGTAGGAGCTGAGGGTGGGGCAGAGGAAGAGGAAGAGGCCAGGGGTACCAATACCCCCAGCCCCCTCTGAAACTGGCCAGGAGGGTGACAATGACCCTGACCTGGATAACCCAATCCCTCCTGTGGAAGATGATGAGGATGATCAGAATGATCCCCACTTTGTCTCCCCAGGAAGGATTAAGAGTGTGCCCAGAAAGTCTAGATCTCCTTCTCAGGAGTCTAACCACTCTGGCACCTCCATAGGGAGCTCTATCTCCTCTCACAGGAGGGAATCCTCTCATGAGAGAAGAGACAGACTGGTCCAGTATGAGGAAACTCAGCTGGAAATCAGAAAAAAGCAATTGGCTTTAGATAGGGAATCCCTAGATCTCCTTAGAGAGAGAAGAAAGTTGGGACTAGAGTCCCATGGTGGCAGCAATATCCCTAGAGATAGGGAAAGGTCTTATGACCATAGAAACCTAAACAAGATTGTCCCTCCCTACCAGAGTGGGGATGACATCCACAAATGGATAACTGCACTGGAGAGGGCCTGTAAAGTTCAGAAGGTCCCCCAGAGGCAGTGGGCAGCAATCTTGTGGCTCTCCTTTGCAGACAAAGGTAGAGACAAGCTCCTCACTGTAAGAGAAGAGGATGCTGACAATTACACAGTCTTGAAGAGTGCTCTGATAGATGGGTTTGGCCTAACCACTGAACAGTATAGGTTGAAGTTCAGAGACACCCAAAAGCTCAGACTCAAGACTGGGTTGATTTTGTAGATTGTGCTACAAAGGCTCTGGAAGGTTGGATACATGGCAACAAAGTGCATGACTTTTTAGGATTGTACAATTTGATTATGAGGGAGCAGATCCTTAATAATTGTCAAAACCAGCTTTTGCACCAGTATCTGGTGGACTCTGATCTGACCTCTCCCCAAGAATTGGGAAAGAAGGCAGACAAATGGGTCAGAACCAGAGTAAAAACTAGAAATCAGGGTGGTGACCAGAAGAAAGATTCTACTAAGTCCCAAGAGAAAGGTGGGGATAAATCTAAGGATAAGTCCCCTACAGGGCCCCAAAATTCCTCTTCTGGGGGTGGGTCCCAAACTCCTTCCTCTCCTGAAAAGAAACCCTATTGCCATGTCTGTAAAAAGCCTGGGCACTGGAAAACTGATCCCAGTTGCCCCAGGATTGGCAATAAAGAAAATGTTCCTCCCACAACTACTACCACCCCTCCTGGTACTACCAGTAGTAATCCTCCAGTTGGGAGTAGTGCACCCAAAAGTTGGGTGCTTTTGCAAGAGGAACAGAGGTGAGCCCTAGTTTAGACAGGGACCCCTCAACAGACTCCTCTGACTCTGATGGTGGTATAGGATTTGCCACCTTTACCATGGGTCCCACAGCGTTGGGCAGGTACAGATTGGAGCCAATAATTAATGGTCAGAAAGCTGTGGCATTTAGGGACACAGGGGCTAGTGTCACCATGGTGGCAGGAAACTAGTCCCCCTCACCAGTTTTTACCTGAGTTTAAGTACCAGGTGACCAACATTGATGGTGTCAGAACAGATCACCCCATGGCCATAGTCAATCACAGCTGGGAGGGGGTCACAGGCCCAAAGAGAGTGGCAGTGTCCCCCACCTTACCTGTAGATTGCCTGATGGGCAATGATTTGGAAATTTCAGCCTGGGCTGAAGTTGAACACCAAACCCATCTTAGGATGTTGGGCGTCCCTGTAAAGGTTAGTGGGGCTGTGATGGCCACAGCCCCAGCCCAAGAATTTGGAGAGATGGAGCCTGAAAGAATGGCCCACTCTCCCCAAAAGAGAGCACAAGGGTTGAAGAAAAGTCTTCTTCCCCCAGACAGTAGGTAAGGGTCAGCCTCCTCAGGGAACTGACCCTACCCCTAGTGAAGGAACGGCCACAGAGGTAGTCAGGCCTGGCCTGACCACCCCCTGATGGCAGAGGACCCTTCCAAGGTGGTACCCAGTCTGGAGCAGGTAACCTGCCCCTCTCTACCCTGCCTCAGTCAGCCCAGGGCTGCAGAGGTCAGGGAGGTCAGTGGACCCCCAGGGCCCCCTGTCCAGAGGAACCCCCATCAGCAGATTAGGGGCACCCAGTCTAGTAGCCCTAGCCAGGTGAAAACTCCTCTACACACTGAGGGATCCCCCATGCCTTTATGTAGGGACCTCCCCCAGAAGGTCTCTGGTAGGCAGGGGCAAACCTGGGACCTCAAGGTTCCAAACCTGCCCTGTCCCTCCAGTAGTCCATCCAAAGGGACCCAACCCCCAGCTGTAGGCAGCCAAAGGTTGACCCTTAGAGCAAAGTGCAACTCAGTCATGGAAAGACAGGCATACATGGTGACCAGTGATCTGAGGAAGCTGAGGCCAACATTCCTAGGGCCTCACTTCCCTACTCAGACACCTCACCAGCCTTGTACTTTACCTAAGCACACCACAGGTAGTGATTCCCCATGGTGGAGACCCTCTCATACCCTTAGGGTGAGGGATTGCTTAGTGGGCCATAAGACAGGGGGCAACCATGCTAGTGCAGGTGCTTCCTTATATGACCACTTAGTCAATGAAGGCTCAACTGGCCAAGGTTAGCCTTATCTCCTTTCGTTTGGGGGGTTATGTAGGAAGGTGGAATCTGACTATATGGTTGCCCCCACTTTTTTATGGTGTTTTGCTGGTTTATGACTTAGTTGGACTGGGATCCTGCTATTCAGGGCCCCAGTCTATCTGCTTTCTCTGTAAAAGGTTTCCATGTGCCTTAGGCACATCACTGATTGGGATCTGGAGTGCCCTTATAAGTCCCTAGTATATGGTATACTATGTACCAAGGGCATAGGTACCTCAGAGGCCTGCCAGGGGCTGCAGCATGTATTATGCCACCCCTGGAAGGCCATCCAAACTGACACCACAGGTCTGCTACTGCAGCCTGGGTAAGGTGGTGCATGCACCCCTTACTGTGATATAGGTTACCTATATCACTAACTACATACACACATATAAACCTATAAGTCACTCCTAAAGGCAGAGTGCATGGTTCCTATGTGAGAGGGTGCCCCTGCATGAGCAGGGCCCCTTTACAGCGTTCGGAGACCATCTCTGATGCTGTTTGTAGTGCAGCCTGACCATATACTCTTAAGCGCATTATATCCTCGCGGTAAAATGCTAACTTTGGAATGGCTGCACCTAAACATGTCGTGTTTGGTGTCAAACATCTTGGAATACTACCCCCCACCAATCCTGGCGGCGGGGGTAGCATTCCACCCTTCTAGAGGGAAAGACATGTTAACTCTGACTAGTCCGGTAACTTCTTTCCAGAGCCCTGGCATCACAAAATGGATGCTGCTGCCACAGACACGAGTCTGGCCTCCTGCTGCTGGACGAAACTCCGGCAGGGGAGGCCTGGACAATAGGTTTCCTGTCCCAGGGAGGTGTGACCACCTCCCAGACAGGATAATGTGTATTGGGGCTGGGCGGGAGCACTTTCGGGTGCTTTGAAGTCCTGCACTGGGGGCACATTTGGTGTCCCTGTGCATACCCCAGTTCAAACCGGATCAGGGGCTTGCAGCCCCTGCTTTGGCGCGAACTGGACAAAGGGAAAGGGTGTAGCCACCCCTCTGCCCTGACCCACCCATAGGTGGGGCCACAGAGTAGTCCAACCCCTATCTTTAGTATAAAGGTAGGAACCCAGTCCTTAGGACTTTAGATTATCCCTGGACGAAACTCTGTAACTGAATCCTGGACCTTCGACGCTCTACTCACGATTAGAGGACAGAAGAATCTCCCTTGGGGTCAAGGAGTGACTCCCCTGCTTGGCAGGCACCAAAGAAGCATCTGTCCGGTTCGCATTTCTGAAGCTCCCGTCGGACGCCGAAGTCATCGCATCACCAGAGGTGGATTCTCAGACTTCCTCGAGGCTACCCTGAGTCCCCAGCAAAGCTGAGGCCCGTGGCTATCGTGGGTGACTTGAGACCGTGACCCCTGGACACCAAGCACATTTGCAAGTGCATCCTCTTCTGGGTCTCCCAAGAAGTCGTGCTTTGGGCTCCGAGTAGCCCTAGCCTCCAGCACCACCTGCACTGAAGATCACTGGCCCCCACTCCACGAGTGTCCTGTAAGCCAGATCCACGTGCGGCGTCACAAGGCTCCTTCGCGGTCGCTAGCCCGTTGGCTAGTAGCCCTTAACGAAGGCCAATCCTTTTCTAACTTGGCATCCTGGTTGCTCCAGGCCTGCCCTCACTTACCCTCGCTGGGTGAGTTCCACAGACCTTGCTGGTCTGCACCATCGACGATCTACATCTTCACCAAGACTTGCCGTTGCCAAGGCTTGTTGGGTCCAATCCGGTCGCCGACACCTCAGCACTCGACAGACATCATGTACCAGCCCGAATCCTGCTCCTGGTCGCCGACAACACCTCCGGGACCCTCGTGGCTGAAGAGTCAAGACAACCGTCAACGCACCTGAAGCACTCGACATCGGTGGGCATCTGTCCATCGCCTTCCTGGTCACTGGCTAGTGACCCAGACTATGTCCCCTCTGCTTTCAGGTTCTTCAGAACTCCGATCCACTCTTGGATCCACCCGGACACTTTTCCCTTGGTCGCCAGCAGCACTTTGCAGCAGATCGCCATCCGAATCGACGACGAAACCCGACCCCGAAAGGCACCTATGCACCCGGCTTCCCTGGGTGAGGTAACACGAGTACTCCGGTGCTCCCGTGGGTAGAGACTCTTCAAAGTCCTAGATCTCAAAGGGTTTTGTCCAAGTCCTCTTTTAAGTGTCCCTTTTCTCTAATTTCCCGATCCCGACTTTCTCCATAGAAGTCAACGGCGTATCGCGGTTGTGTATTTACACTGCAAGCGTCTCCCGTGGGTCCCCTGTGTCACTACCTTGGGTGGTTCCTTGTGGTCCAAGCACTTCTAGAGGCTCTAGGCCTAGTGTCTAGTTCAGTCGTGGTTCGCATACCACTTTATTGGTATATGGTTTGGTACGCCCCTAGGGCCCAAACGTGTATTTGTGCTATTACTGTGTTTAAATAACTTCTAACTTATGTACTTGAACTCTAGCCTCATAAAGAGACTAGAGGGGTGTGTTTAGCAATAAATACATATATTTTGAATATATACCTGGTGTGGTGCTCTTTCATTTGGTAACTCAAGAGATTATAGACTGGTAAAACAAGCTGCTTTACATTCCTTCAAGACTTAGCCTGAAGGCTGCTCTCCATAGCTACCACTAGGATAGCTTTCAATAAGGTTGTCTTTAACCTATCTCCAATAAGGGGTTGTTTGGACTGGTGCAAGGTGCCCACTATAATTAGTGGACAGCATATGCCAGGCCAACTTCTCACAGTATTCATGCCTCTACCTCCGTACGGGTCATGTTCATGCTTTATAAAACTTTTCAAATAAATAAAAATAAATTTGCCAAGAGAAAAAATTTAATGTTATGGTTTATATATATGTTTTTGCTATTTACATTGCCAATATAACTTTAATTATATTCACTGAATAAATCTAATGATAAAAAAAACAAGTGAGAGCCTTGCAGTAAATTATTTCTTGCTCAGTTTGAATTCACTTTGCATTCCACTGGTCCTGTGGATAGATCATTTCTGCTCAAAGGAAAGCATCAACAAAAACACATGCAACTGTTATAAGCTCTTTACACTTTTGGAGTCTGTTGGCTGCCAACCTTACCTGATTTATTATTTATTGTCAGAATTAGGGATGATGGTCTAATTAAAAGAACTACCTTTAACACTGGTTTCTTGCTGTGATAGAGCTGCAGTAGAGACCCAGGGGGTTTCTAAGAGACCCATCTGACTGTACAATATATGTGTCTCTTGTATATATATTTATGTGGTTGGCCCCAGAGTCTCCTAACATCAGTATTTCTGTCTGTTGTTTATTTTTCAATAAAGCAGTGCATTAAATTTCACAGTCCCTACTGTGAACAGTGTAGCAATTTCTATTATTAAGTAGATTAGCACCATATCTCTTTTCCCTTTCCGAAGCTGCATGAACCTTCTTTCCTACCTCCCTTTGCTCACCAAATGCTCCCAATTTTGCTTATCACCCTGGAAAATTCCCATATCTTCCTTTAGCATTAGCACCTCACAGCTAAATTAAGAGACCCCACCAGAAAAAGGAATAAAACACCCCAAACTCTGTGTTATCACGGTTTTATATGTTTTTTAGTATGTAATGTATATATGTATTTTGTGTTTCTACTTTTTTCTTTGTTTTAACACCTCTGCTTAGGTTTCCAACAATTAATTGTTCAGCCTCCTGTAAATATAAAACAAATTTAGGGAAGCCATTAACGAGAATCTTGTATCTAGAAGGGTGCTGAAGGAAAGCATCAGAACCAAAGTTATTAAATCTAGGAATTGACTGGTGATTTGACCTGGGAGACGACTTAACAGACGAGGCCTGGTGATACTGTGTTGCCCAGACAGATATGCTATCCCCTAATTATAGACTCCCACTGCTTCACACAAAATTCCTAGATAGACTTTACTGCACACCCTTCAGTTTGCACAAAATAGTGGTATCTGAGAATACACGATGCCTGCAGTCCCTGGGAGGACGATTTTCTGCATCTGGAGTGGTAGTGCGAAAAATAGCTGAATTCTGGTCCTTGGTCTCCCATTGTATTGACACAGTGAAACTTGCCACCGGTGGCTCTCCTAGGGTAAGTTAAGGACATTCCTTTGGACACTGTAAACGTACCGCTTTGCTACTGGTCCTAGCCAAGAGATGTGTTGCTGTGCTCTGCGGTTAATGCACCTATCTTAAGGTGAATGACTGGCTGACCAACATGGCCTACTGCCAGGAAGAACTGGAGCAATATTGGCTACTGATTCCTGCCAGGTCACTCTCAAAATATATTTGGAGCCTGGTAACGACCTACCTGGTTGCTCATGCTGGGGGGGGGGGAGAAGGAAGGGGTGATTGCACCTGCCTGATCGGTTCCCAAGAGAGGGGGGGACACCTTGCTTACATATGCTGCTTTTGGTGATAGCAGCAGAGCGACTTGATTGCTTACCTTCCTGACAACCAATGTCGATACACGTACTTGATAGTACTGCACTCAGTAATGCCTTTGTACAACACCGCTTGGTCTGACAGTTGCCTTTCATTTTGAATGTTCTTTTGCCTTTTTCTTTTTACCCTGCTTGGTTGTTGTCATGCAAATGCCACATCAAATTTGATAAATAACATTTAAAATTCCCATCACGTACAAAAAGGAGAGAAAACAAGAATGCCAAAATATAAGTACAGACCATTGACTAAGGGGATAGTTTCTCTTAAAAGTTCATCCAGCTCACTAACCTTATGGTGGTATAGAATTTTATGCATAATCTACCCGGACGAGATCGATTCTGATACCATTGAGAGGATCAGATCTGAAGTTTTAGCTGCAAGCTGCCTCAGCCTGCTGCCACGTCTTGTGTGGGACTAGACTGGCAACAAGCAATCTCCATATAACATTTTGGTCATCTGAAATTTGAAGATCTGGCCTACCCCTCTGTCCCTTTCCTTTACCTCCTCCCTCACTTGGCTCCCTAAACCTATATCTCCTCGTACCCCCTCCACTGCAACCGCACCAACTCTCCAGCCCTGCTATTATTATTTCCCCCACTTCTGTCCAGAGGTTCTTTGCTTTTTAGCTCGTTCATTACTCTATAAATTTATATATGCATAGAGACCGGCAAAGCCTTTTCCACAAATGACTCAGTTGTCAGCCATCTTGGTGAAGGAACTCTAAAAGGAAAGTTCTCATGATGTGTCTGGAACAGGTTGAAGGGGAGGTAGAGATCTGGGATCCCTCTGAATGGCATGAAACCAACTCTCTATTTCAGAGTTAGAACAATATCTCACATGGAGGCAGAGGTATGCTTGTAGCATCAGGGAAGGACTGTGGCTGGGTATTCATGTGTGTGTATATATATATATATATATATATATATATATCTATCTGTTCCAAAGAAGACGCTGGGCACTGTGGATTGCACGTGAAAATTTAAAATAAATTAACAGAATATAAGAAGCCCGGAGTGCCCAGCGTCTTCTATTCGCACGAGCCCGTCCTTGTGAGCTGGAAGCACCCACTGTGAGGAGAGCGGTAGCCAATGACGGGAAGAGTGGATGGAGGCACAATCACTGTATTGATGTTTCACGGCCCTTGCTGACGCTTGTGATTGCGGCTTGGCGTTTGGGGACACAGGAAAGTTCCAGGCTATTGAAAATTCGGGGACTTTTATTCTCACACAACAGCCTTTTTGCTCGCATTACCAGCGCATATTTACAACCATGAGGGGCCCGTTGGAGATACTTACCCAGTAGTGGTGCCTGCTGGGAGCTGTAGTTTATCACCCAAAAACTACAGCCTCACTCGTAACAACAAATTGGGGCCAGCTGGACTTCCACCAATGGGAGTGCTGTGGGACTTTCAAAAAGGTTGATTGGGGCAGTTTACCGGCATCAGCGGCATGTGACAAAGGCACAAATTGCCGAAACGCGTCTGCCAAAGCTGTTTTAATAAATTGGACTTACAGCTGTTCCCCGTTATGTCCTCCGATTGCTTTCCACTGAAGTGGTCTTTTTTGGGATATATATATATATATACATATATATATGTACAAATCCTCCAGTCAAACAACAGAAGGCAAAGTCGCACTCAGGATATTTTTTAAGAGCAAAAGTTTATTGACTGACGCGTTTCAACCTCACTGTCTTTGTCAAAGTCACTTCCTGACCCGGAAGTGGCTGTATTTAAGTGCTCATGGAAAAGGTCACAAGACAAATACATAGACATAAAGAAAATTATATATGGTAATTAAGGTCTCTTCATATAAGAAGACAGACTAACATCACGTTTTGAACAAATATAGGTATAATACCCATTATTATAGCTCATGATAGTTTAAACAAACTAAATTACGTGGAAACAAAACCATAATGAAATAAGCATAAAAAGAAACATATGCAAAACCCACGGCAATGGGATATGGCAATCAAATGATAATTTACAAAAAGGCCTCACAGCGCAAGTGCGCAAACAAGTGAAAAGTTTCATGAGGCTGAAAGGCACATAGTGGCCAAGAAAACCACTGCACCCATATTTAACCTAATACAAGGCCTGCCAGATCCCATTCAACAAGTACAGAAAAAGTAAAAAAGCAACAGAGTAACAAGAACTAAAGCATATAACTAAATGAAAACAAAAGAAAGAGCACTATTAAAACCCACCCTAGGTGCTATACAAGGGAAAAACGGAGTGGGAGAAACCATAAGTTCAAGCAGCCGATTGAAAAAATGAGTTACAGTGCGACTATAATGCTGAAACGGAGATTTGACTTCCTCAAAAAGGAAGATGATAGAGGAACAGGTAATTCTAGGAGGAAAAATTAAATAAGACCAAAAAATTAGCAAAAAATAAATAAAGGAAAAAGGGAGAAAGGGGAATGAAGCCCTTCAGGCACACTACGTTGGAAAACAGAAATAAAAATAAAAATAAATATAAAATAAGATCAAATGAAATTAAGATTAAAACCCAGATTAGGAGAAGGAAGATAGCAATATATACAGTGTCCTAAGAGAATTTAGGGGCACCAATTGTATATAGTATCTTTTTTAGCCTAAATGGACATGAAGGTCTTCCTCACAATTGAGGCCTCCGGGGGTCTTGCTTTGCAGGCGAATGATATACTCCGATTCCAAGCGCCTGAGATTTCTTTCACGGTCACCTCCTCTGGGATGTACTGGGACCCTGTCAATTCCAAAATAAGAAAGTTTAGAAGAGACATCAACTGTCCCACCATGTTCCAACATGCAATGCTTGGCTACAGTATAAGTCAGATCCCTGTTCCTAACTGCGCGCAAGAGCTCAAGGATACGCTTTTTAACAGGAAAGATGGTGCTGCCGACATAGCGCAGGCCACAAATACAGACAATGACATACACCACAAATTCGGTGTTGCAATTTATAAATGACAAGATTTTCTCATCCCTGCCCACTGGCAAAGGGTAGCTTTTCACATTGCGGCTGTTACTACAGGCCTTACACCGGCCACATTTGTAAAAACCGGGGAGTTCCTTAAGCCATGAACCCGAGCCAATGCTCCTATGTGTAAGATGACTATGTACCAGGGTATCTTGTAGGGATTTAGACTTGCGATAGGTGATGTGTGGCTTGGGACTAACCAATCTGCCAATAACCACATCCTGCCTGACTAAATGCCAGTGCTTGTTAACTATCCTGTGTAAGGCTTGTGATGCATTCGAGAAGGTGGTGATAAGTCTTACTTCCTGAGCTCTTTTGTTAGTGGTCTTAGGGACCAACAAGCTGTTTCTGTCCCTCCCTGCAGCTTTTTCAGTAGCTATTTTAATGGTTTGACCTGAGTAGCCTCGTGATTTAAAACGGCTAAACATGTTCAAACTTTCCCTAGTAAAGGCTTCAGCAGAACTACAATTACGTTTAGCGCGGAGCAACTCTCCATAAGGAATGCTTCTCTTGAGTGCATCCGGATGATGACTACGTGCATGTAGCACGCTATTCCCTGCAGTAGCTTTTCTAAACAAGCTTGTATGTATGCAGTCATCCCTCACCTCAACCTGAACATCCAAAAATTCAATGGTGGTAGCATGTATTTTACTAGTAAAACTTAAGTTGAGGTCATTGATGGATAAACCTGCAATAAAATCATGAAGCAAACCCTGTGAACCATCCCAAATCAGAAAAATATCGTCAATGTAGCGGGTCCACAGGATCACATTATCCATAAAACACTCATTACCTGGATGCCAAAGGTGCTCCGCCTCCCACCACCCCATGAAGATACAGGCATAACTGGGGCGAAGCAGCTTCCCATCGCCGTCCCAGTATATTGCCTATACCATGTATCTTCAAAAGGAAACAATTGTTGTGAAGGCAAAAGCTTAACATATCCAACAGTAAGGTAGTGTGATCAAACATGGAGAGTGGTCTATCTCTGAAAAAGTATTTACAAGCTTTCAGGCCCAAGTCATGCTCGATACAAGTATAAAGAGACACCACATCAATCGTAGCAAATACATATGAGTCTTTCCATGGAATACCCTGCGTTTTAGATAGAAAATCCATGGTATCCCTGCAATATGATGGCAAATTAAACACATATTTACAGAGGAAATAGTCAAGGTAGATGGAAGAGTTTTCAAGTAAGCTCTGGTTGGCGTCAATGATGGGTCTGCCCGGAGGTTCAGTTAGACTTTTATGAACTTTAGGGAGCATATAAAAGACAGGGACCATAGGCTTCTTAGTCATGAGGAACAGGAACTCATTACGTCTCAGAGTTCCTTGTCCATGCCATTTCTCAAGTAATAGATGGTATTGAGTAATAGTCCTGGAGTATTCTGTCTGGTTAGACCTCAGGTAACTCCCTGAGTACTCCAACTGTCGCCTTGCTTCTGTTTTGTATTTACCAAGATCCCAAAGAACAACATTGCCCCCTTTATCAGAGGGCTTTATAACAAAAGACTCAGCCTTTTGAAGAGACTGTAGGCCCATTCTTTGAGCTGGCGTAAGGTTACTAGCAAAGGTATTGTTTTGTTTCTCCCACAATGTCACGAGATCAAAGACAATGCTTTCATGGAAGGCGTCAATGCCATCATGTAGCGTCACAGGATTAAACCTAGATTTAGGTTTAAAATCATTCCTGGAACTGCGATCGACCTCCATCCCCATGTTAGCTAACAGTTCACGGTCAGAAACCCAATCTTTGCCACCCAGCTCGATCTCTCTTAGTGTGGCAATAGTCTCAATGTCAGACATGGTAAGTGTATCCATGTCACCACTCGTAGGCTCAAGCTGGGGAATCTCAGTGTGAGTAGCCCTACCATGTTTAAGCGCGTGTGTTTTGAGGAGCTTCAGTTTCCTTATAAATAAAAAAATGTCAATGCGAGCTCTGGGAAAGTTAAAATTGGCAGTAGGGCAAAAAGATAGGCCTAATTCAAGCACTGAACGTTCATCAGGGGTAATGGAATGTGAGGAGATATTAATAATAGATAAGTTGTTGTGGTTTAACTCACCCATTACTTGTTGCGCTTGGATCGCCGTTGTCCTCTCCCATATGGCGTCTCGTTTTCTTTGGCCTTCGCCTCCTCTCCTGATTAGTCTTTTCCTTGTTCGCTGTTTGCGCCTCTTCCTCTTCCTCGCGGTGGTTTCTTCCTTCCACTGACGCTTTCCCGTAAAAAACGGTATTCTGTGTGGGAAGGGAAGGGTCCTCGTGCCGTTGCCGAAAGACTCTGTTGTTCATCCAGGTCAGATGGTGCCTCAGAGCTGGATTCAGAGGTTTCCAATTCCCGAATCCTAATAGTTTCAGTTTGTAGTAGATCTTTCCTTGCTGCATCATATTTGCGTCCAAAAGTCAGTATACGTCCTTGGGCATAATCATTACGATCTCTGATAAACTTCCAACGCTTCTTTGCTTTAATGCCTTCCTCATATTTCAGTAATCGTCCATCCATATCTTTCAAAAAGCTGGATATTTCACTTTGCGACTCATGTTTATCAAGCATCTCACGCAGAGATTTAATCTCCTCACTGATTTGCTCTAACTCGAGTGCGGCATATTTCGCAAGAAGACCCAACATATTTTTACATGTGGCAGCCATGAGAGCAGACCACTCCTCGAGGAGCTGCGGATCAGGATTTTGATAAGTAGGTGTAATGAGGATTCGCAGACCTCTTGGGACGCGCTCCACCTCTATGTAGTTGTTGAGGGAAATAACCTCCCAGCTTCTGTTGATCTCCTTTTTATATAGTTTTTCAAGCCTATATAGGTCCTGTTTCAACATAGTTGCTGTTCCACTCATAGACGTTCCTGTTCCATCACCACTCGAATTTGGTGATACATCCGTTTCAGAAAAAAGCGATTTGGCAACATCCAATCGCTTCCTGATTGCTTCACTCATCGTGGCAATTCTGTTTCACTGTCTCCGACTCACGGTCTCAGCCAGCCCACGCTTTACAAAAATCCAAGCTTTTCCACAAATATCCTCCTCCGTGAACGCCTTCTGAAACAGTGGAACACCACTAGTCAGAAAGGCAAACGAAGCACCCCTGCCGCTTTCTTGTGTCACAGACGGGATCCGCTAACCACAAGCAGGACAACTTCCGTACCGGGAGCTAGCAGCACTTCCGTGTTGCGTCTCTCTGCGGAGCGAAGCCCATGCTGTTACCTGGCAACCAGTCCCGACAAAACCCGGCTCGAAGAACACGGTGATTTTTCACAGCAGCGGCGGGAATCGGGAAAGGAAAAGCACAAGGAAGATTCCAGCCTTTCATCCGACCTCATCCACCAGACAGGGTTGGTGCGAGCAGGCGGGCGCTGGACCCGCTATAATGTGTACAAATCCTCCAGTCAAACAAAAGAAGGCAAAGTCGCACTCAGGATATTTTTTAAGAGCAAAAGTTTATTGACTGACGCGTTTCAACCTCACGGTGTTTGTCAAAGTCACTTCCTGACCCGGAAGTGGCTGTATTTAAGTGCTCATGGAAAAGGTCACAAGACAAATACATAGACATAAAGAAAATTATATATGGTAATTAAGGTCTCTTCATATAAGAAGACAGACTAACATCACGTTTTGAACAAATATAGGTATAATACCCATTATTATAGCTCATGATAGTTTAAACAAACTAAATTACGTGGAAACAAAACCATAATGAAATAAGCATAAAAAGAAACATATGCAAAACCCACGGCAATGGGATATGGCAATCAAATGATAATTTACAAAAAGGCCTCACAGCGCAAGTGCGCAAACAAGTGAAAAGTTTCATGAGGCTGAAAGGCACATAGTGGCCAAGAAAACCACTGCACCCATATTTAACCTAATACAACGGGATCTGGCAGGCCTTGGATGAAAGGCTGGAATCTTCCTTATATATATATATATATATATATAAGGAAGATTCCAGCCTTTCATATATATATATATCCACAAACAGAGGTTGCCCTCGATGGAAATGCCACTCATCAGGGAGTTATCACCATATTTATTGCAGGTTAGCAGTCACAACACGTTCCCTCCTAAGTTCTTTATCACAGGCCAAACGCGTTTCGGGCAGCACTCTGCCCTTGATCACTGGCAACTTGAACAGCAGTCCTGGCAACAATCAGAAAACCATATTTAAACATTAAGACCCGCCCCAGTGGGCGTGCAATCACGATGCCTCATGGTCTTTGAAGTCCCTCGTCGTTTTACCACAGTGGGTGTTGTCGAGTTCTGCAAAAATTAAAAAACAGTACTTTACCCAAGTGGGCTACTTGAGGAGGAAAACAATGATTATGCTGCTTATTCCACTTCCCACAGTATAGGACTCCCTGTCCTCTCGGCTCCCGACATTTCAAGAATCGCTGGTCCGCTGACATGCGGAGGGCGTTTCCGCGGCTGGGCTGCCGCTCAAAATATCCACAAACAGAGGTTGCCCTCGATGGAAATGCCACACATCAGGGAGTTATCACCATATTTATTGCAGGTTAGCAGTCACAACACGTTCCCTCCTAAGTTCTTTATCACAGGCCAAATGCGTTTCGGGCAGCACTCTGCCCTTGATCACTGGCAACTTGAACAGCAGTCCCGGCAACAATCAGAAAACCATATTTAAACATTAAGACCCGCCCCAGTGGGCGTGCAATCACGATGCCTCATGGTCTTTGAAGTCCCTCGTCGTTTTACCACAGTGGGTGTTGTCGAGTTCTGCAAAAATTAAAAAACAGTACTTTACCCAAGTGGGCTACTTGAGGAGGAAAACAATGATTATGCTGTTTATTCCACTTCCCACAGTATAGGACTCCCTGTCCTCTCGGCTCCCGACATTTCAAGAATCGCTGGTCCGCTGACATGCGGAGGGGCGTTTCCGCGGCTGGGCTGCCGCTCAAAATATCCACAAACAGAGGTTGCCCTCGATGGAGGGCAACTCCTCATGGGCAACCTTGGTGATGGATATATATATATATTTATACAACCATCGCCCGACAGCTTGGCGGGGAACAAACCGGGAGGCCGTCCAACGGGACTTTCCCTTTCAAAACTCCTTCACATCGCGGACTGGTACACTTGCCTGACGCGTTTCGATGTAACAACATCTTCATCTGAGGCTTGACAGTAAGAAAGACTCACTTTATTTGCATCGATGATTAGTTCAGTGCCCCCCATTGGGCATGGTTTGTACCATTGCATTTTGGGAACTGTAGTTTCCCTGGAGCTGTTTAGTGTTCACCTTTGTAGGTTTACTGCCATCAATAATTAATAAAACTTTTCTTTTCCTTAGTAGGTTCCGCAATGATCTAGGAGCCATCTTTTACTTCTGGCCCCCCGTGCTGCATGGCTTAAGGAGATTTCCTGCCTCAGCTCCTCTCTCAGAGGCGGTTCTCCCACCCACGGCAGGGCAGCCGCGTGGAAATTCAATTATACAACAATCGCCCGAAAGCTTGGCGGGGAACACACCGGGAGGCCGTCCAACGGGACTTTCCCTTTCAAAACTCCTTCACATCGCGGACTGGTACACTTGCCTGACGTGTTTCGATGTAACAACATCTTCATCTGAGGCTTGACAGTAAGACAGACTCACTTTATTTGCATCGCTGATTAGTTCAGTGCCCCCCATTGGGCGTGGTTTGTACCATTGCATTTTGGGAACTGTAGTTTCCCTGGAGCTGTTTAGTGTTCACCTTTGTAGGTTTACTGCCATCAATAATTAATAAAACTTTTCTTTTCCTTAGTAGGTTCCGCGATGATCTAGGAGCCATCTTTTACTTCTGGCCCCCCGCGCTGCATGGCTTAAGGAGATTTCCTGCCTCAGCTCCTCTCTCAGAGGCGGTTCTCCCACCCACGGCAGGGCAGCCGTGTGGAAATTCAATTATACAACAATCGCCCGAAAGCTTGGCGGGGAACACACCGGGAGGCCGTCCAACGGGACTATCCCTTTCAAAACTCCTTCACATCGCGGACTGTTACACTTGCCTGACGCATTTCGATGTAACAACATCTTCATCTGAGGCTTGACAGTAAGATAGACTCACTTTATTTGCATCGCTGATTAGTTCAGTGCCCCCCATTGGGCGTGGTTTGTACCATTGCATTTTGGGAACTGTAGTTTCCCTGGGGCTGTTTAGTGTTCACCTTTGTAGGTTTACTGCCATCAATAATTAATAAAACTTTTCTTTTCCTTAGTAGGTTCCGCGATGATCTAGGTGCCATCTTTTACTTACGGATGGCTGGATTGCTGCCGAGTGCCCTCCCGAAGCTCCAGGGCATTTGTTTGAACAAAATTATCCACACGGCGATCCGGTCGGGGGAGGTGCACCATCTCAAGTAAAAGCAACAGAGAGGCTGTGATGGGAAACCATTCCTTGACTGTGCAGCGCAGCAATCCGAAAAACAAACAAACTTTTCTCTGCATTCAAAGTCCTACTAAGGAAAAGACATGCATTTTAATATTAATTACCGACAGGAGCCCACTTAGGGGAGACTTTTGCTCATCATGGAACTACTTGTCCCAGCATGCCACTAAACAGCACTATGCAAAGCCTATTAAGGAAAACAAATGATGAGACATGCGGAAATAAACATAAAAGAGAGCCTTTCCTGTGGTAATTTTTGAAAGCCTATGAGGAAGATGTTTTCTGCATCGAAACGCGTCAAGCTACAAATTTTCTTTTTTGTTTTGCAGAGGAGAGTTAAGAATGAAAGCCGGGTTGCTGGATTGCTGCCGAGTGCCCTCCCGAAGCTCCAGGGCATTTGTTTGAACAAAATTATCCACACGGCGGTCCGGTCATGGGGAGGTGCACCATCTCAAGTAAAGGCAACAGAGAGGCTGTGATGGGAAACCATTCCTTGACTGTGCAGCGCAGCAATCCGAAAAACAAAGAAACTTTTCTCTGCATTCAAAGTCCTACTAAGGAAAAGACATGCATTTTAATATTAATTACCGGCAGGAGCCCACTTAGGGGATACTTTTGCTCGTCTTGGAACTACTTGTCCCAGCATGCCACTAAACTGCACTATGCAAAGCCTATTAAGGAAAACAAATGATGAGACATGCGGAAATAAACATAAAAGAGAGCCTTTTCCTGTGGTAATCTTTGCAAGCCTATGAGGAAGATGTTTTCTGCATCGAAACGCGTCAAGCTACAAATTTTCTTTTTTGTTTTGCAGAGGAGAGTTAAGAATGAAAGCCGGATGGCTGGATTGCTGCCGAGTGCCCTCCCGAAGCTCCAGGGCATTTGTTTGAACAAAATTATCCACACGGCGGTCCTGTCGTGGGGAGGTGCACCATCTCAAGTAAAGGCAACAGAGAGGCTGTGATGGGAAACCATTCCTTGACTGTGCAGCGCAGCAATCCGAAAAACAAAGAAACTTTTCTCTGCATTCAAAGTACTACTAAGGAAAATACATGCATTTTAATATTAATTACCGACAGGAGCCCACTTAGGGGAGACTTTTGCTCGTCATGGAACTACTTGTCCCAGCATGCCACTAAGCTACACTATGCAAAGCCTATTAAGGAAAACAAATGATGAGACATGTGGAAATAAACATAAAAGAGAGCCTTTCCTGTGGTAATTTTTGCAAGCCTATGAGGAAGATGTTTTCTGCATCGAAACGTGTCAAGCTACAAATGTTCTTTTTGTTTTGCAGAAGAGAGTTAAGAATGAAAGCCGGATGGCTGGATTGCTGCCGAGTGCCCTCCCGAAGCTCCAGGGCATTTGTTTGAAATATATATATATATATATATATATATCTATATATATATATCTATATATATATATCTTTAGCCCACCATGGAAACAGCAGGGCACACAAGGTACGGACCACAAAACGCTCCAGTTTCAAATTTGAAGAGGTGCTTTATTAGAATCACGGCACATCGTGTTGCTCAGGCCAGTGCCTGTCATGACGCGTTTCGACCGTTAGACACACGGTCTTGATCATATATATATATATACATATCAACAGCGCGAGAGAGAGAATATTCACTGGAAAAATAAGGTTAAAGTGGCGTTACACATATGAAAGGTAGTAAAATTTTAACTTATGTTAAAAAGAAACCTTCAAAATTTACTGAAAAGACCAAAGGTTAATGAGGAGCTATACGTAGGTCTTATAATAATAAAAACACGACTTTTTTAAAACCCCAAAAACACTTCAATTCACCATTTATACCTAATTGAGATAAGTATAGATTTCAGATGGGTGGAAGCTTTTTCAATTTTGGGTGACATATTATTTATAAATATTCATAGTTTTTACGATGAATCTAGTTGAAATGATGAATTATTAATGTTGTGCTTAGACCCATACTGAGCAGACTTTAAAAGTGTGTTTAATATTGTAGTCTGGTCGTGTCACCTTTTTTATAGAGACATCACTTTATTAATATGGATGCTACTTTGGTGTTCTCTTCATTTTGCTCCTGTTCAGTACCCCTCCCAATCAATATCCCCCTGCATGTCTTCTCTCCCCACAGTCTTTGCAGAGCACAGGAACCTGTGACATAACTTGTTATTTTCCTTAGAGAACATGTATTGTGAATGAAGCTTTCTTCATGTGCTGAATGTAACAATTCAAAGGACACTTCTGCAAGAAGTTCCAATGTGGGTCTACTAGCGTACACTGGTGTATGGGTCTTTGTTTGCAAAATGTTTCATATTGTGTTGTGTACCTCTGGACAGCAACAGCATAAATGCTGCTGAAGTTTTCCTTTCCTTAAAATGGGTTTGTATTAAATGTCTATTTGTGACAATCTAAATTCTGATTTGCTCTATATGAGTTATCACACCTTGTCGCGCACAAACCCGGAAGAGTATTTCAGCACCTGCGATGGGGCTGAACCACACTTTTCCGGTGCCGGCGATAGGGGGTAGGTGATTCGGCTCCTCCTGAACGACGGAAGGGTGAGTAAGGAATGATTACTGGGCTAGGTTTTGAAGCATACCAGAACAGGCAGACTTTATGGATGCTGACAGACCAGCGCTGATTGGATACACCGCGCAACCGATCGTTCTGACGGTGCGCCTTTGGGTGGACTGCGAGGGATTGGGGCTAAGATTATGGGACCAGATGACGGGTGGGCGCTCCATAGAGAGTATGGGTGCCCCACGCTGTCTGGGAGATAATGCTTTGACCTGGCTCACTCGGGGTCCCCCTGGTTTTTTCCCCCCTCTGGCTCTCTCCTCCTCTCAGGGGGCACCGCTAGACACCTTTGGATGCCGATGAATAAATTACGTGCTCCCTGATTAACGCACACCATTGTGAGTTACCTGCGTGGGATTGGGGTTTTTGAATTAGAGCCCATGTAACTTTTGATTTCTCAGCTAACCTTATCATTATGCCTTACAGGACACCATGTTTCAGGTGTCCTCATACTCGCTCGGACACCGACTGGAGTGACTCCCTCACTGTAGAGAGGTGTGTTTTATACATAGTTGGTCCACCACTATCACTGATTCAAAACGAATAGGTGGTTTTCACGAGCACTTATGAGACAAAGTATGAGACAACAAATAAATGTATGAATGCCATTCCTGTGGTTGTTTTTAACTGGGGAGAACAGTCTTCTGTGTTTTTAGATTTTTAACTTGTCACATTACCGGGTGTCTAATACTAGGCCCCACTTTTATTCATCACATGCCTAGGTTTTTGCACAAATTAAGTATGCCAACGTTACATATGAGGTGTTCGGAGAGAGAAAAATGGACACTGTGTAACCTAAATACATGTGATACAGCTATAACTTCATTCTGTATCCCTTCTTCTTTTAGGTTAATGGAATACACTACAGTAAATTTGACTCGTAGTGTGAACATGTGGTAGGTAGTATTTGACCCCATCACACTGTGTAGATAGATTCACTGAGTAGGTCCTGAAGAATTGCCACGGATCAACCTGACCAATAGGCAAGAAACATGTTGACCTGTAGAGTGGAACATAGCCTAAACTAAACCTTTGAGTTAGATAGGCTGCCACTCTGTTTATTTTAACGAAGTGGATAGCCAGCCAGAATAAAAATCTTATTTGGACTATCCTACTTCTTTTAAATCACCCCTGCACGATATCTACACGCTTCGGCCCACACACTCGCACTGCATCACTCGCACTTCATCATACGGCAAGGAACAAAAGATCTCCGCTAAAGAGCCCCTTTAAGGGTGCCCGTTGGGTGTTGCAGCGCCGACCCGACGAGGAGCAGGTCCATATGATGAAGCATGACATCTAGCTTGCTGGGTGTGTGAGGACCCTAGTTCCAAAAGAAGGAATTTTCCCACTCTCCTTCCCACACCTTTCACCACCGAGTTTGTAACTACAAACGAGGGTGGTTTGGCTTACTTTTTCTCCTAGGCACCACTATAAGAGGAACTACATACCTTTAGATAGCAGTATCTGACTGGGCATTTATGTTGGACCTCTATAAAAAGCCCCTTAGTCCCCCTTTTTGTTGATTATCACTAGCCATGCCATATTGAATTTGCAGTTTTTGTGTATTACCTATTCACAAATTGTGTATTAAATCTCCTTGATTCTGCGGTTGAGACAGAATTTTCCTGAACATTCATTAGTTAGGAATGCCCTCCATTTCTCTTATCATTTTGCTGCTTATTGGGGCTTAGAATATTTTTCTCTGTAATGCTTAATTTGATTTTTTTTCAATATAACCCGCTAACCTTTTCCTGATATTTAACTCAGTTATTGAGTGGACCCCGCTGCTTACAACTTAGATAATTTTGTTGGACCTGATGTTGAGGAGGGTGATGACTTTAATCGCAAGATAAAGGGTGCTGGAGCAGAACCTTGTGAAGGTACATTTTGGGGTGATCTAAAATTCTGGGGTGTATTAGAATATTGGGTTCTCCTCCCACAGATGTCCTCAGCGAGATATGTGTATGTGAGGGCATAGGCAGTGCATCATAGTGGTGCAAGCTGGTTTTTGTTCAGTTAATTTCTAAGTTCTTAAGTTAAAATCATCCTCACATATAACTCCACTTGTACACACACACACATATATATAAATATATATATATATATATATATATATATATATATATAAATATATATATAAATATAAATTACCTGCTGGCGGTCGCCTGTAGGTAGTTATAGTTAGGACCCTGTTTCCATAGGAAAAGCGTTTTTTGACTTGCCTATATCTTTGGTGCAGGTTGAAGAATGTTCACAAATTTTTATTTTTTTTAAGTTCCTGGTGATTCTTGTTGCTTATTGAACATTTCAGGGCAATCCTTAAAGCGGGAGCCAAGAAAAAGGGTGGGGGGGGTAAAAAAAGTGCGTTTCCAATGTTAATTCCCATAGAGATTTTAGTCGCGACTACAGCCCGAACCGCTGTAAGGAATTGCACCAAATTTGGCAGAAAGATAGCTATTGTCCAGAAAGAACCCTTTTTGTTATTTGGTGTAAATCCGTTCAGTAGATTTTGAGATATAAAAAAAAGACAAATTTGTATATATAGGGACGCAGATCCTCTGAGGATCCGACAGTCCCAGTGCTGGCTGCCAACACTTCAACCAGGAATTGTTGCCAGCCATCTTGAGACTTCAACCGAGTCCCACAAAAAAAGTTTAAAAAAAAGAAAAGGGGGCAGGGTAGGAATACCTTGACCCCCTACCTATGGTCCCCATGTGAACCTGACCACGCCATGAGTGATGTAATATGTGACATCTTAAGCAGTGCATTGTGGAGGCGTAAGTTATGGTTAGCTCAGTGAACTCTAACTGCTGAATTTCACTGGTTTTGTGTGAGTAAAATCTGAGCCGAACTATAACCACCTTGTAACCTTTGGTTTTTTCAGTGAATATATATATATATATATATATATATATATATATATATATATATATATAAATAAATAAATATGTATATATATATATATCCACATCCACAAACTTTCAACAGAAACGCTGCCCACTTCTGGCTGTATTTTCAAAAGAATTCTTTATTACATGCAACCTGAAATTACCGACACACAAGTACGTCCTTGCGAGCTGCAGCACCCACGGCGTTTAGAGCGGCGGCGTCGATGGAGAAAGTGAATGGATATATATATTTACAAGGCCTAACTATATTATTATTATTATTATTCAGCTTATAGAGCGCCTGGTATCCCCACGCTAGAACACCAACAACACCTCGGCAACTGGCCTGAAACCTCCCTCCCTCCCTCCAGGCTAAGGCCCCAGAGGAACAGGAAAAGGCCTACTATCGGCCCCCCGGGGGGTGCTGGAAGAGCCAAGTCTTTAGTTTTTTCCGGAACAAAATCTCCGACGGGCACGTCCTTAGGTCAACAGGTAGGTCATTCCAGGCCTTTGCCGCAAGGAAGCCAAAGGAGCTCCCTCCAGCCCGTACCTTCCACACCTTAGGCGCAATCATCTTTGCCGTGGCCAAGGACCTTAGGTAACGAGCAGGTCTATATGCGGTAAGAAGGGGGTGCAGAAAACTAGGCCCCTTCTTGTTGAGGATCCTGTGGCCAAAACACAAGGCCTTAAAGGTGACTCTAGCCTGTATGGGGAGCCAGTGTAATTTCCTCAAGGCCTCCCCCACCGAGGCCCGCCTAGGAATATTCAGAATTAACCGAGCTGCAGCATTCTGAGCCTTCTGCAAGGTGTTCAGATTTCTTGTGGTCACCCCTAAGTACAAGATGTTACAATAATCCAGACGAGACGTAACAAGGGCCTGTACAATGGTTCGTTTGGCATCTAGTGGGAGTAAGTCCAGGATTTTTCGCAGCATTTTCAGAATGCCAAATCAGGCTCCAGCCACAGCAGATATCTGCTCTGAATAGGAGAGGGTGCCATCGAACCATACTCCCAGATTCTTGACCTTGGTCTTAGGGGTCGGAGTAGGTCCCATCTCCTCCGGCCACCACAGATGTCACCAACAACACCTCGGCAACTGGCCTGAAACCTCCCTCCCTCCCTCCAGGCTAAGGCCCCAGAGGAACAGGAAAAGGCCTACTATCGGCCCCCCGGGGGGTGCTGGAAGAGCCAAGTCTTTAGTTTTTTCCGGAACAAAATCTCCGACGGGCACGTCCTTAGGTCAACAGGTAGGTCATTCCAGGCCTTTGCCGCAAGGAAGCCAAAGGAGCTCCCTCCAGCCCGTACCTTCCACACCTTAGGCGCAATCATCTTTGCCGTGGCCAAGGACCTTAGGTAACGAGCAGGTCTATATGCGGTAAGAAGGGGTGCAGAAAACTAGGCCCCTTCTTGTTGAGGATCCTGTGGCCAAAACACAAGGCCTTAAAGGTGACTCTAGCCTGTATGGGGAGCCAGTGTAATTTCCTCAAGGCCTCCCCCACCGAGGCCCGCCTAGGAATATTCAGAATTAACCGAGCTGCAGCATTCTGAGCCTTCTGCAAGGTGTTCAGATTTCTTGTGGTCACCCCTAAGTACAAGATGTTACAATAATCCAGACGAGACGTAACAAGGGCCTGTACAATGGTTCGTTTGGCATCTAGTGGGAGTAAGTCCAGGATTTTTCGCAGCATTTTCAGAATGCCAAATCAGGCTCCAGCCACAGCAGATATCTGCTCTGAATAGGAGAGGGTGCCATCGAACCATACTCCCAGATTCTTGACCTTGGTCTTAGGGGTCGGAGTAGGTCCCATCTCCTCCGGCCACCACAGATGTCACCATAAAGAGGGCTGCTTGCCAACTACCATCACCTCCATCTTTCCCGCATTCAACTGCAGGCAGCTGAGCTTCATCCAGTTCTCAAGCTCACCCAAGCAGACCTTAAAATCAGATGCCGTTCCTGCCTCCTTATGCTCCAGGGTGACAATCAACTGTGTCTCATCGGCATATGACACCAGTTTTACCCCATGTCTCAACACAATATCTGCCAAGGGGCGCATATAGATAATAAATATGGTATAACTTAACCTTTGGTTTTTCAGTGAATTTGTGGTTTTTTTTAATGTAGAGTGCGATCTTACAATCATAACATCACTTTAACCTTTGTTTTTTTTCCCAGTGAATTTCTTTTTTTTTTAACGTAAAGTAAGATCTTGTTACAAAACCTAAGTATAATGTCACTTTAACCTTTGTTTTGTTAAGTGAACTTCAATTTTTTGTGTCATATTTACCCAACTCCCTCACTGAGCATGCCATTTGCCATGATTAGTAGATGGTTGGATGTAGGGGCTGCGGCGAGGCTCTGTAGCCAAACCCTGCCATGCACAACAGTATGGGGTTGTGTGGAAAAATTGCATTCTTTTCAGTCCCACGGTACTCCCATGGGAGGACACTGGGCAGGGGTAGCCGGGCTACCTTCCGCGCTAGTAGCGCAGGAACTTGCAGCAGAAATTGATATTCTTATTTTGACCCGGTTGTCTGTCTGGGATATCCGTACATATGCCAGGTGGTCAGGGTACCCCATCCGCCCCTTATATATATTTTTTTCAACAAACTCTGAGGCCTGAAATAGCTGTTGCAACAGTTCTGCTGATGTTGCGGCCATCCAATCAGATACCTCGGTCCCGTGGGACCGAGACAGCCTATTGGGGAAAAAGCCCTCTCTGCTAAGCTAATCTGAATGCTCTATATTCTGAAATTGTGGTTCCGCAGCACTCTTGTGCAACAAACTGGCACTATATCACTAATGTTTGAACCTTAATTTCTCAAAAAATACTGAATTGAAGTACACTACATCACAAAAACACAGTTCTGAGTAAAAAATCTAGCTTTAGGCCAAAGTTGGTGTAATTCTATTTAACCATTTTTTCTGTATCGCTGTCTAAAATTCCAATGGGAAATAGAATATGGAAAACTTGTTTTGGGACCTGCACTTTTTCTCACCCCCGCTTGATAGATCACACCAAAACTTTTCAGGAAGGAGCTGAGGTGGATTAACTTTTTATTGGGATAGTTTAATGATGGTTCGACAAATGACGGCAAAGATATTTGCAAACAATTTTTGTTTGAGATATATAGATATGGATATTTATATGAAAAATACTAACGTCTCTTTAAAAAATTGAAAGTTATTAGGTTTCAGGGATGGTTTTGGGTATGTGGTTGTCAGGGGCTTATAGGGGTTATAACGGATAGTAAAAGGCGAAAGGCAGTAAGGGTTTTTGGTATTAAATCGATTTTTATTAGCAGAACACTTAACGTGAAAATACATTACAGTATCGCCTACAACCCAGCGGGTCGGCAGAGTCGTATTCAAACCAGGAGGGCAGGCAGTGGGATCAAGACTCACCCAAGCAGGTAGATACACAGCATGTCGCCTACAACCCAAGCAGGGCCGGCCGCGTTTATAAGGAAAGATAAGTGGGAGGCCTAACGTACACAATAAGTGGATAGTAGCAGAGTCCAATGCGCTGCGGGGAGTATGAGCAGCAGCCTACCGAAAGCCTGAAACAAACCATTAAGTGCTAGTGGGTCTGCATTTAAAAAGGAGAACAAAAGAACATCAGGAAAAAAAAAACAACACCCACCCTCCACCCCCACCCTCTCCAGTGAGCAAAAATGAAAATAAAATACAATCTAGCCTGTAAGCTAATGGATGTGATAACCCACATTGCTAGAGAGAGTCATGAAGCCCTTCAAAGATAGACTGCACTATGCTACCACACCATCCTCGGGGATCAATTTCAGAATCCGGAGATAGTTAGGACAGGACAGTTCGCGGAATTCAGTGGAAAGAATGGAAATAAAGGGGGCCCAGATCTTAGCATACTCTGATTTATGCCCAAGGGTAACCATTGACAGCCTCTCCATGCCTAAAAGGTACCATAATTGATGCAGCCATTGCGTATGCTCCGGGATCCTGTCTGATTTCCACCCCGCTAACAGTACCCGGTGTGCGTCATTCAGCGCTAGCACCATCTGTTTACCTCTGATAGAGCGCAAGGGGAAGGTCAGGGCGCTGGGCAGGCCCAAGAGGGTATGAGCGGGAAGCCTAGGAATGGTGGTGTCAAAGGCCCTATCTATGTCATCAAGTATACTCTCCCAGTATCTCGCGAGCTTTGGACAGTTCCACAACAGGTGAAGGAGGGTACCAGGGCTACCGCAGCCGCGCCAGCAGAGGCCATCACATTGAGGGTTCCACCTGGCTAGGCGGGCCGGGGTGTGATACCAGTAGGATACAATTTTAAATGCAGTTTCAGCATGCCCCATGTAGTGTGCGGTGTGGTGGGCCCTATAGAAGACGTCCTCCCACACCTTGTCTGATAATGTGTGTCCCAGCTCAACCTCCCAGCGCCTCTGACCTGCCGAGCGAGTCTTCTCAGCGCTCATGGAGAGGAACGAGTATATTTCGGAGATAAGTTTGTGATCATCTTTTTTGTAAAGGAGCCACTTCTCGTACGGCAGCATCGGTCTAATGGCCAAGGGTCGTGTTGTGGCGCTGGATACCCAGTGCAGCATTTGTGTATGTAAAAAGAGATCCGAATCAGTAAGGCTGTAGTCCACTTGAAGCTGTTTAAAAGGGATGAGGCCCTGTATGTCAAACAGATGTCCCAGGCGTTTACACCCACCTTCCAGCCAACGTTGGCCAACCCTCCTATCCATCCCGGGTGGGAAGTCAGGGTTTAAGAAGATTGGGGTTATCGGTGAGGGGAAAGTGGTGAGGTTAACCCTTGTGGAAACCCTATCCCAGGCGAGCAGGGTAGGGCGAGTAACCGGTGAGGAATATAGCCCCCAAGCACGGGCGGACCGTGGCAGCCAAGCCTCCCTCCAGATATGGTGGCCCGCCACCGTCTGGTCCATGAAGACCCAATACTTCTCCGTCATAGGATGATTCCACTCCACGAGGTACCGCAACAGTGAGGCCTGAAGATAGCGAGCGATGTTGGGCAGTGCGAGGCCGCCCTCCCTTTTAGGGCGCTGTAGTAGGGACTTCTGCAGGCGGGGAGAAATCGGGCCCCAAACGAAGCGTTCGATCTCGGCTTGCATGTGTTGGAGCGAGTGCGACGGGGGCTGTAAGGGAAGCGTTTGAAAGAGATATAAGGCCCGGGGAAGTACGTTCATTTTAACAGCAGCCAGCCTCCCGAACCACGTCAAAGGTAATCGCCGCCAGCGGGTCAAGTCTTTGCGGATGCGAGAGAGGAGGGTCGTATAGTTCACCTCCGCAGTTTTAGCCAGGCGTTTGTAAAGAACCAGCCCGAGATAAGTGATACCCTCTGTCACCCAGTCAAAAGCAAAGTGTGCCTGCAAGGTGTCAAGTGTCACTTGTGCAGCGATAAGATTAAACACTTGGGACTTCTGCATATTTATTTTAAAGCCTGAGACCTGGCTAAAGGCCTGCAGATCATCCACTATTGCCGGCAGCGAAGTAAGGGGGTGGGCCACCGAGAAAATGACGTCATCAGCGTAAAGGCTAATGAGATGGTGATCTGACCCAAACGGGACACCGCGCGCCAACGGGTTGTCTCGGAGTCATGCGAAAGGCTCCATATATAAGGCGAAAAGTAAGGGGGAGAGAGGGCAGCCCTGCCTGGTCCCTCTCCCCACCAGCAAAGCGCTTGAGAGCAGGCCGTTGGCCCTGACCGCCGCCGATGGAGCGCTATATATGCTTGCCACCCATCTTCGGAACCTGACCGCTAGTCCAAAGCGCTCAAGAGTGGCAAAGAGGTGTGGCCAGTGCACGCGGTCGAAGGCCTTCTCCGCATCGACCGCCAAGAGTAGAGCCTCTTCCTTAGAGCGTTGCACCTTGTCAATCAAGTGACAAATCCGTTTAGTATTGTCCCCGCATTGCCGACCCGGGATGAAGCCGGACTGATCCGGGTCGATCAAACCGGGCATGAGAGGGTTCAGCCTATGGGCCAGGATGCTGGAGAATAGCTTTGCATCAATATTCAGCAGGGAAATCGGCAGATAGGAGCTGCAAAGTTCCGGGTCTTTCCCCGGTTTGGGGATGACCGAGATAGTAGCTTGCAGCATAGAGGCCGTAAGGGAGCCCGTTTCCGCGAAAGAATTGAATAGACGGGTGAGCAGCGGGGCCAATTCGACACAGAAGGTCTTATAAAAAAGGGCGCTAAAACCGTCGAGGCCCGGCGCCTTCAGGGGCTTCAGGCGGGCGATAGCATAGATCACCTCCTCTATGCATATGGGGGCCTCCAGCCCCTCCGCTTCACTGGGCAGAAGAGGGGTGACCGCCGCCTCCCAGAGGTACTCACTGGGATCAGCCAAATTAGGGGAGGCAGCAGAGTACAGGGACTCATAGAACGATCGGAAGGCCGCTACGATCCCTGTGTTCTCTGTAACCGAAGACCCGTTCTCTCCTCGTATCGCTTTGATAGCCTGTGTGGCACGTTGACCGCGGAGATAGTGAGCCAACATGCGACCACCTTTATTAGTGCCAACGTAGTATTTGTGCTTCAGCCGGACCACAGCGTGCTCAGCTCTATCAAGATCTAAACGCTTCAGCTGGAGTCGCTCCTTCTCCAACTGGCGCCAAATTCTGGGGGCCCCAGTACGCTTATGAATGGTTTCCAGCTCCCGTACTCTAGCCTCTATTTCCGCACGCTTGGTCTGCCGAGTCTTGATTTCGTAAGCCGCTTCAGCGATGAAGGCCCCTCTCGTGACCAGTGTAAGTGCCTCCCACACCGAGGACAGTGGTGTAGTGCCAACATCGTTAATCGCCAGGTAGTCAGTCAGGCAACGTCTGATCTCATCCACCACCACCGGTAACCGAAGCAGCGAGTCCCTTAAGCGCCACTGTGAAGTGGGTGTCTGTGTGAGTGGGAAGCGCAGAGTCAAGGTAATGTGTGCATGGTCTGAGAGGGAGTGTGCCTCAATGGTGGAGTCTGTGGTACAAGCCGAGGCAGCCTAAGTGACGAGGAAATGATCCAGTCGGGCATAGGTCTTATGGGCCGCTGAGTAGTAGGAGTAATCTCGTGTATCTGGGTGTAAGCCCCGCCAAGCGTCTGTGATCCCCCCATCGCTCAACCATTCGCCACCACTCACTGATAAGGCTCCTGCATCCCCAGACCTCGAGCCTGAACGGTCCCGCCCAGCGTACATAACTAGATTAAGATCGCCGCCCACCACCACCATGGAGTCGGGTGTGTGAAGGACTTCAGCCAGTGCCTCTAGCAAAAATTTCTCTTGGTGCTCATTTGAGGAGTAGATGGAGGCTATAGTTATGTGAGAGGACCCAATACGGAACCGCAGCGCTAGGAGGCGCCCCTTGATCTCTGCAACAGGACCCACCACCGACCCCCTAAAGCGCCTCGAGAGTAGGATGGCCACCCCCCGCTTACTTCTCCCAGAGGACCAAAACTGCAGGGGGAATTCCCTATGTTGCATACGGTGATTGTCGCTATGAAGAAGGTGGGTTTCCTGAAGGAGGCATACATCTCCCCCCGAATGTTCGAGTAGCGATAGGACTGCCTCACGCTTAGTAGGATTATTAAGACCTCGGGCGTTGAAGCTAACTACCTTGACCTCCATCCGTTAAAGACGGCCCAACTAAAGCTGTAGCTAAGGCTGCTGGGAGCGCGCTGAGAGTCAAAGTTCGTGGGAAGTCCCTGGGACGAAAGCACCAGGACATAGCTTGACAAAAAGATATTAAAGAAAAAGCTCACTGGAGAGAGGACCCCCCCACCCCAGAAGAAGAAGAACAAAGAATGAAACAACAAAACAATAACCTGAGCAAGTTCATGAAGTCCATCCTGAGATTGGTCAGTAAAGGTTGGGGTCAACCAAGGGAGCGAGCACGCTCCTATCTGAGGAAGAGAAGAGAAGATTCCCCCGCTCCCACCGGGCCAAAGGTGAGTAATACTACCCCTCAAACTTTCACTGTCAGTCATTAGAGTCTAGGCTGTCCCCTTCTGTGCCGGCCAGGGTTCGCAGGACGGCAGACCGCTCTTTGTTAATTGTGGCTGGGTCGGGGCAGAGGCGATCCACACCCCTGTTCCTCCGGGGCCCGCTCCCGAGCATCCGGCTGAAAGGGTAGGTCGTCGATGTTGAGGTTCAACACTTTACAAGCGTCAGTCAGGGAGGGAACCTGGTGTAGGCTCCCGTCGATGCGGAAAATGAGACGGAAAGGGTGGCCCCACGCATAAGAGATGTTCTGAGAGCGCAGGTGATTGGTGATGGGGTGAAAATCCCTTCTCTTTTGCAAGGTACTGGCAGCCAGATCCTGATACAATTGGGGAGAGTGGTCTCGGAAGCGTAAAGGCTGGCTCGAACGGGCCGCCCTGAGAATCTCCTCCTTCACCGTGAAGTCATGTACACACACTAAAATGTCTGCGGGAGGCGGTTCGACCGCCCTGGCGGGCCCACACGGTGGCATCGATCAATCTTGACGGCGGAGTCCTCCGGCGCATTCCGGATCATGCGAAAGAGGTCCTGGACGTATCCCACGAGGTCCTCTCCCTCCGCACCGGTTGGGACTGCTCGGTTGCGGACGTTATTCCTTCTTGACCTATTCTCCAGGTCTTCGGTGTGCGCCTGGAGGTCCAAATGTTGATCGCGGAGCTGTAAGACTTCTTGTTGGAGTGCCGCTACCTCCTCGTCTCTGGCGGTTGCTGAATCTTCCAGGGAGGCCACCCGCTCTCCCACAGCATCGATGTCTCTCCGCACCTCCCGCAAGTCAGCCTGCAGATCTGTTTTGATGGCTAGGATATCCTCCCTCTGAGAGGCAAACAACGCCTCCAGGAACTCCCTAGTGACCGCAGTGTCCGGGCTGTCGCCGCCCGATGTCGAGGTAGATCCTGAAGCGTCCCCGGCTGATTTGAGGAGGAGGTCCCGGACGGACCGCTCCTTCTTGGCTTTGGCGGCAGCCATTGTGGAGGTCCAAGCTGGGAACTAGCCAAGGGGGGAGGGGCTGCACGCACCAGGGGGGGGCTGGACAGTGATGGAGGCCGCAAGCCTCTGGTAGAAGGGTCGCCTACCCCCAGGAACTCCGCCGGGGGCCACCGGAGCCTGGCAAGAGTATAATGCAAGCGCGGCGTCAAAGGCTGGCCGGGGCGCCGGCTATGTGTCGGGCCGTGGGGAGCCAACACCCAACCGGGCTCAGAGTCTCTAGGAAGGCCCCATAGCCAGGATCCACTGTGCGTGCAGTGGAGGCAAACCAGTCGCCGAAAGCCCCAAAGGTGTCACCGATTCCCCCCCAAGGCCCTCACAACACGGCACCAGGCAACTAGACAGCAGGTCCCCCGGACACCATGCGGAGATCACGGCAAGTAGGCCCCCCTGGGTGCACCCCCGTACCTGTGCACTCTATGTCCTCCGTCTTCTGCACACCACTGGGGCAGAGGGGGGCCGCCCCGGGCCTCCCCGGGTGCCGTCTGCTGGAACAAGCCCTCAGGCAAATGGCAGAGGCAGACAGGAGGATGCTGCAGGGGGGGGCAGGCTCCAGTACTCCTCCAGCGAGAGGGTCCAACAAAATCTCCTGGCCGCAGGGCGTGCACACTGCCTTCACCGCAGCCCCGGCCCACCGTCAGAGATCCACCAGCTCCACAACGCAGGACAGCGGGGCCGTCGCGGTCGCCGCAGGCCCCTCACCGCCGGGCCTCCACAGGCCACCGCAGGCAATCGGGCAGAGCAGGAGCCTCTTCTAGCCCCAGGTCAGGCACCATGCAGCGTGGCTGCGCTGTCGGGGGGCCCCGCACACCTCCGTGGGCCCAGTCGAGCGCTGCCGTCGAGCCTGTGGGCTCGCATGAGAGTTCCGGCCAGAAGGCCGTGACACCAGCCCCAGGCCGCACCACTGAGCTCAGGTCGGATCTAGGCCACCGCCCGTCAACAGGTCCCCGGGCGATGACCGGGAGTGAGGGATCACAGGGACAACAGCCGAGGGCACCCCCACCGGTTCCGTCAGGAGGTGCGCCGTGTGTCTACCGCTGCCAGAGGCCCGCCGATGGGACGTGCACCAGGCCCAGCGCGGCCCCGTCCTCCACGCTTCAGCCCCGGGACCTCCAACGTTCGTTGTATCAAGCCGCCCGGGGGGCGAAGCGCCTCGATGCTGACGTCCCCCGGGTGCAGTCCCGCCGGGGAGTCCTCAACAGGGGAGCCGGGTGCTGGGGGGATGCTGTAAACGGTGCTTGTAGGCCCGGCGGGAGCGGAGCTCAAGGACAACACGTCCTCTCACTCCGCCATCTTGGCCACGCCCTCAGTAAGGGTTTTTTAGAGGTCAGAGATGGGTAGAGGTCGGGATAGTATGGGATTTTTAGGGTTCAGGTTAGGGTAAATGGTAGTAAGTGTTTTTAGGGTTTAAGGTTTAAGGATAGGTAGGGGCAATGGGGAGTAAGGGATTTTTTATGGTTTAGGGATGGATAGGGTAAGGTGTTTTAAGGGTTCAGGGTTGGGTAAGCGGCAGTGCGGGTTTTTAGATTTTAGGGTTAGATGGGGGTAATGGTAGTAAGGTTTTTGTGTTAGGATTTAAGTATAGAGAGAGAGTGTTTTCATGAATAAAAAATATACAAATAAAAATAAATAAGGTACACTCCATTGATAGATAGATAGATAGATAGATAGATAGAAAGATAGATAGATAGATAGATAGATAGATAGATAGATAGATAGATAGATAGAATACAGTGGCGGTGTAGTTTTAATTAGGTCTTAGTTTCAATAGGGAGAGTGTTTTCTCTTTTGGTAATAGCTTCTGCATCGTTTGTTGAAACTTTGCACTCCGGTTTAGAAAAACAGCTGAATGGAATTACATCAAATATGGTTGAAAGTTAAATTTTTACTCAGAAGGTGTGCTTTTTGTGATTTGGTGTAAATTTGTTATACCATTTGCGAGAAAATAAGATTAATCTGGATGGTGGTCCCACGGGACTCCCATGGCACCAACATTTTTTTTTAAAAAGGCCCTCTGATTGGTCGAGGGAGCTTTTTCTCTTGTTGGCCATTTTGGTACCTCAGGTCCAGGACTGGTCCTGCAGTGCAGAGAGACCAGGTTAGCTGGCCGCAAATCAGAATAAAATGTTGTGGCCCCATTGCAGGACTCTGTCCCCATGTCTGGAAAATGTTTCAAAAGTAGGGTATAAAAGGTCAGGGTAGAGACACCCTGATCCATAGGCACTTAAAAGCAAAATGTTTTTTGTACCACAAATAGTGGTGTACTCCCATGTGACCCAGATTAGTCCACCCATGGGAGCCACTGTTCAAGCTCCACCCTCATAGTTCTGTGGTACTCTGCAAGCTTCCTAGAGGAAATGTAGGTAGGGTGTCAGTGGGGGTGATGGGCATGCACGCAGGTCCAGTTTGGCTATGCACAGCAGATGGTTGGCTGGCTGGCCACAGCTGGATTGGGCTCAGGGCCTGGACAGAGGTTAACCTCCCTGCCCCCCAGCGCATGGCTGAAGGCAGGGCCCAGTGGGAAAGTTGGCCGCCCATCAAGTGTTGAGTGCCACATGAGGTTAGATGCCATGCACTGAAGGTGCTGAAGGCCAACGGTAGTGGAGGAGTTGGCTGAATATGATTTAAAATAACAGAAATTCACTGGGGTTATAGTGGTGTTATAGTTAGTTCATTTGAGAAGCCTTCACTGATGTTATTGATAATGCTATTTAACGTCATGAGTGATGTAAAATGTGGGCTCATAAGCAGTGCACGGCAGGGGCACAAGTTATATGTAGCTCAGTAAACTATAACTGGTGAATTTCTGTGTTTTTTGTTTTTAAATGTTAGCTTCTATCTTATTTCAACACCTAACTATAATGTCACTTTAATCTTTGTTTTTTATGCAAATTTCAAGGATTTTTTTATAAAATAAGATAATATTTTGTTACCATACCTAACTATAACATCACTTTAACCTTAGTTTTTTGAGTGAAAACAAAATTATATATATATATATATATTATGCATTGTAAAATACCGTGATGTAAACGTCTGCATGATAACGACTGGTATTCCACGGAAAGAGTATTTGCGTATATCTGTATTTGCATGTGCTAACTTGTTTAAGTCAAACCCGTTGTCTTTCACAAGGGTTTTTTTACATGTAAACAGAAGAAAAAGAACAATGGATAAGAGACAATTGTAGAAAACAATGGGAATTCATACACGTGAATTACTACAGTAAATAACATAAATGGAAACTCAAGAAGAAAGATACAGATAGGAAAGAACAAAGAGGGAAAAGATAGGCAAAACCTGCATTCAAGACCGAACTAAAACCTTGAAGAAGGTTTTCTGCAGTAAAATGACAAAACAAAAAAAGAATTATTTCTGTTTTCTGTGCATGTGTAAGATAATTTAGTGAGTGATGATTCAGTGTACTTAATGAGATATAAAATTGCCCCTCGTGATTTGTAATGCAATCAATCTATAGTCTGAATGTAGCACCAAACAGCTAGTTGCATGAAATGACGTGAGAATACTCCTCTGAGAAGTGCCAAAGTCCACTCTATCTGTAGTTTACAGAATTGGTAACAGTAGGTCATGCAGCATCTTCTCTGCCAAGCCAGGCCCAAAAAGGGGAGAATCGGCCTATAATGCTTTATAGACGTTCTGGTGTTTCAGCGATGGCAACTTCTATAGAAACACATGTACCTATTGATAATGTTATGCAATTCTTAGCACTGAATACTGCAAGTATCTCCATCAATGACTTAGTCTGTGAAAGTGGAGGTCTGTACATCACTCAAGCTGTGCGTCCTTCATCTGTGATTTTGGGGGTTTGTGAAGCTTGACATTTTAGTGATTTCCCCACAGGGTATTACGTTTTACCCACACACGCTCCCTTCCCAGATTTGATGTGACCCTCTGATAGTGACATTCTCCAAAATGAGTAATTTAAAAAAAAATGTAAACCCTAATTTTTGCACCCAAGGGATTTCCTGCATTTTTCCAGAGTCTGACAAGGAATTTAACCCTGTGCTTCTGTTTATTATGTTTTGATTTCATTGCTAAATTAAATCCTTCACTTGCCAACTCCTGAGGTGTAATTCCGAGAGGACCCCTTCCCAAGATTCATTCTGATTTCATCTGGCAGTCTGTAGTGCTTTGTTTATGTTGCCATGAGGTTTTATCCAGCGGGAGCTCCTTGAATTATGCGCTATAAATGTCTGAATAGTGTAAGTATAAATCCACTGAAAATGTTTATTTTCACATTCTATTTTTGACTGCTGTGTTTCACTGCATAGTGTATTCAATATTATGCTTCATTCATTCATTATTGATCAAGTTTTACAAGGATTCCAGAGATTCCCCACTCCCCAATTGCTATTTGAAACATGCCTTTCACTTTTTATAGTCCTGCCCCGGTTGTTTAATAATATTTATCATTGAAGCTAGAAACCTGAAAATCTGTCTGATGAAGATATTGTACAGCTACAAAGCAATAATTTATGCCCCTCTAATATTAAGGTATTAAAATAGATTTGTAGTTGATGAAGTTAATTTTATGAGCATATTTTTTTCACTTAAATGCGCAAATGTCGTTTACATATTGCACAATGCATATTTGTATTTTTCATTTATTTGAGACACATGAAAAGTGTTATTTCTAAATCCAGTAATCGAATGTATGCATGTATGTATCTGGTGTTTCTATAGTGCAAACCTAGCAAAAAGCTAAATGACCATTGTACATGGTCATAGTCCTGCATAACGTCAATGAGTGATAGGATAGGAAGCTGATTTGTTGGCTTAATGCATTATGATGCAGTGTTCTTTAACCCCTTCCCTGCTCATGACGAGCTCAGCTCGTCATGCTGCACGGGCGGGCTGTGCGCATGACGAGCTGAGCTCGTCACGACCACGCCCGCGATCGGAATGTCCAGCACCTGGACGGAATTCCGATCGCAGCGAAGGCGTTAAAGAGATGCATCTTTCCTCATTTGAAGCAGTGTTGAGCGGTCCTAATGGATACAGAAATGTTGCACGCGGTCCTGGGAAAAGACTTGCTGCCTTGTTTTTTTTCTTTTTTACACATCTTACCCTGCAGCCAGATGGTGCTCTAGCTGTGGGTGTGTCAACAGACATCAGGGATGGTAAGCTTGCTTGCAAAATAAGTTGGGGTGCTGGTCATGATTACTTTGTAAATGATGCAGCTGGGTTTGAAGAGGCGGGGGCCAGAAAGGGGAGCCAATGGGATTCCATCAGTATGGGGGTAATGTGATCCTATTTCTTAGGCCCGGGATGAGAAGTGCTGCAGAGTGCAGGATGCTCTTAAGAGTTGCAAGTGCTGTGTCTGGGAGGGCATGGAGTAGGGTGGCCTCCAGCCAGATGCAAGAGTAACAGGGCTTAAACAGCAGTTCTGAAATAACTTTCTAAAATAAACTCTTTTTTTTAGAAGAGAGAGCTGCTACCAGTTGTCTTAGTTTTTTTGGATATGTTTATTTTTCTGGATGGTGAACAGGGTGAATCCATGTGACTTGGCATTCAGTGAAAGTTTGGCTTCAGCAGCATTACGATTCATGCCATTGAGCCAGGTTTGTACTGTTTTATGTTTGTTGTTCTTGGCAAATAAAAGGAATTTTGTCTTGGTTGGGTTGAGCTTCAGGTAGGTGCTGATCATCCAAGTCAGTGCTGGCAGTGTTTGAGGCATTGGATTTCTGAGGTGGAGGAGACTTTTAGGCACAGTTGTGACTCATCAGCACATTGGTGAATATTAATGCTGTTATCTGTCAGAAGAGCGCCAAGCAGTTTCATGTAGAGGTAGAAGATGGCAGGGGGTTGTAGGGAACCCTGAGAGACTCTGCATGTGATAGGGATCTCTTGGGACCTTGAGGTGCCCATATGAGCAAACTCGTCTTAGTTGAAAATGTAGAATGAGAACCAGTAAAAGACATTGGCAGTGAATCCCATCTGACATGAGGGTGGAATGGTTGACTATATCAAAGGCAGCTGAGAGGCCCAGCAATATCAGGAGAGAGGGATCATCTTTATCTGTGGTTGGGACGGCATTGTCTACGAGGTAGTGGCCTCTGTGCTGCAGTGTGATCTGAAGCCAGACTGGTTGTTGAGCAGGAGATGGTTTGCATCAATATGATCTTTGTGTTGAACATGAACTGCTTATTCATTGACCTTGCCAATGATTGGTAAATGATAGACAGGCCACTAGTTGGCGAGGTCTTCAGGTTCTATTGTAGGTTTCTTTAGGAGTGGAAGGATCTGGCCTGTCTTGAGAAATTTTGGGAAGATTCCTTGAGGAAAGGAGGCATTGGCAATGGTGAGTAGGGATGAGATAGCTTCCACAGAGAGAGCTTTGATGAAGGACAAGGGTAAGGCATCTTCTTCATAAGAAGTATCTTTGAGGGGGTTGAGTATGTTGGCGAGATATGGGAGGGAAAGGATTTGAAGGAGGACCCTTGCAGGATTCTACAGGAAGGGGTGGATGTAGAAGATGAAGTAAGCTTTGTATTGTTAATGTGCTGTTGGATCTTCTGCATTTGATCAATCACTGAAGAAGAGGTTTATGTCATGGCACTTTTCTGTGGAGTTAGGCATAGGTGTGTCTGCCAGGGGATTGATTCAGTGCTTGATTCTCTTGAAATGAGTTCGGCTTCTGCTGGTTGCTTCAGTGATGGGGTTACTAGAGTTTGGGGTGTGGATGCTCACATAGTTTTCCAAAATAAAGTGTTGGTAGATAGGGATGGTGAAGTGGTTGGTCCAGTCCAGATCTATACTGGTTTGCTTTGGATTATTGGTAATGTTGTAAAGACGAGGTCGAGGATATGGCCTTTGGAGTGTGTTGAGGATTGTGTCTCTTGTTTTGTTTGCGCTTGATTTGTCAGGGAGTTGAAGTCACCCAAGAGGTGGTGTGAATATGTGGGATAGGTGAGGTAGTGAAGGCATTTGAGAATTAATCAATGTAATCCTTGGCCTGCCTGGGAGGACTGTAAATGAGATGGAAGGTGGCAGTCTGAGATGGGGAGAGTGGGAAATGGCATGTCAGTAGCTCTATTGAATTGAGTGTTACTTTCTTGCCTAGGGTGCAGGACCACAACGGCTTATGGATGGCAGCGAGATCTCCTACTGCCTTATGTGCAAAGTCCACATGATGGATGCTGTAACCTGTGAGTAGAAGGATGTCGAGGATGTGCAAGGATATTGGGGTGATCCATGTTTTTGTGATGAAGAGGGTATCAATCTTGTGCCAGGGGATGAGGTCAGTGATGGCTGGTACTTGAAGTACTGCAGAGGGAGCATCAATGAGCATGAGTTGGAGTATATGTGTTCATACTGAGAGTGCTCAGCAGTTAGTGGGATGTGTTAAAGGTTGGATCTCTGTGTTGTACAATTTCTATATGAGTGTTTGAGTTGTCCAGGTTTGGGTCTGATTGTGGGGATTGGCAGTATGGGGTGCTGGGCGAGAAACATGATTCAAACATGTTTGAAGAAAAGAATAGAAAATTAAGTTCTACATTTTCTTGACTTTGAAGAGGAGTTTACCCATCCATTTTTTCAGTGGTTTCCCTATGTACAATTTTTTGTCACTTACACACACCCTCATTAGACAGATTCCCACATTTCTTCATTGTGCTTAGCCATATGGAGTTTCTGCTCTTTTCCGATTTAAACAAAAAGGCATTTTGGTGGTCACACCACAAGAGAAAACAATAGGAGTGCTTTCTTTCATTAAGTGTACCACTCGCCAGGAAGCAATTTGGGCTATCATATTTCCTTATGTTGACACGTGAAAGCCTCCATTGCTCTGCATGGATGTGAAGAATCCATTTGTTGTAAAGATATCTCTGTCATGCTTTTTAGAAACATGACTGGCCGCCATCTTGTAATGGCATTTGCCCCATTGTGTAACACAAGAGACATCAATTTTGTTGTCATTGTTGTGCTTGTGCTCTTTTAAGTAGTGCTGTTGTGAGTGGCAACCAGTCGCGGCTCGCATGACTCGCGGGTGGGGCGCACGCGGGGGTACGCGCGGGTGTTTGCGTGGGGGGTGTTTAAAAATAAATTTTAAAAAAACTTAACTTACCCGGTCCTGCGCCTCCTCCGCTCCTGGCCGGGTCCCGCGTCAGGAAGCAGGCATCCTCCCTCCCCTCAGCCAATCACAACGCTGCAATGGCAGCCTACATAGAGAAAATGCAGAGTGCGCATGACTGGTTTGGTCGGCCCCAGATGGCCGACCAAACAGTCAGCGCTCTCAGAGTGGGCAAGCCACTCCTCCTCGAGCCGCCCACCCGGCCGCCCCCAGCCAGGCATACCGTTCTGCTTTCTCGCAGCGCGAGAAGCAGAAACATAAAATGGTATTTAAAATACCATTTTATGTTTCTGCTTCTGCACTGCGAGAAAGCAGTGGGACGAAGCTCCTCCGCCCTAATGGAGGAGCGCCCCTGGTGGCAGCACCTATACACATGAAACCTCTGCAGAGTGGAGGTAAGGTTGGAGCTTGCTGGTGCTTATTACACTCTCCCCGTCCCATTGCCTGTCTCCTGTTCTTCTTTCATGGCCCTTACTGTATCCTCCTTTTGTCCACAAACTGCACCCCATTTGGCACCTTTATCCTACCTTGTTAGGCCTGTTCTCATCTACACCCATTGCCAGAGTACTGTTAACCCCCTCAACATGTCTTACTTTGGCCCCTGGTTCAGGGTGTGTGCCACCTACAGCCGTCTCCCCACTGCTTGCCAGTGTCTCGTGTGATGATGCCAAATCCCTCACCCACCGGTCCAGGGCCCACCTGCTTTTGACAAAATGTACACACCACTCTGAGAGTGAGCATGGGTAAATGGTGCCTAGCTATCCACTTCTCCTTTACCCCCACAAGCGCACCAAGGGTAGATCTGGGGCCAACTACAGCTCTAGTCACCATCTCTGATACCGTGACACGGTTATGGCCAGCTGCAAGAAACAGGCGCACATCTAGCGTGCCCCAGTCTCTTGCAGCCTGTCACTTCCATGTCATTGTACCAAAGATAAAGAGAGAGAAAGCAGAAGAGAAGAGCTAGGGATGCTCTCTACCCAGAACAGCGGTCTTGCCTCACTGCTTTGGTGGGAGGTTAGGGAAGAGGGAACAGCCACACTCGCCCTCAGATCACACTGCTCTCTCTTTCTGGTGCTACTCCTCCTCCACCCCAATTCTCTTATGGTTTAATCGTCCTTGCTAATCACCTGTGTCTCTGTGCCGCAACTCCTGTTGTGCCCTGTCCTTCTTTCTCTTCCTTGCAGTGTCTATCTCCTGTGAATAATGATTTATTGGTGAATCAGCAAGGGACAGTGACCTCCATCCATGCATTCACATTCATGGAATGCCCCCTTGTTTTGTTATTAATATAGCCCCGCTTCCTCAAAGGGACAGGGCCCATATTCTGAAAAGCAAAAGTTGGCAGTCTGTGAGTTGCATTGGGAGAAACATGCAGTGATCCCCTGGAGCCCTGTCTGCTCCCCCCACTGGCAACAGCTCAAATGCACAAAGCGGAAGCTGTCCCTCTGGACAGCTTCTCCTTTCCGAATGGATGTCAACCCTTTTCGAGAGTTGTCATCCTATCAATATTTTTTGACCACAGTTGCAGTCACACATCATTGATGCATGGAATAGTGAATCAGAATGAGGACGCGGATTCCATTTTCACACACCCTCCATCTTCAAATTCACAGTGCGTTACAAAATGTGCTTTGCAATTCGGAAAATTGTACCATTTGTATACAGCCACTGATCATATTAAACAGAGAATTCTGGTCTAGTTTGCTCTCACTAAGCGTGCAGGAGAACTTATTGCAATGCACGCCCAGTAGGACCTCTCTGAAACTCCAGGGGGCGTGACATATCCCAAGTTTTTTTGAAGAAGCCTAGAAGAAGCCTTTGGCCTTGGTGCTCCACCTCTCTCCCGATTACCATATACATAATTGCTTGAAAATAAGCAGTCTCTCAATTTTGTGACTTCCTAGAATGTGTTGGCTATTTCGATTACTTTGTAGCCAGTTTCCACCACCATTGCAGCACTAATAATTTTGTTTTTCGTTATTATATGTTGTCAACATTGTATAGCACCTTCTAGCATTAGTTTGGCATTGAAGTGTCTTTTTAAACTAATCACCTTATTGGTATGGTTCTAGGATCGGTTGTGGATGGTTAGTTGTTTGCGGTTATTAAACGTTTGTTTATGGTTAGTAGATTTTTGTTAAGAGCCCAATTTAGTACTGATTTGTGCTGATTAACATGACCGGAAAATTAGTTTGATCTTCTTTGTATTGTGTAATGTGTGTAAATTTGTGTGCCGAAGGATCTTGCCTTTTTTCATTGAGCCAGGTGGTTGTTTGTTCATAGCCTCGCATACACAAATGGTTTTCTAACAAATTGCTAAGCAGACATACAGCTATCATGTAAATGTAATTTTAATTTATATAGTGCTTACTACCTCTGAGGAGGCGTTGAAGCGCACTGCAGCGAGTAGCGCAGTGCTCCGGTACCCAAGATTTCAGTTAAATAGTTAGGGGCAGAATTACAAGAAATGACTCATCTCTGCATATTAGCAGAGATGCGTCAGTTAATTAGCGTCACGCAAAAAAACCCTTGCGCCACCATGGATGCGTTGCATTTACAATGAGGCGCACCATGGCGCAAGGATTGACAGATGCGTGACGCATCTATTGGTGTAAAGGCAACGCATTGCTGGAGTCGTGTCGCAAGCACGACGCAACTCCAGCAATGCTTCGGAATGCCTATTTCTATCATGCTGCATCACTTCTTACGCCTTCAAGAAGGCGTAATGTTTTGCCGCAGTGTCGTCGTAAAAGTGACTCCGTCGTCACTTTTACGAGGCTTTCTTGCGTCGGAACGCCCACCCTGCATACATTATACCTGACGCAGGTATAATGTGACGCAGGGCTTTCCAACGTAACGCATCTCCATAGATGCGTCATGTTGTAAATGTGTCGCAACATGGCGCATTGTTTATGGCGCCGCTGCGTCACAAAAGTGACGCAACGGCGGCGTAAAAGTGTCGCAAAGGTCTTGCAAATCTGCCCCTTAGTATGTTAGTAATATGTGCTTCCTTTTTTCCTAGTGGATTAGCTGTGGGAAGTTTGTTAAGGTCGTGCTCACGAGTTCTCATGCGTTTAGTAATGTTCTAAGCAGGGATATAATGGAGGTGGATTAGAGAAAGGGAAGTTGTGAGTTGTTATTGGTAGTAGTTGACACGTGCGCTGTTGGTTGGGTGAATTTGATGAAAAGGATGCTTTAGAGTTCGTAACAGTGCAACTTTGCACATGCGAAGATGTGGTATGCTTCAGTTAAATGCATTTCACTTTTAATAATCGTATGTTAGTTTGGTGTGGGGGTGGGTGCTGTTAAGTTGCAGCACTTTGCCAACTATATGGCTTTGATGCTGGGGTGTTCGCTTGAGAAGCTTCCCACCAACACACAGCAACTCACCCCACTTGCACCCCCACCTTCACACAACATCACCAAAACACTTAAATACAGCGTGACACACTCACCATCATATAAACATATGGTCGCTCACACTAATAAACACTGCATCACACGGCTATAATTGGATACCGAATTCTCACACAATAATTGCATAACACATTCCTCCAACAAACGCACACATTAACCACTGCACAAACGGCATTACTTATGTGTGCATAAGGATTACTGCTCTAACAGTTCTGTGTGTGTGAGGGAAGCTTGAACTGCAGTGCTGGCCAATACGCTACACATGGTCCATGTGTTTCAGAAAAGGTCAGTTCCACGTCCCTAATTTGATACAGCTGTGAGTGCACATGAAAGCCTATACCCTTCTGCTGCCAACTGTTGTGCCTGATCTTGGTTCTTGCTTCTACCGATGCCGAAGCATGGGAAAATATTTTCACTGTACCAAAGCCACAGACGATTGCTTTTGTCAATGCTTGGTTTAAAATTTGGCTACAGTACAGGCCATCATTCCTAACACAGATTAGCCTCTGGCATTTGTATTCCAGCTTTGCTGCTTTTACAGTAAGAAAGCACATCGAAATAGTCTTTCTATGCTTTTGATTTTTCCTTTTTGTTCCCTCTTTTTTTTTCTTTATTTTGACTGCCTGCTGAGTTTGTAGCCATGGAAGTCTAGATTTGTATGAATCACGATGATGGCTTTTGCACCTGTGCTTTCTGTGATTTATTCAAACGTCTACTCTATAGGATATTATTGTAAGCACAAAATTAGAAGAAGTTTACTATTTCACATCTCGTGGCTCCGAGCCACATGCTGGAAATCCCTTAAGAATGTTAGGAAGTCATGAGGGCTCCTTGCTTACTTTGGCGGGCCCTGCTTAATCATCTTTATGGCAGAAAAGTAACGTGGCGGCTGGTCCATAGGGGGCGCAAGGGCGGTGACCTCCCATCACCAGCACGCAGGAGGAAAGAAAAGCTACTCTGTACATTTCCAGCCTCCAGAAATGCAAACGGACGAACTGACAGATTTGTCAGTTCGTTTTGCTTTCATTTCTGTGCAGGTGTCAACGGAAGTGCACAGAGGAGCAACACAGGGCAGGGGGTGCTTCAGGTCCATGTTTTGCGCATGTGTGAAGAGCGCTTTTCATTTCAGCCCTCTTCACACATTCGCAACCCATAGACTTGCTGCGCATGCTCTTTGCAGCGCAGCTTGTCTAAGAATGGATGCATGCACGGGCGGTGAGACAAAATCGCCCCAGGCCCTATCAGGAGTCAGGATGGAGCAGGGGTGAAAAGAGGGTTAAAGCTCAGCTCTAACCTGATTCCTGATACGGCTTTGATCAGCACGTTCCTGGTGCTGTAATAAAAAGACCGAATGGAGCCATTCAAGACGTGCAGAAACACGCAGGTAAGTAAACTATGGAAAGGAATCCTTCATTTAAAAACATTTCCAATACGTTTACATCTTACATGACAATCGCGCTTCTATACACGTTTTATTGAGATATTCTGTACTCATTGTTCTATCTTTGTTTGCTTTAATTATCAGGGAGTGAAAGTGCTGAATTTGGATTACAAAATACTCTAATGTGTGGCAAAGGAAAGGGGGTTTAAGCCGCTTCTGTACACGTTTTATATAGATATTCTGTACTCGTTGTTCTGTCTTTGTTTGCATTAATTATCAGGGAGTAGAAGTGCTGAATTTGGAAAACAAAATACTATAATGTGTGGCAAAGGAAAGGGGGTTTAAGTCATGAGGGCCAGAGCTTGTAAACCAGAGTCTGACATTCAATTTACAAATGAATTTCAAAATAAATCTGCTGCAATGAAACTGGCATCAAGCACATATTTGACAGTAAATCTGTTTTAGATTACCTAACTGGTCACAAAGTGGCTGCACTGAAAACTATTTTACAGGGTTAAGACACCTGATGCAGAGGTCTGTGTCCGCCAAGCAATTTTGAGGAGATTATGCTGGAAATTATGACTCTAGTGATTAACACAGCTCTGGGAGAGTTCTTTGTTTTTTCCATTCACAGGTTTGACTCATAAAGAAGTATAGAGGATTAATGTGCCTGCTGCAAGGCACACTGTGTAACATGCAGATCACAGAATATTTAGCTAGGTAAGTGGGCTACTGCTTCTGACACTGAGGCCATTTTGTTCCTTCCAGTTGTTAAGTTGAAATATTCTAATATTGTACAGTGATCTATTTACTGGCATGAAGGTGATGCATACAAACTGTAAGTTATGGGTTTACATCCTTATTTTTCTCAATCTGTTGTTATTCTAAGATTGCAAAGTGGAGTCCCTTTGGGAAGTGATAAAGTCTTGTTAGACAATTACAATCAACTGCATTACATCTTATATTCTAACTATATGGTCCTCCCAGCCATTCACTCTTAACATAGAACGTTTAGAAGTTTGGATGATATGAGATTCCTACACCCTGTAAGACTCAATGTCTTGTGTAACATTTCCTGTAGATTGTTTTACACACTTGTATGATTTATTGTGCCTCTCTGTGTGATGAAAGCACTCTGACACCCTACACCAGTGGTTCCCAAACTTTTTTGACCCTTGGCTCCCTTGACCTAATTGGCAGTTGGCCGCGGCTCCCCACCATTTTTTTACCGGAAGCCAAAACTTGCTTCTGTGTGTATTTTGTGCATATTATTATATCTGTTCTCTTCAATCCTTCCACTATCCTTTTTCAATTCAAATTAAAATCTCACATGTCCACCCCGCAATTTAATTTCAAATCTCCCAATACTAATTCACCACTAATCCTCTTTGGATGCGTGCTACTCGCTGAAATAGTGCTTCGACAAGTGTAGTAAGTGCTAAATAAATGCAATTACAATATAGACATCGATTGTTGTTACCGCAAAATAGCACTAACCGTAATCGTTCTGAATTCACCGGGAAACCCAATATAGTAGTTTCACACCCGATAGACACTGCAGAAATTGGAACTTCTGAACGCGAAATGACCTTTGTATTTTCATATTTCCTTCTGCTTCTTCCCTCGTCGCCCAGCCAGTCCTTATACACCATCCCAGTACTGCCCCATCCTCTTTACAGGTATATCACAGTATACATAGGATTTGTACATAAAGAAGTTCTATTAATGATAGCGAGGGTGGCCCACTTGTTGTAAAATGCAATGCCTGATTAGTCAATAGGTAGAAGATTGGCAGGTACCATGAAAATAAGGATGGTTATGTTTGTTTTCTGCTCAAGGGCAGTGGCAGGTCAAACCAAGGGTCGGCTGGATGGTGTGGTTACATTTGGCTCCTGCCATCCCCAACAGATGCACCACTGTGGTCAAAATCAAGCACACAGCAACAAAATACTGAAGCAGATCACTTTGTCCTAATTGCCCATTGGAGACAGCATCTCATCTGTGTTCCTTCTCGTGTGCAGTATACTGCCCCATAATGAATAATTGAGTTCCCCCTGTGCTCTTCCTGCCATCCCTTGCCCCAAGAAACTGCAACCCAACAATGGAGTCAGATGTCATTGTGAAGTTCAGTGGCGCTAAAGAGCCGCGCAACCAATAACCAAGTATATGTTCATTACACCAACAGTCTGGGCCATTGTTGCTGCTGTTTTATGTTAGTCAGATTTCATACTTCTATCTCTGCTGCTAATTTCACATTTATTAATGATGTTCTTTGCATTTTTGATGTCGTCTTCTGAGTCTGATAACCAGCCTTTCTTTCATTTGCTTTAAAAACCCTCGGCATTTCAACCCCCCCGCATCTTGCAATGTGGCTACAATTTCCCACATCGTGCGCGGCGGCGCCCCTGGCTTTTCATCGCGGCGCACCGGGGTGCCGCGGCGCACAGTTTGGGAACCACTGCCCTACACTTAGGTGAGTGGTGCTATAAAATAATTACATAGAAGAATTTAGTAGATGACAGTTAGATCAATATCACACTATTTAAAAAAAAAAAAAATTTCAGTGTTAGAACTCCCTGCCAATTTCCACCGGGAGTTAGGCTTGCTCCCTTCGCACACTTCTTTGATAATATACAGTGATATATTTTTGACTCACCACTTTCAAAGTTCACCAGCCGCCACAACACGCCTGGCCCAGCTTTTAAATTGTGGGATATATTTGAGATTCATGCACGATAGGCCTCAAGCCATGTGCTTTCTTATTGATGTTGTCCTGCTGCAGCTCTGCTTTGGGCCAACTACAGAGAATAGACATATGTAGTTTATGTATATTACGTGGTGATAGTGTATACAGTTAATTTATACAAATTCTTTAGGGAATTTGTTATTCTTAAAGAAAAACTGACCAAGAAAGACCTTCAGTGGTGCGGTAAACGAGGAAATCTTTAAAAATTATCAACTGCCTTCTCAGTTAGCAGGAGACACCCAATCAAAAATGGACACGCCCCTTCAGCATGCAGCGAAACCTCTGATGGAAATATATATCATGTGGCTTAAACAGTCTACTGCGCTTTAAACTTTTGATGAAGATGCAATGCAGGCAAACATATATCTCCTGGCATACTGCATTCAAGAATTGGTTGATATCAAAATACTATTCCTCCTCAGAGGGACAGTCTCTTGGCGCTATATATATATATATATAGGCAAAATTGAGCAGTGTTTCTTCTTTGTTATAATGTAACATTAATGAATAGATTTACCATTAATATGAATAGTTGGAGGCCGTTTTTAAACATTTAAAATGCTATGATTGTTTGCAACATTGAAACTAATGTGTCTGTTTTCACTATGCACTTTTTTCACTTTATTGTTATATGTGCTGGTAACATTTCTTTTATGTTTATTAAACAAGTATGTGCACGTACCTTTAAATAGTAAAAAAATGGAGGCGATGGTCATGTGACCAAGACCACGGACGTGGTCGAAACGCGTCGTCCTTGTCTGTCATAGAAAATAAACTGCTGTAATCGACCGAGTGGGCTCGCCTGGATTCTTTCTCCTCAAGATCCTTTGCTGTGCGATGTTATGGCGGCGGCGACCGTCAGCGAAGCCCCGACTCGATAGGAAGGGTACCTTGTCTTCCGTCCGACCTTCGATTGGTTTTTTCTGTAAACAAGTACCCGCCGGCTGTTGTGCTGAGGTGAGCGGCTGATATCTGGGAACGCTATCGGCACCATCTACGAAGAGGACCAGCGCTGAAGGTAGAGCGGGTAAGCGGCAGCGCGTTGTTACGTGCATCCCCTTGTCCCGAGTCACTGGATTGCCCTGGGAATTTGAGAAGGAGAGAAAGGAATCGTGAGGCACGTCTGTGCTTCCAGCCCGTACTTCCTTCCAACACGTAACGCCGCCCCCCTGCCCAGCCAGAGTTCACGTGAGCAATTCTGCTCGAGACGTGCGGCGAATCATAGGAGCAGAAGTGCTAAGAGTGCACTGTTGACAATTACGAACAGAGAGTATGACAGACGAGTTCATGAAAGGGCGTGAGGAGTCCGCCAGGGCTATTTTTAACAAAACATCATCGAACATACAGCCACCTGGGAATGCAGTTCCAGATAAAAGTCAATCAACACTGAGGCAGAAAGTTAACAACTTGGAGCGTTTGAGGAAAAAGAAATGAGTAGATGGTGGGAGGCGACCTCACTCCAAAACTACTTGGAAGTTGACCGCATACCGAGAGGTCTCCGCATTTTCATTATCCCCACGTTATCTATACCAAAACCGCAAGTGCTAAAAGACTGGATTGATAATACCACAGCATGTTCCAAAAGAATGCTAGAAATACTTATCGCCAATGCATGGGATGAGCATAAGAACATATTGAAACAGATCCATGACCTAATGGAGGACTTAGGGAGAGAAACAGATCAAAATGAAATTGAAAAAATGATGAAAATAGTGGATGAAAAAATGAAGGCTTTTGAAAAAGAAATCGTAGCAAGAAAACAGCGAAAATTCACTCGTGATGAGAGAGATTACGCAACTGGGCGTATCCTAACTTTCGCTAAAAAATATGATAAAATGAGAGCCGAGACCACGAAAAATCAGACATTGAACCTACTTGAGACGACCAAAGGAGACTCTGTGACAGACTCTGTGACGGACTTGAGTTCAGATGCAGAATCAACAGACAGCAATGCCACAATGAACACTGAACAACAGTCTTTTTCTCAGGAACTGAGCATCATGCAGAAGGTGAGAGAACACTCCAACAGAGGGAAACCAAGACTAAAAGCGCAAGAAAATGCAGGAAAAATCGCAAGCGGAACGTCAGGCGCAGAAAAACAAAGAATAACTGGCATGGGAACAAGAGGCCAGAAGACCAAGAACCAATGATGGAAGACACCACAACCAAATTAACGGTAATGAATTTGACTGAAAAGATGCTTACGAATGATGAAATAAGTGTACTTGAGTTGGGGTTATCTTTCTGTCCTGATGTGGGTTTTGATTATGCTCAAGCTCGAATTGATCTGTATAAATTTGAAAGAAAGTTAAAACTGTGCAAAATACATGCAGCAAGGAAAAAGCAGAATGAGGCAACAACAGGGACCAGAGGGGAGGTGGACGTAGGTCTAGCAATAGAGGATATCCCTACACTACATATCATCACCACATTAGATGAAGACAGGAGTATCCCACTTGATCCTTTTAACCCTGCACATACTGGTGCTATATCAGACCTTTTGGGAATAGATGTCACTGAAACTACTTCTACAGAATTTAGAGTCAAATCCAAACATGTCCCTATTACAGTTAAAGATAATATCGACATGTTCAGTGATTTAGTAGCTCAAGATTTTCTGGAGCTCCTTAAAAAGAACACCAAAAAGGGTAATATGACTAAAACCCAGTGGGAGGCAGTTTCCAAATTACAAAAAGATCGGGATCTTGTCATTAAGCCTTCAGATAAGGGTGGCAACGTGGTCCTTATGACCAGAGCCATGTATACCAGTGAAGCGTACCGCCAACTGGATGATATAACCTGTTACAAAAAGGTGGACAGAAAATATCTTGATGACCTGAAAAATATGTATATATGTAAGCTACAAACATGGCAAGATAAGGGCCTACTCACATGGGACGAAGCACGCTTCCTCAGAAATGACACACCTACTACCCCTACTCTATACCTTCTCCCTAAGGTCCATAAAAATGATACCAATCCACCAGGTAGACCCATTGTTTCATCTAAAAATAGCCTCTTGGAAAGTAGCAGCAGATACGTTGACCATTTTCTCTTCCCCTATGTGAGAAATCTGTCATCCTATATTAGGGATACTACGCACTTTTTGCAAAAGATCAGGGAGGTTGACATGGGGAATGACCAGTGGCTAGTTTGTCTCGACGTGGAGTCATTATACACAAGTATCAGGCATGATGACGGTATCAAGGCTTGCCAGTTCTTTCTTAGACAGCGCAGAGCAGAATTTCTTGAACATACCCTCATGCTTTTGGATATGTTGGAAATATGCCTAAAGGAGAATGTTTTCATATTTGAAAGAGAACATTATAAACAACTACAAGGGACTTCTATGGGTACCTGCTTCGCTCCCAGCTACGCTAATCTCATGGTGGGCTGGTGGGAGAAGCAGGTGCTCTGGAACGACAACACTGAACATTGGATATTCAATGTATCCTCATGGCTTAGGTATATTGATGATATTTTCTTTGTGTGGAGGGGGTCTGAAATGGAACTTTATCAGTTCATAGACTGTTTGAACATGAATGTTGTGAACCTTCGGTTTACCAGACACTACAGTCAGGAATCAATTGATTTCCTAGATTTGAAACTAAGCATAGACAGGGGAAAAATTGTCACGAATCTCTTTAGAAAGAAGACAGCAGGGAATTCCATCCTCCATGCCGCCAGCTCTCACCCTCTGAGTTTTAGGTGGGGAATACCGTACAGTGAATTCCTCAGGGCTAAACGCAACTGCAGTACCCCTACCACATACGAAGACACCAAACAAGAAATGAAGGCCAGATTCAAAGAGAGAGGTTACCCTAGAAAAGCCATTATACAAGCAGAAAAACGAGTCGAAAGTCTATCTAGAGAAGAAATAGTCAACAAAACTTCAGAGCAGAGTCTGTCTGGACCCATCAAGAAGAGTGAAGTTAGATTTATCACCAAATACTGTAATCAATCGAATGAGATAAGGAATATTCTCAGAAATAGATGGGATATCCTGAGGAAAGACCCCATTTTGAGAAATGAAATAAAACCGACTCCCTCCGTGACCTATATGAGAAGCCCATCACTGAGGGACATGCTGGTCCACAGCCATCTCCAACCAAAAGAAGGTGGTTGGTTGAAACATACTAAAGGCTTCCACAAATGTGATAAATGTAAAGCCTGTAAAAACAGCAGAAACATATTGGAGGTAATCCTAGAAAGAACCAATACCAAATGGGTAATATCTAAATTTATCACATGTAGTACTGAGTTTGTGGTGTATGCTGTAGTCTGCCCTTGTAATCTCTGGTACATTGGATCAACAACATTCCCTGTAAAGAAACGCATCCTTGAACACTGGAGGGCAATAACCAACTCTGACCAGAGCTATAGCACAGCCAGACATTTTGCTAGGGAACATGGGTCGGACTGGACCAAAGCTAGATTCTTCGGATTAGACACAATCGTATCTAATCCAAGAGGAGGCAATCGCATAGCGGCCCTCCGCAAACTTGAGTCACGGTTGATTCTTTTGGCAGGGACCATGTACCCAGGTGGCCTTAATCAGAATGAGGAACTGTATTCCCACTTATAGGATGTACACTGATCAGTATGATCAGAGCCTTGGCTGCAGACTCACGCCCTACCTTCTCCTTCTTTAGTTTATTTTGTTTAGCTGCACACATCACTTTTTTTCTTTTTCTAGTTTACATATATTATAATATTATATAAACAGACTTGTAGCTTATTTGATTAATATGTATGTAGAGTCTCTTCAACCTTGGTTTCTTTTATGCAATAGTTGAAATATGAATACTGTTCAAAATGTGATATTATGATGCTAATTATTGTACCTTTGTTACGTTTTCAGAACATAAGATGTGAATCACCATGAAACAGCACTTGGCAATCATGTAAGAGCACCGGAGTATGGCGGACCCCCCATCCAGCTCCTAGTCTAATTTTATACTCACTAGGGTAATATACCTGTACTGCATGAGACAATTGTACATAATCACTAATTTAATACAGGGCACTAGTCCCTCCATGGCAAAATTGAGCAGTGTTTCTTCTTTGTTATAATGTAACATTAATGAATAGATTTACCATTAATATGAATAGTTGGAGGCCGTTTTTAAACATTTAAAATGCTATGATTGTTTGCAACATTGAAACTAATGTGTCTGTTTTCACTATGCACTTTTTTCACTTTATTGTTATATGTGCTGGTAACATTTCTTTTATGTTTATTAAACAAGTATGTGCACGTACCTTTAAATAGTGAAAAAATGGAGGCGATGGTCATGTGACCAAGACCACGGACGTGGTCGAAACGCGTCGTCCTTGTCTGTCATAGAAAATAAACTGCTGTGATCGACCGAGTGGGCTCGCCTGGATTCTTTCTCCTCAAGATCCTTTGCTGTGCGATATATATATATATATATATATATATATATATATATATATATATATATATCGCACAGCAAAGGATCTTGAGGAGAAAGAATCCAGGCGAGCTCACTCGGTCGATCACAGCAGTTTATTTTCTATGACACATATATATATATATATATATATATATATATCTCCATCCTTCCAATTGTGGCCCACTATCCCGGCCCTCGGGCGCTCTCCGGTGGTGCGATGAAGTACGGCAGAGCCTTGCCGTTACTATTTCCAACCAAAATTCCCGAAACCGGGATTCTTCCCGCACTCACAGTTATCCACAATAATTTAGTCCAATCTGTTATGCTTTTCCATGGGGTGTTTATTTACAGCATGCCAGCAACCCCTACGCGTTTCCGTCTCAGCCGAGACCTTGCTCACAGGGACAAAACAACACAAAAAGCGGCATTTCCACATTCTATTTAAACAGGTTGACATCACATCCTGTATTGTCTCGCTTTGCATTGTGGTATTTGAAGTTTTTTCCTCAAATACAATCCATTTGCTGTCAATATTAAACCAATTAAAAATTGTTACGCATTACTTTAAATCAACAAATTCATCTGATTAATCATGTCTTTATACACTATTATGTTGCCATCGTGAAACAGCATTCTTATTTTTGCCTGTTATAATCTGTACGGTATTGCTAGATAGAGGTTAATCTTTCGGCAGGAACTTTTCTATTTACTGACTGCTTATGTTTGCCCTCCAGTGGGCTAAAATTAAATAAGGCTATTTTCTTTACATAACCAATCTAACCAAAACAATTTGCACACAAGATACACCGAAAAATTCCTATGCCTACTATCTGCCCTCTAGTGGGCAAACTAGTCCCCATATGAATTACAATACCCTGTCAGATACCGCTCATTAGATTGCTACTGATTCCACCAATTGAAAACGGTGCCTTACATCACCATCAAAAGATATACAGCTATTATTCCAAAATTTCAAGGCAATTCACTACTGATTGCTATTCAATAATCTGTGATTCTAAAAAAGGGATAAAGGGATAGATAAAAAGTGGTAAAAGGGAAGTCAAGTGAAAAAGTGCATGTATATTTTTTGTGACACTACATTACATATAATTCCAATCAGTCTTAAAAAATTCAGTCTCATTAGAAGTCTAAGACCTCAAGTCCTTACAAGTGCGAATGTAACTCTTCGTCTTGGTTCAATCCCATAGGGGTCAGGGTACGAAAGTTTAAAATATGTTTAGATTCTTTTTGTCTTAGAATCCTCTCTCGGTCACCGCACCTCGTATTCAATTCCACTTGTTCAACTGCGTAGAATCTTAACTCTTTCCAATTGCTTCCATGTTCTTTTTCCATGTGTTTAGCAATGGCATTGCTTCTGTCAGTGTTGATTGTTGCCCTTACATGTTCAAGGATACGTTTTTTAATTCACAGATGGTACTGCCCACGTATTTTAATGTACATGGGCATTCAATTATGTAAATTACAAATTGACTCCTACATGTAATAAGTTGATTTATTTTCCACATTCTTTTGTTGGCCATTTCGATCTCTTTAATGTTTTTAGCAATTGTGCAAACTTTACAGTTCGTGCATTTGTAAAATCCAGTCGCTTTAAGCCAATTTTTCGGTCTTGTGTTTACAAAATGGCTGTGAACTAATTGATCTTTTAAATTGTTTGCTCTTCGATATGTCAACTTAGGGAGTCTCCTACTATCCTTGCAACCGTAGGGTTTAACTGTAATATGTTCCAGTTTTTTCGCAGTATTTTACTGATTTGTTTGTTTTCTGTGGAAAATGTCGTTATTAGATGAATTTCATGATTATTTCCCTCTTGTTCCTGTTGTTGATTTTGAACTTTAATCAGTTCTGATCTCATTAACTTTTCCGTTTTCTGTCGGCAGGCATGTATCACTTTAGACCTATATTTTTGCTGCTTAAATCTTGCACTTGTTACCAGGCTGTTTGTTTGCCATTCTTCTTCTTTGGAGCAGATTCTTCATATCCTTAAGAATTCTCCGAATGGGATGCTGTTAATTGTGCTCGGTTGATGGAAACTTTCGGCATGTAAGATGGCATTTGTTGCCGTACTTTTGCGGTGTAATGTCGTATGGACTTGATTTTCATAAATATAGATTTCAGTATCTAGAAAAATGATTCTCTCCTCACTTATGTTATAGGTAAAATGTAAATTGGTCTCCGTGTTATTTAGAACCTCAAAATATTCTGCGAAATCCTCCTTGCTTCCATCCCATATGATAAATAAATCGTCAATGTAGCGCAGCCACATCACGATTTTGTTGACAAAGTGATCATTCTTTGTATTTCATGCCAGGTTACATTCCCACCATCCCATGGTAAGGCATGCGTAACTGGGACTAAATGTGAAGCCCATCGCGGTACCGTTCACCTGCCGATAGATCTCATCTCCAAACATGAATATGTTTTCTGTTAGGCAAATCCGAATCATCTCCATTAACATTTTGTTGTGATTTGAAAATTGGATATTACGTTCTTGCAAAAAGAATTCACAAGCATTCAGACCAATCTCATTGTTAATGTTCGTATAAAGCGATATTACATCCATTGATACCAATTTGTATGAAGCTGCCCATGGAATTTCCTGTATGTGTCGTAACAGGTCCCCAGTATCTTGTAAATACGATGTTAACTTGTTCACGTAGGGTATCAAGTATATATCCAGATAAATGGCTATAGGTTCCAATAGGGCTCCCTTTGCCGAGATGATCGGTCTCCCTGGCGGTTTGGTAGGGTGCTTGTGAATCTTTGGGAGAAAGTATATGGTCGCTGTTTTAGGATGTTCTGTAGTCAGATATTTTGCTTCATCCTCATCCAGGAGGTTATTGCTTTTCCACATATTTATTTTCTGGTCTAAATTCAATTTAAATTTCTTTGTCGGATCTTCCTTAAGTCTCTCATAGAAGCCTCTATTTCTTAGTTGAGAGTGCGCTTCTTGTAGATATTGTTCTTTGTCCATAATGATAATATTACCTCCCTTATCCGCCATTTTAATTTCAATGCTGTCATCTTTTTTGAGCTCTTTCAATGCCATTCGTTCCTCTTTGGATAGATTATCTGTGTATTTTGTGTGTTTCATTTGGTATAGTTCTTTAATTACAGCCTCATGAAAGAGGTCGATCTTATTTCCGTGTGGCAATTGGGGATAGAATTTGGATTTTGCCTACTGCCCACTTGTTCCTGCTCCCAATTGGGTACAATGTACTTCTAGATCTGTATCTTGTGAATTGGGGTCTTGGTCCAGTTCCATTAGGGCTAAAAGCCCTCTGAATCTTTGGCTGCTAGATCCATACTGGGTAGGGTAATTTTTTTCTTATAATTCAGCATTTTTGGATTTTCAGCAAAGATTTTGGCCAGTTTAATCTTTCGAATATATTTGTATAAATCTACCCTTACTTGGGCCAGATACATGTTGTTTGTCGGGCAGAAATTTAAGCCTTGTTTTAATAAATCAATCTCTACATCCGAGAGCAATCTTTTAGAGAGGTTGACTACTTGCAGGTCTTGTGAGGAGGGTTCATTGTTGGAGTTTAGTTCCATTTCTGTTTCATACTCCTCGTTCTTGCACTGACTCTGTCGTTGTCGGTTGAGCCGCCTGCCTCTTCTCGTTGGTTTGTTCGGGCGCGTCCGCGTCCCCTGCCTCTTCCTCGATTTCCTGTCGATTGTGCTCCTATGTTTTTCTCCCAATTCTTTTGTTGTAATGCCAATCTCATTTCCTCTAAAAAAATTGCACCTGGGACGTCTTTCATTATTCTCTATTTCTCCTTCACTTGCATCAGTCGATGTTAAAGATGACAAGCTGTCCGCCATATTCGTGGCCCTATCCAATTTATCCTGTTGTTTGAATCTATCGTATTTTCTGGCGTATGTGAAGATGCGCCCTTCCATGTAGTCCTCCCTATCACGCTGGAATTTGTTTTGCTTTCTTATACGAACTGTTTCCTCATGTCTGTCTATGTAACCTTCCAGCTCTTCTTTAAATTTTGTTTGTTCCGGAGTTAGTTGGATTGTAGCTAGTTCTTTTTCCATATCTTTCAAGTGGGTCTTTATTTTTTCCAATGCTATTTCAATATGTTTGATTAGGATTTCCATTAACCCCAAAGATGATTTTAATATATACTCTCCCCATTCTTGAAGCAGATCACTGCTTGTTTCTTGATGATTAGGCATGATGTTTATGAGTAAGCCACGCGGAACACGTTTGACCTCCAGATATTTCTTAAGCGATGTGATTTCCCACCATTTATTTATTTCTTTTTTTGATAGCTTTTCCCAAGTTCTCAATTTATTTTTTATGTCCGGACTTCTTTGTTTGGTCACTGTCTCATTTCCTTTACTAGTGCCTGATATGCTTTCTTGTTCAAATAGTGTGCTCAATATTTCCGTTCTTTTAGCTTCCCTTTTATCCATCGTGCTGGCTTATAATTAGCTTGTTTCTTAGTTACGTTGAAATCGCCACGGTAACTGATTTCTTAAAATGTAGGACTTTTGGACACTGTCTCAGTGAAACACTCTTGTATTTGGGTGGTTACTATCAAGAAAAGTTCCCCAGGTCTCCGTTACCACTGTTCAATTCTCCCAATGTAGAGTGTGTCTTTATCTGAAACCAGCCAACTGTTGTACACGGTTACAAGCTACAATTATTTCTTCGTTGCTCACTCACCTACTCCGAGGTTTTCGGCGGAGAGTCCAGCCCTCCGGTTGATCTTTCCGCGTCTCTCCTCGCTTCGGTGTTCTGAGAGTTCAGTTCAGTTCTGCGATACCTCAAACGAGTTGGCGTTCAGCCGGCCGGCAGTAAAATCCTTCCAAATGTGGCCCACTATCCCGGCCCTCGGGCGCTCTCCGGCGGTGCGATGAAGTACGGCAGAGCCTCGCCGTTACTATTTCCAACCAGAATTCCAGAAACCGGGATTCTTCCCGCACTCACAGTTATACACAATAATTTAGTCCAATCTGTTATGCTTTTCCATGGGGTGTTTATTTACAGCATGCCAGCAACCCCTACGCGTTTCCGTCTCAGCCGAGACCTTGCTCACGGGGACAAAACAACACAAAAAGCGGCATTTCCACATTCTATTTAAACAGGTTGACATCACATCCTGTATTGTCTCGCTTTGCATTGTGGTATTTGCAGTTTTTTCCTCAAATACAATCCATTTGCTGTCAATATTAAACCTCTATCTAGCAATACCGTACAGATTATAACAGGCAAAAATAAGAATGCTGATTTCACGATGGCAACATAATAGTGTATAAAGACATGATTAATCAGATGAATTTGTTGATTTAAAGTAATGCGTAACAATTTTTAATTGGTTTAATATTGACAGCAAATGGATTGTATTTGAGGAAAAAACTACAAATACCACAATGCAAAGCGAGTCAATACAGGATGTGATGTCAACCTGTTTAAATAGAATGTGGAAATGCGCTTTTTGTGTTGTTTTGTCCCCGTGAGCAAGGTCTCGGCTGAGACCGAAACGCGTAGGGGTTGCTGGCATGCTGTAAATAAACACCCCATGGAAAAGCATAACAGATTGGACTAAATTATTGTGGATAACTGTGAGTACGGGAAGAATCCCGGTTTCGGGAATTTTGGTTGGATATATATATGTATATATATATAAGAATCAACAAAGTGCCCTGAAGCTGCAAGGACGCACTCTGCAGCGAGCCCACCATCCGGCCTGAATTGACACAGCGCCCTCACAACTCGGTAAGCATTACGGCCTGACGCGTTTCGAGGCATTACGCCTCTTAATCATAGGCAGCTGAACACAGATGAGATTTGGATAGCTTTCCTTTTTATTTCAATTAAAGCATGATTGTCATTGGTTGTTTCAGCCCTTGTGTGGCTGCGCTGAGTGCGTGACAGTAATGTTGCATGCTGGGATATATAGTCTCAAAAGGAAGGCATCTAATTATCCCTTAGTGGGTTCCGTTCTCATATGCGATATTAAAGCATTATTAAAAAGTCCTTAGTAGGATCCGAGGTGTTTCGGGCGCATTCTTTCGTCTGGCTTGCTGCGCTGACACGGTTTGAACATCGTTTCAATCCTCAGCCTCTTCTAATATTGGAAGATGGTGTAGTCCTCCGCGGCGGGGCCGCCGCGTAAACTAGATGAATCAACAAAGTGCCCTGAAGCTGCAAGGACGCACTCGGCAGCGAGCCCACCATCCGGCCTGAATTGACACAGCGCCCTCACAACTCGGTAAGCATTACGGCCTGACGCGTTTCGAGGCATTACGCCTCTTAATCATAGGCAGCTGAACACAGATGAGATTTGGATAGCTTTCCTTTTTATTTCAATTAAAGCATGATTGTCATTGGTTGTTTCAGCCCTTGTGTGGCTCTAAGCACGAACTGAGTGCAGCCCACTTAGGGCTGAAAACCAATAGCAGCATGCAGTGAAATTTAAATAAAGAAGCACTTCGTAATCACTTGTGAGAAACAGCCTATGATTAAGGGGCGTCAAGCCCTGAAACGCGTCAGGCACCGAATACCCACCGTGATGCAAAGGCGAGTGAAATCACTGAAAGCCGTAGGGTTGGCCTGCAGCCGAGTGCGTCCTGGAAAGCTACAGGGCAATTTGTTGGAAATATGTATATATATATATATATATATATAATAAATATATATATATATATATAAATATGTATATATATATATATATATTTATGTATATATATTACCTACTGCCAGTCGGCAGTAGGTAGTTATAGTTAGAACCTCGTTACCATTGAAAAAGCATTTTTTGTTTTGCTAATAACTTTGGCACCGGTTAACGAATCTTTGCGAAATTTTCAAAACTAATGGTTCACTCAGGTCAGCTCCTGTCTTGAAAGTTTCGGAGTGATTCGTCAAGCGAGGGCTGAGAAAAAGGGGTGTCCCAAAAGTTACAGCCTGAACTGCTGAACGGAATTACACCAAATTTGGCAAAGAGGTCGCTTTTGGTGTAAAAAGCGCCCTGTTTTTTAAATGGTGTTAATCAGTTCAATAGTTCCTGAGATATTAATGTTTAAAGAAATGTATATATCTGGTGACGTAGGAACCCTCCCGATCACGTGCTTCACTCTGATTGGCTGCCAACACTCCAAACCAGGAAGTGTTGGCAGCCATCTTGTGACTCGGTACCGAGTGAGAAGCAAAAGGTGAGAGGAACATTAAAAAAGAAGAAAAGGGGGCAGAGTAAAAACACCCTGACCCCCCAGGCCTGCTCTGCGGCTCCCACAGGGACCCTCAGGGCAAAAAAAGCATTTAATAAAAAAAAATTGGTCGAATTCGCGCTGGGTGCGCGAATCCAGCCGAGAAAATAAATTAAAAAATGAAGCGCGGCCTCCCGCGCTTCGTTTTCTATAAGCCCCCGGGTGGGCCAGGTCCCGGGGGCAATATTTATAATGTAAGCAGGAGCCCCGGGGACCGCCACCTCCCCGGGGCTTTTGCAATAGTATGCGGGGGGCACACGGCCTCCCTGCAGCCCCGGGGACCGCCACCTCCCCGGGGCTTATTTAAAAAAAGGCGTGGGGGGGCTCCAGCACCCCCCCACGCTGCCCCGGGGACCGCCACCTCCCTGGGGCATGCTTAACTATATGCGGGGGGCCTCGCGGCCCCCCGCAGCCCTGGGGACCGCCACTTCCCCGGGGCTTAATTAAAAAAAGCTGTGGGGGGGCTCCTGCCCCCCACGCTGCCCCGGGGACCGCCACCTCCCCGGGGCTTAAATATACATTACAAAGTGTGGGGGGGCTCCTGCCCCTCCCCACACTGCCACGGGGACCACCACCTCCCCGGGGCATTCATCATAAAAATATGGGGGTCCGTTATGGACCCCTGGCTCCGGGGACCTCCACCTCCCCGGAGCTTTGCAATGTTGGGAGGGGGCCGCACAGTCCCCCTCCAGGAGCCCTTGATGGCCCTGGGGACAGCCACCCCCCAGGGCCGAATCCTGCAATGTCCCGGGGTGCCCACCCCCGGGACATTGACGTTTGCTAGAGCCGTGCTCCCGCCCTGCCATAGCAAACACTGCTTTGCTTTTTGGAGGTGAAAGCAGGAAACCTGCTCTCGATTCCAAAAAGCAAAGCAGAATTGCTTTTGGGCAAGGGGAGCTGCATGTTAGCAGCTCCCCTTGTCCAAAAGCAATGCCGGCTCCCGCAGGAGGCGGGGAGCCGGCTGGGACCGTGGAGGCATTGGGGCTCCCCCCACGGTCCCCAACAGTGAGGCCAGGCCCCAGGGGATGGGGTCCCCGGGGCCAGAAGTGGCCCAGGAGGGGGGCCACTAGGCCCCCCTCCCCTTGATTTAAATAAATTATTTTAAAAAAAGCGGAAGCCCGGCCCCGGGGGAATGGGGTCCCCAGGGCCATAATTGGCCTCATTAAGGGGCCACGCGGCCCCCCTCCCAAAAAAATTATAAAAAGAAAAAAAGCTGGCCAGGCCCCGGGGGATGGGGACCCCGGGGCCATAATTGGCCTCTGGAAGGGGGCCACGCGACCCCCCTCAAAAGTTTAAAAAAAAATGAAAAATGACTGGCCAGGCCCCGGGGGATGGGGTCCCCGGGGCTAAAAGTGGCCCAGAGAAGGGGGGCCATGCAGCCCCCCTCCCATAAATGAAAAAAAATTGGAAACAAAAAAAAACCCAGCAACTCGCATGATGCCCCGCCCCCTCCCTGCATCACTCTGCAAACGCGCCCCCTGGCGCGCTCTAAATTGGGGGATTAAGTCCCCTTCATTCCTGAGGGTCCCTGGGGGCAAACTAGCCCACAAGGTACCTCCAGTAAGCCCCACACAACTGGATTGCTGAGCGTGGTCTGAGGCCATGCCCCTTTTTACACCACTTACACCTCAGGACACAAGTGGACTTAATCCCCCAAGAAGCAGTGCGCCAGGAGGCGTGTTTGCAGAGTGGTGTAAAAAGGGGGCGTGGCCTCGGACCAGTCTCAGCAATCCAGCTGTGTGGGGCTTAGTGGAGGTACCTGGTGGCCTAGTTGGCCCCCAGAGACCCTCAGGAGGCAAGGGGACTTCATCCCCCAACCAAAAGCGTGCCAAGAGGCGCGTTTGCAGAGTGGTGGGGAAAGGGGGCATGGCCTGCTATAAAAACTTAGCAATGCTGCTGTGTGGGACTTACTGGAGGTAATAGGAGGGGTAGTTGGCCCCCCAGGTTGTCCTTCGGGGCCAACTACCCTTCCTGTTACCTCCACTAAGTCCCACACAGTGTGTTTGCTAAAAGGTCCTCGGAGGCCACACACCCCCTTTCTCCACCACTCTGCAAATGCACCTCCTGGCACAGTACTGGTTGGGGGATAAAGTCCACTTTACTCCTGAGGGACTTTTGGGGCCAAGAAGCCCTTCTGGTACCTCCTGTAAATCCTACGCAGCAGAATTCCTGAGCGCTGGTCGGAGGCCCAGCACCCTTTCTCCACCACTCTGCAAACGCGGCTACTAGTTAAAGAAGTGTTTGCAATGTAATAGGTTTCGCATTTGCGAGAGTTTGAGCTATTGGCGTTGTAAATGTAAAAGTTTTTTACTAATGTTTTTTGGAGTGGAGTGGATGTACGTTGTATGTAGTGGAATTATGTGGTATGTTGTGCAGTGAAATTATGTGGATAGAAAGTATGTGGTATTTAGTGTATAGGAATTATGTAGAGTGGGATTATGTGTTATGGAGAGTAATTATGTGGTATGGTAGTCTGTGTTGTGGAGTGATAACCTCAGGTTTAGTCTTCCTCATTTCCATAGAAGCTCAACTATGAACTCAGTGAGACAAAAAAGAAGGAATCACTGAGGAGCACTTGTGGACCTAGTCAGAGGTATGAGCAGGGCCACTGGATTTATGTGACGGTTTGGCTGCACTGACTTTCGCACAGTTATACATTTTCTGCATTAGCCACATAATTCATCATCTGCTCCCTAATCTGCAGATTTGAACAAAAAAAGCCTTGTTTCTAGCTCAAACGGCTCAAACGTTACCAAAAATGCAGCGACAAGTGTTACATCGTGGTGGAAGGCCCTTTGCAAACCAGAAGGGTCACCTGTTACTTATTGCTAAATGTGGGTGTTAAATTGGTACTAATGGTGTGCAAGCTACTCTTGCTTCCTTCTGCGCCTCTCTTGCCTCTTTCTGAATTTCTGTTGCTTCTTTCTGCACATTTCTTTCTTTTTCTGCACTTCTCTTGCCTCTTTCTGCAAATCTCTTCTACTTTCTGCACCTCTCTTCCCTCTTTCTGCACCTTCTTCCCTCTTTCTGCACCTCTCTTGCCTTTTTCTGTATCCCTCTTACGTCTTTCTGCACCCTGTTTGCCTCTTTCTGCACCTCTGTTACTTCTTTCTGCACTTCTCTTCCTTCTTTCTGCACCTCACTTGCCTCTTACAGCACCTCTGTTGCTTTTTTCTGCAGATCTCTTGCCTCTTTCTGCACCTCACTTGCCTCTTTCAGCACTGTTTTTGGTTCTTTCTGCACTGCTCTTGCTTCTTTCTGCACCTCACTTGCCTCTTACTGCACTTGTCTTGCTTCTTTCCACACCTCTGTTTCTTCTTTCAGCAATTCTCTTGCCTCTTTCTGCACTTTTCTTCCTTCTTTCTGCACCCCTCCTGCCTCTTTCTGTACCTCTCTTGCCTCTTTGTGTACACCTCCACCCTCTTTCTGCACCCATCTTGCCTCTTTTTGCACCTCTATTGGTTCTTTATGCACTGCTCTTGCTTCTTTCTGCACCTCTGTTGCTTCTTTCTGCACTTCTCTTGCCCCTTTCTGCACTCTTTGCGCCTCTTTCAGCACCTCTGTTGCTTCTTTATGCACTTCTCCTCCTTTTTTCTGCACCCCTCGTGCCTTCTTCCACACCTCTGTTGCTTCTTTCTGCACTTCTCTTGGTTCTTTCTGCACTTCTCTTGCCTCTTTCTGTACCCTTCGTGCATCTTTCAGCACCTCTGTTGCTTCTTTCTGCACTTCTCTTCCTTCTTTCTGCACCCCTCTTGCCTCTTTTTGCACCTCTGTTGGTTCTTTCTGCACTTGCTTCTTTCTGCACCTCACTTGTCTCTTTCTGCACTTCTCTTGCTTCTTTCTACACCTCTGTTGCTTCTTTCAGCAATTCTCTTGCCTTTTTCTGCATTTCTCTTCCTTCTTTTTGCACCCCTTCTGCCTCTTTCTGTACCGCTCTTGCCTCTTTGTGCACCTCTCCTACCTCTTTCTGCACCCCTCTTGCCTCTTTTTGCACCTCTATTGGTTCTTTCTGCACTGCTCTTGGTTCTTTCTGCACCTCTGTTGCTTCTTTCTGCACTTCTCTTGCCCCTTTCTGCACCCTTTGTGCCTCTTTCAGCACCTCTGTTGCTTCTTTCTGCACTTCTCTTGGTTCTTTCTGCACTTCTCTTCCTTCATTTTGCACCCCTCTTGCCTCTTTCTGTACCTCTGTTGCTTCTTTCTGCACTTCTATTGCCTCATTCTGCACCTCTCTTGCTTCTTTCTGCACCTCAATTGCCTCTTTCAGCACCTCTGTTGCTTTTTTCTGCAGATCTCTTGCCTCTTTCTGCACCCCAATTGCCTCTTTCAGCACCTTTGTTGTTTTTATCTGCAGATCTCTTGCCTCTTTATGCACCCCTCTTTTCTCTTTCAGCACCTCTCTTGCCTCTTTCTGCACCCATGTTCCCTGTTTCTGCACCTTTCCTGCCTGTTTCTGTACCTCTCTTGCCTCTTTCTGTACCTCTGTTGCCTCTTTCTGCACTTCTCTTGCTCTTTCTGTACCCTTCACGCCTGTTTCAGTACCTCTGTTGGTTCTTTCTGCACTGCTCTTGCTTTTTTCTGCACCTCACTTGCCTCTTTCTGCACTTCTCTTGCTTCTTTCTACACCTCTATTGCTTGTTTCTGCACCTCTCTTGCATCTTTCTGCACCTCTGTTGCCTCTTTCTGCACCACTTTTGCTTCTTTCTGTACCTCTGTTGCTTCTTTCTGCACTTCTCTTGCCTCTTTATGCACCCTTCGTGCCTCTTTCAGCACCTCTGTTGCTTCTTTCTACACTTCTCTTCCTTCTTTCTGCACCCCTTGTGCCTTCTTTTGCACTTCTGTTGCTTCTTTCTGCACTTCTCGCTCCTCTTTCTGCACCCCTCTTGCCTCTTTCTGCACCTCTGTTGCTTCTTTCTGTACTTCTATTGCCTCTTTCTGCACCTCTCTTGCTTCTTTCTGCACCTCACTTGCCTCTTTCAGCACCTCTGTTGCTTCTTTCTGCAGATCTCTTGCCTCTGTCTGCACCTCACTTGCGTCTTTCAGCACCTCTGTTGCTTTTTTCTGCAGATCTCTTGCCCCTTTCTGCACCCCTCTTTTCTCTTTATGCACCTCTCTTGCCTTTTCTGCACTCCTGTTGCCTGTTTCTGCACCTTTCCTGCCTGTTTCTGCACATCTCTTGCCTCCTTCTGTACCTCTGTTACCTCTTTCTGCACTTCTCTTGCTCTTTCTGCACCCTTCGCGCCTCTTTCAGCAACTCTGTTGGTTCGTTCTGCACTGCTCTTGCTTTTTTCTGCACCTCACTTGCCTCTTTCTGCACTTCTCTTGCTTCTTTCTACACCTCTATTGCTTCTTTCAGCAATTCTCTTGCCGCACTTCTCTTCCTTCTTTCTGCACCCCTCCGGCCTCTTTCTGTACCTCTCTTGCCTCTTTGTGCACCCCGCCAACCTTTTTCTGCACCCCTCTTGCCTCTTTTTGCACCTCTGTTGGTTCTCTCTGCACTTGCTTCTTTCTGCACCTCACTTGTCTCTTTCTGCACTTCTCTTGCTTCTATCTACACCTCTGTTGCTTCTTTCAGCAATTCTCTTGCCTCTTTCTGCACTTCTCTTCCTTATTTCTGCACCCCTCCTGCCTCTTTCTGCACCGCTCTTGCCTCTTTGTGCACCTCTCCTACCTCTTTCTGCACCCCTCTTGCCTCTTTTTGCACCTCTATTGGTTCTTTCTGCACTGCTCTTGCTTCTTTTTGCACCTCTGTTGCTTCTTTCTGCACTTCTCTTGCCCCTTTCTGCACCCTTTGTGCCTCTTTCAGCACCTCTGTTGCTTCTTTATGCACTTCTCCCCCTTCTTTCTGCACCCCTCGTGCATCCTTCCGCACCTCTGTTGCTTCTTTCTGTACTTCTCTTGGTTCTTTCTGCACTTCTCTTGCCTCTTTCTGCACCCTTCGTGCATCTTTCAGCACCTCTGTTGCTTCTTTCTGCACTTCTATTGCCTCCTTCTGCACCTCTCTTGCTTCTATCTGCACCTCACTTGCCTCTTTCAGCACCTCTGTTGTTTTTTTCTGCAGATCTCTTGCCTCTTTCTGCACCCCACTTGCCTCTTTCAGCACCTCTGTTGCTTTTTTCTGCAGATCTCTTGCCTCTTTATGCACCCCTCTTTTCTCTTTCAGCACCTCTCTTGCCTCTTTCTGCACCCCTGTTCCCTGTTTCTGCACCTTTCCTGCCTGTTTCTGTACCTCTCTTGCCTCTTTCTGTACCTCTGTTGCCTCTTTCTGTACTTCTCTTGCTCTTTCTGCACCCTTCACGCCTGTATCAGCACCTCTGTTGGTTCTTTCTGCACTGCTCTTGCTTCTTTCTGTACCTCACTTGCCTCTTTCTGCACTTCTCTTGCTTCTTTCTAAACCTCTGTTGCTTCTTTCAGCAATTCTCTTGCCTCTTTTTGCACTTCTCTTGCTTGTCTCTGCACCTATCTTGCATCTTTCTGCACCTCTCTTGCCTCTTTCTGCACCACTTTTGCCTCTTTCTGTACCTCTGTTGCTTCTTTCTGCACTTCTCTTGCCTCTTTATGCACCCTTCGTGCCTCTTTCAGCACCTCTGTTGCTTCTTTCTACACTTCTCTTCCTTCTTTCTGCACCCCTCGTGCCTTCTTTTGCACCTCTGTTGCTTCTTTCTGCACTTCTCGCTCCTCTTTCTGCACCCCTCTTGCCTCTTTCTGCACCTCTGGTGCTTCTTTCTGCACTTCTATTGCCTCTTTCTGCACCTCTCTTGCTGCTTTCTGCACCTCACTTGCCTCTTTCAGCACCTCTGTTGCTTCTTTCTGCAGATCTCTTGCCTCTGTCTGCACCTCACTTGCGTCTTTCAGCACCTCTGTTGCTTTTTTCTGCAGATCTCTTGCCCCTTTCTGCACCCCTCTTTTCTCTTTATGCACCTCTCTTGCCTCTTTCTGCACCCCTGTTTCCTGTTTCTGCACCTTTCCTGCCTGTTTCTGCACATCTCTTGCCTCCTTCTGTACCTCTGTTACCTCTTTCTGCACTTCTCTTGCTCTTTCTGCACCCTTCGCGCCTCTTTCAGCACCTCTGTTGGTTCATTCTGCACTGCTCTTGCTTTTTTCTGCACCTCACTTGCCTCTTTCTGCACTTCTCTTGCTTCTTTCTACACCTCTATTGCTTCTTTCAGCAATTCTCTTGCCTCTTTCTGCACTTCTCTTCCTTCTTTCTGCACCCCTCCGGACTCTTTCTGTACCTCTCTTGCCTCTTTGTGCCCCCTCCAACCTTTTTCTGCACCCCTTTTGCCTCTTTTTGCACCTCTGTCGGTTCTTTCTGCACTTGCTTCTTTCTGCACCTCACTTGTCTCTTTCTGCACTTCTCTTGCTTCTTTCTACACCTCTGTTGCTTCTTTCAGCAATTCTCTTGCCTCTTTCTGCACTTCTCTTCCTTCTTTTTGCACCCCTCCTGCCTCTTTCTGTACCTCTCTTGCCTCTTTGTGCACCTCTCCTACCTCTTTCTGCACCCCTGTTGCCTCTTTTTGTACCTCTATTGGTTCTTTCTGCACTGCTCTTGCTTCTTTCTGCACCTCACTTGCCTCTTTCTTCACTTCTCTTGCTTCTTTATAAACCTCTGTTGCTTCTGTCAGCAATTCTCTTAGCTCTTTCTGCACTTCTCTTGCTTGTTTCTGCACCTCTCTTGCCTCTTTCGGCACCTCTGTTAATTCTTTCTGCACCCCTCCTGCCACTTTCTGCACCCTTCTTCCCTATTTGTGCAACTCTCTTGCCTCTTTCTACACCTATCTTCCCTCTTTCTGTACCACTCTTGCCTCTTTCTGTACCTCTGTTGCTTCTTTCTGCACTTCTCTTCCTTCTTTTTGCACCCCTCAAGCCTCTTTCAGCACCTCTGTTGCTTCTTTCTGCACTCCTCTTTTCTTTCTTTCTGTACCCCTCGTGCCTCCTTCTGCACCTTTGTTGCCTCTTTCAGCACCTCTGTTGGTTCTTTCTGCACTGCTCTTGCTTCTTTCTGCTCCTCACTTGCCTCTTTCTGCACTTCTCTTGCTTCTTTCTAAACCTCTGTTGCTTCTTTCAGCAATTCTCATGCGTCTTTCTGCACTTCTCTTGCTTGTTTCTGCACCTCTCTTGTGACTTTCTGCACCTCTGTTCCCTCTTTCTGCACCCCTCTTCCCTATTTGTGCAACTCTCTTGCCTCTTTCTACACCTCTCTTCCCTCTTTCTGCACCACTCTTGCCTCTTTCTGTACCTCTGTTGCTTCTTTCTGCACTTCTCTTGCCTCTTTCTGCACCCTTCGTGCCTCTTTCAGCACCTCTGTTGCTTCTTTCTGCACTTCTCTTCCTTCTTTCTGCACCCCTCATGCCTCCTTTTGCACCTCTGTTGCTTCTTTATGCACTTCTCTTGGTTATTTCTGCACTGCTCTTGCCTCTTTCTGCATCCCTCTTGCCTCTTTGAGCACCTCTTTTGCTTCTTTCTGCACTTCTCTCTCCTCTTTCTGCACCCCTCTGGCCTCTTTCTGCACCTCTGTTGCTTCTTTCTGCACTTCTATTGCCTCTTTCTGCACCTCTCTTGCTTCTTTCAGCACCTCTGTTGTTTTTTTCTGCAGATCTCTTGCCCATTTCTGTACCCCTCTTTTCTCTTTCTGCACCCCTGTTCCCTGTACCTTTCCTGCCTGTTTCTGCACATCTCTTGCCTCTTTCTGTACCCTTTGCGCCTCTTTCAGCAACTCTGTTGGTTCTTTCTGCACTGCTCTTGCTTTTTTCTGCACCTCACTTGCCACTTTCTGCACTTCTCTTGCTACTTTCTACACCTCTGTTGCTTCTTTCAGCAATTCTCTTGCCTCTTTCTGCACTTCTCTTCCTTCTTTCTGCACCCCTCCGGCCTCTTTCTGTACCTCTCTTGCCTCTTTGTGCACCTCTCCTACCTCTTTCTGCACCCCTCTTGCCTCTTTTTGCACCTCTGTTGGTTCTTTCTGCACTGCTCTTGCTTCTTTCTAAACCTCTGTTGCTTCTGTAAGTAATTCTCTTAGCTCTGTCTGCACTTCTCTTGCTTGTTTTTGCACCTCTCCTGCGTCTTTCTGCACCTCTGTTGCCTCTTTCTGCATTTCACTTGCTTCTTTCTGCACCTCTCTTGCCTCTTTCTGCACCGCTCTTGCCTCTTTCGGCACCTCTGTTAATTCTTTCTGCACCCCTCTTCCCTATTTGTGCAACTCTCTTGCCTCTTTCTACACCTCTCTTCCCTCTTTTTGCACCACTCTTCCCTCTTTCTGAACCTCTGTTGCTTCTTTCTGCACTTCTCTTGCCTCTTTCTGCACCCTTCGTACCTCTTTCTGTACCTCTGTTGCTTCTTTCTGCACTGCTCTTGCTTCTTTCTGCACCTCACTTGCCTCTTTCTGCACTTCTCTTGCTTCTTTCTAAACCTCTGTTGCTTCTTTCAGCAATTCTCTTGCCTCTTTCTGCTCTTCTCTTGCTTGTTTCTGCACCTCTCTTGCGTCTTTCTGCATCTGTGTTGCCTCTTTCTGCACTTCACTTGCTTCTTTCTGCACCCTCCTGCCTCTTTCTGCACCCCTCTTCCCTATTTGTACAACTCTCTTGCCTCTTTCTACACCTCTCTTCCCTCTTTCTGCACTACTCTTGCCTCTTTCTGTACCTCTGTTACTTCTTTCTGCACTTCTCTTTCCTCTCTGCACCCTTTGTGCCTCTTTCAGCACCTCTGTTGCTTCTTTCTGCACTTCTCTTCCTTCTTTCTGCACCCCTTGTGCCTCCTTCTGTACCTCTGTTGCTTCTTTCTGCACTTCTCTTGGTTCTTTCTGCACTTCTCTTGCCTCTTTCTGCTCCCTTCGCGCCTCTTTCAACACATCTGTTGCTTCTTTCTGTACTTCTCTTCCTTCTTCCTGCACCCCTCTTGCCTATTTCTGCACCTCTGTTGCTTCTTTCTGCACTAATATTGCCTCTTTCTGCACCTCTCTTGCTTTTTTCTGCACCTCACTTGCCTCTTTCAGCACCTCTCTTGCTTTTTTCTGCAGATCTCTTGCCTCTTTCTGCACCTTTCTTGCCTCTTTCGGCACCTCTGTTGCTTCTTTCTGCACCCCTGTTCCCTCTTTCCGCACCCCTCTTCCCTATTTGTGCAACTCTCTCGCCTCTTTCTACACCTCTCTTCCCTCTTTCTGACCCACTCTTGCCTCTTTCTGTACCTCTGTTGCTTCTTTCTGCACTTCTCTTGCCCCTTTCTGCACCCTTTGTGCCTCTTTCAGCACCTCTGTTGCTTCTTTCTGTACTTCTCTTCCTTCTTTCTGCACCCCTCGTGCCTCCTTCTGCACCTCTGTTGCTTCTTTCTGCACTTCTCTTGGTTCTTTCTGCACTTCTCTTGGTTCTTTCTGCACTTCTCTTGCCTCTTTCTGCACCCTTCATGCCTCTTTCAGCACCTCTGTTGCTTCTTTCTGCACCTCTCTTCCTTCTTTCTGCATCCCTCTTGCGTCTTTCTGCACCTCTGTTTTTTCTTTCTGCACTTCTATTGCCTCTTTCTGCACCTCTGTTGCTTTTTTCTGCAGATCTCTTGCCTCTTTCTGTGCCCACTTGCCTCTTTCAGCACCTCTGTTGCTTTTTTCTGCAGATCTCTTGCTTCTTTCTGCACCCCTTTTCTCTTTCAGCACCTCTCTTGCCTCTTTCTGCACGCCAGTTCCCTGTTTCTGCATCTTTCCTGCCTGTGTCTGTACCTCTCTTGCCTCTTTCTGTACCTCTGTTGCCTCTTTCTGCACTTCTCTTGCTCTTTCTGCACCCTTCATGCCTGTTTCAGCACCTCTGTTGGTTCTTTCTGCACTGCTCTTGCTTTTTTCTGCACCTCACTTGCCTCTTTCTGCACTTCTCTTGCTTCTTTCTACACCTCTGTTGCTTCTTTCAACAATACTCTTTCCTCTTTCTGCACTTCTCTTCCTTATTTCTGCACCCCTCCTGCCTCTTTCTGTAACACTCTTGCCTCTTTGTCCACCCCTCCTACCTTTTTCTGCAGCCCTCTTGCCTCTTTTTGCACCTCTGTTGGTTCTTTCTGCACTGCTCTTACTTCTTTCTGCACCTCACTTGCCTCTTTCTGCACCCCTGTTCCCTGTTTCTGCACCTTTCCTGCCTCTTTCTGCACCTCTGAGTTAGAGGTAGTTTCAATCCCCCTGCCCTATTATGTACTAGGGCCTTACAGGGGAGGTCATGCCAAGCACAGGGATACCCCAACCCATAGTGTACCCTAGTGTATGTAGGTGTTTTCACTGTATTCTAAGTGTCTTTCAGCATAGCACTGGCTCCGGGCCTGGTTAGTCAGAGTCACTTACCACCAGTACCAGTCAGTAAAAGTTGGGGGCACAGGATGACTTTGAAACAAGGCCTCTTTCTGCACCTCTGTTGGTTCTTTATGCATATCTCTTACTTCTTTCTGCACTTTTCTTCGTCTTTCTGGTCTTCTGTTGCCTCTTTCTGCATTTCTCTTGCTTCTTTCTGCGCCTTTCTTCCTCTTTCTTCACATGTCCTACCTCTGTAGGCATAGTTACAAATTAGCATTTAAAAAAACCTTAGAAATTCACTGAAAAAACCATAGGTTTCAGGGACGTTATAGTTAGAAATTAGCATTTAAAAAACCTTTGAAATTCACTGAAAAAACCATAGGTTTCAGGGACGTTATAGGTAGAAATTATCATATGAAAAACCTTTGAAAATCACTGAAAAAACCATAGGTTTCAGGGACGTTATAGTTAGTTGGACATTTCAGTCATAGAAAACCAGAGAAATTCGGCCGTTATAGTTAGTTGAGCTAACTATAACTCACGCTCCCGCAATGCACTGCTGATGACGTCACATATTACATCATTCATGACATGGTCAGTGACATCACTGATGACATTTCAAATGACATCACTGATGACATCACTGATGACATCATCCATGTGATAATCTGATGCACCTCCTCACACCCTAATATAACCTTTGCTACACCCACTCTAAAATACAGACTACCATTTTCGAAATCATAGACACACCAATACCAGTTACTACATACCCACTCACTGATTCCTAGGTCTACACACACGTCCACTCATTCACCCATACAGTCACTCATACATGCAATCACTTATCAATACAGCACTATCATTTGCCCTCATACACCTATACAGACACTCACACATCGCCACTCATCCATAGAGTTACTCACACACCTAGTCAATCATGCAAAGAATCATTCACACTCCCATTTACTCATCTATACAGTTATACACATACCACCTCACTTATTAATACAGATACTAACACATACTTACTCTCTTATACAATCACTGATACAAGCACACACTCATCCATACAGCCACTCTCACAATCACTCACTCTCACATATAGTGATTTATATACTCCAACACTCACATATACTGCCTTTCACATATTTAGTTACTCACACATGTACCACTGAGACATCCATTCACTCACCAACACACCCATACACATACTCACCCACCCATACAGCTCTTCACAGATGCACTCTTGAACCCATATACACAGTGAATTACCCACTCACACATCTATGCACAGAGTCACACCCCTCCACCCACCCACAGAGACACTCAGGCACCTATACAGATACTCAGACAACCAATCAATCACCCATATAGACACTCATGTAACTACTCACCAACCCATGCAGCCGCTTACACACCAACTGACAGACTGATAAAGACATTTACACAGTTTACTCACTAACCCATGCATTCAGTAAGACACGTTTAATCACTCACTTATACAGTCAGTCACGCACCTACTAAATCATCTATTCAGACACTCATACACCCACTCATACTTCAATACACCTTGCTATATATATATATATATATATATAAAACATATTTAAACTTTACAGAAACACAGGCACTGGATGATGTCATCAGTGATGTCATTTGAGATGTCATCAGTGATGTCATCAGTGATGTCACTGACCATGTCATGAATGATGTAATATGTGACGTCATCAGCAGTGCATTGCGAGGGCGCGAGTTATAGTTAGCTCAACTAACTATAACGGCCGAATTTCTCTGGTTTTGTACGAGTAAAATGTCCAACTAACTATAACGTCCCTGAAACCTATGGTTTTTTCAGTGAATTTCTATGGTTTTTTAAACTCTAATTTATAACTATAACGTCCCTGAAACCTATGTTTTTTCAGTGAATATATATATATATATATATATATATATATATATATATATATATATATATATATATACACATATATAAAACACAGAGCAATTTTTTGGAACAGCAAGCCTAAAATACAACCGCACCTCCCTCAACAAATACCCATTTATAGTCCATATCCAAACATGTTCGTTTATTTGGTGTGCATGTCAACTACTCCCGCTGTTCCCATGGAGTGATCAAACTGATCAGAAGTAATTTCTTTTCAATTGTGACATGCACCACCATAAAGTGATTTCCAAAAGATGTAGTCTATCAAATCAGTTTTATGTTCAGCATATCCTTTAATCTTCGCAAAAAATCCTTTAAAAACCAACCAACGCGTTTCGTTTACCTCTGTGGACTTCGTCAGGGCTGTAGAACATACAAAATGTAAAGTGTATAATACAAACATAAAAACATAAAAGAACACAACAACATGGACAAACAACATCACATTTGTATATACCAAGACAGTACAATATTGAATTTTTTTTTTTTTTTTTTTTTAAACCGGACAAGGTCACAAAACAACATGGGTATTACATCAGGGACAGTCTCTGCATGTGAACAACAATATCAACAAGGCTAATCTAAACCCTATCAGGTTTTAACTCTAAGGTGGAAAATTGCATAGTTGTGTATCAAGCAACATTCTCCATATTCACATAGTAGTCCTTCATTGATATTCCCAATAGGTAAATCTGATCCCTATAGTTCGCCCCTTGAACATATACTTTCTTTGCTTCCTGACACAGCAGGGCAGTTGAGGCATTGACCCAAATAGATAGAGGGAGAGGAAGAGAAGGGGTGGAGGGGGGATAGGGGAGGAGCCAAGAGGCAATGAAAAACACAGGCCCCTCTAATCCAACATACAGACAAAAGTTTGATAATGTATTCAAGTTTGCTCCTTGAATCTATACTTTATTTACTTCCTAACACAGCAGGGCTGTTGAGGCAGTGACCCAAGTAGATAGAGGGAAAGGGAGAAGAGGAGAGGGGGCGTAGGGGTGGAAAGGGGGAGGAGCCAAGAGGCAATGGAACACACAGGCCCATCTAATCCAACATTAATTATAGCATACCGTATTTATTGGCAAAATTCTTTAACGCTTCTAATGATGATTCCAAAATGTATTGCTATTCACAACACTGCCATTATGCATATACATTTCTTTCCTCCGACCATTCCAAAGTGATAGGTGGATAAATATTACAACCAAATCTGCAAATAATGAGAATTCCAACTAAGATTAGGACATATTATGTCCCTATCCTCAACCATGTATAGGTTTCTATCCTACACAAGTGCATTGAAATATTAGAGGCCATTTGCTAATTGCTACCCCACAGTCCGGCAATGTCTTAGCCGAACATGTGGGGACCCCTTCAGGTCATAAATTTGAGGACACATAAATCGTCCTACTGGACAGACAAATGCCAAGGGAGGGAAAGATTTAAATAATTCCCGCCATGTTTGTCCATGTTGTTGTGTTCTTTTATGTTTTTATGTTTGTATTATACACTTTACATTTTGTATGTTGTACAGCCCTGACGAAGTCCACAGAGGTGGACGAAACGCGTTGGCTGCTTTTTAAAGGATTTTTTGCGAAGATTAAAGGATATGCTGAACACGAAACTGACTTGATGGACTACATGTTTTTGGAAATAACTTTATGGTGGTGCATGTCACAATTGAAAAAAATATATACATATATATATATATAACACCTACTGGCAGTTGCCAATAGGTAGTTATAGTTAGGACCTTGTTTCTATTCAAAAAGCATTTGTTCTTTGCCAATATCTTTGGTGCCGGTTGACGAATCTTCGCGAAATTGTCAAAACTCATGGGCGCTCCGGTCAGCTCCTGTCTTGAAAGTTTCGGGGTGATTCGTCAGCGGGGCCGAGAAAAGGGAGTCCCAAAGCGCGTTTTCTCCATGTTAATTTCCATAGGAAACTTTTGTCGCAGCTACAGCCTGAACTGCTGAACGGAATTACACCAAATTTGGCAGAGAGATAGCTCTTGGTCCAGAGTGCACTCTTTGCTTTAACTAGTGTAAATCCATTCAGTAGTTCCTGAGAAATTCATATATAAAAAAATATGAGTATCTGGTGACTGCGGTGGATCTGCGAACCCTCCCGATCACGAGCTAACTTCTGATTGGCTGCCAACACTTCAAACCAGGAAGTGTCGGCAGCTATCTTGTGACTTGGTTGAACTGAGTCACAAGGTTAAAAAAAGAAAAGGGGGCAGGGTAGAAACACCCTCACCCCCTAGGCCTGCTCAAGGGGTCTCACAGGGACCCTGAGGGCCAAACAAAGCATTATTCTTTTAAATGTTTTTGGCAGGATTCACGTACGGTGCACGAATCCCGCCGAAATGTATTAATTTTTTTTAAAATGAAGCGTGGTCTCCCGCGCTTCATTTACTTTAAGCCCCCGGGTGGGCCAGGTCCCGGGGGCAATGCTTAATTATTATGTGTGGTCGATGGGGGCCCCCGCAGCCCCGGGGCCTGGGGCTTTTTTAATAATGTGTAGGGGTGCACAGCCCCCCCGCAGCCCCGGGGACCGCCACCTCCCTGGGGCTATTTATAAAAAATGAGCGGGGGAGCTCCTGCCTCCCCGCACTGCCCAGGGGACTGCCACCTCCCCGGGGCATTCCTTTATAATGTATGGGGGGCCTCGCGGGCCTCCCAAGCTCTGGGGACCGCCACCTCCTCGGGGCTTCAATAATTTAAATGAAGTGTAGGGGGGGCTCCTGCCCCCCCACACTGCCCTGGGGACCACCATCTCCCTGGGGTATTGAGTAAATAAAATACAGGGGTCCGTAGCGGACCACCAGCCCCGTGGACCACCACCTTCCCGGGGCTTTCATGCGCAGCCCCTCTCTTGGAGCCCTCCATGGCCCTGGGGACCACAACCTCCCAGGGCCGGCTCCAGCAATGTCCCGTGGTGCCCACCCCTGGGACATTGCAGTTTGCTATGGCAGGGCGGAAGCACTGCTCCCTCCCTGCCATAGCAAACTTCTGCTTCGCTTCATGGAAGCGAGAGCATAAAAACTGCTCTTGCTTCCATGAGCGAAGCAGAATTGCTTTTGGGCAAAGGGAGCTGCATGTTAGCAGCTCCCCTTGTCCAAAAGCAATGCCGGCTCCCACAGGAGGAGGGGAGCCGGCAGGGACCGTGGGGGCATTGGGGCTCCCCCACGGTCCCCAACGTGAAGCCAAGCCTTGGGGGATGGGGCCAAAAATGGCCCAGGAGGGGGGCCACTAGGCCCCCCTTCCTTTAATTATTTTTTTTAAAGGATTGGTCTTGCCCCGGGGGATGGGGGTCCCTGGGGCTACATCAGCCTCAGGAGGAGGGCTGCGCTGCCCCCCTCCAATCTTTTTTTTTTTTAAAAAGGGCAGGCCCCAGGGGATGGGGTCGGGAAGGGGGCACACGCAGCCCCCCTTCCTTAAAACAATATATATATTGTTTTTTAAAAAGGCCAGGCCCTGGGGGATGGGCTCTCTGGGGCCAAAATCGACCTGGGGAGGGGGGCTGAACGGACCCCCTCCCCTCTACAGATATTGAAATAAAGAAAGACCTAGCACCGGGGGATGGGGTCCCCGGGGCCGTAATCAACCTCAAGAGGCAGGCCTCACGCCCCATTCCTTTTTCAATTAAAAAAAAAAATCAATGGCTCAGGTCCCGGGGATGGGGTCCCCAGGGCCCAAAAGGGTTAAGGAAAAGAGGGCCACACAGCCCTCCTTCCTAAAAAATGTTTTAAAAAAAGAAACCCGTATCTCGCCGGAGGCCCCGCCCCCCTCCCTGCACCACTCTGCAAACGCGCCTCCTGGCACGTTCTGGGTTGGGGTATTAAGTCCCCTTGAATGCTAAGGGTCCTTAGGGGCCAACCAGCCCATCATGTAACTCCAGGAAGCCCCACACAGTGGGATTACTGAGAGGTGGTCCGAGGCCAGGCCCCTTTTTATACCACTCTGCAAACGCGCCTCTTGGCGCACTGCTGGTGGGGCGAAAAGGTCCTCTTGTGTCCTGAGGACCTCAGGACTAAAGTGGACTTCATCCCCCAAGCTGCAGTGTGCCAGGAGGCATGTTTGCAGAGTAGTGTAAAAAGGGGGCGTGGCCTCTGACCACTCTCAGTAATCTAGCTGTGTGGGGCTTTCTAGAGATAACAAGAGGACTAGTTGGCCCCCAGGGACCCTCAGGAGGCAAGGGGACTTCATCCCCCAACCAAGAGCGCGCCAGGAGGCGCTTTTGCAGAGTGGTGGAGAACGGGGCCGTGGTCTGTATCCACCTCTCAGCAATCCCACTGTGTGGGGCCTACTGGAGGTTACAGGTAGGCTAGTTGGCCCCTAAGGACCCCCAGCAGCGAAGGGGAATTTAATCCCCATCCAAGAGTGCGCCAGGGAGCGTGTTTTCAGAGTGGTGGGGAAAGGGGGTATGGCCTGCTATGAGAATTTACCAATCCTGCTGTGTGGGACTTACTGGAGGTAATAGGAGGGGTAGTTGGCCCCCAAGGATGTCCTTGTGGGCCAACTGCCCCTCCTGTTACCTCAAGTAAGTCCCACACAGTGGGATTGCTAAGAGGTCTTCGGGGACCACACCCCCCTTTCTCCACCACTCTGCAAACACGCCTCCTGGCAAACTACTGGTTGGGGGATGAAGTTCACTTTACTCCTGAGGGACTTTGGGGGTCAAGAAGCCCTCCTGGTTACCTCCTGTAAATACTGCGCAGCGGAATTCCTGAGTGCTGGTCGGAAGTAACCCTGGGCGGAGTTCGCGGAGTTGCACTACTCTGCACTACGCGAAGTGCAAAAAAAACTTCGCCACACTACGCAGAGCTACGCGAACGGCGGAGTACAATAGAAAAATGCCGTTTGCGGTGATTGCACAGTGCTGGATGCTTGTCCGCACTGTGCAATCATTGCGAACGGCACCATGCACAGTGCAAGCATTCCCTGCTTTTCTTTTCTGCCACTCGAGTAGATTTTTACTTGAGCGGCAGCTTTGTCAACGCGAACGGGCAGTTTCTCAATGCGAGCTGTCGCGAACATACGCGACCACTCGCAATGAGAAACCTGACCCCCCCGCATTGAGAAATCTCGCCGGGATGTTGATTTTCCACACTTGCGCTCGCCAACTTGAAGTTGACGATCGCGAATGAGGAAAAATCTCGCCGGGAGGTTGATTTTCCTCGCTTGCGGTCGCCAACTTAACGTTGACGAACACGAGCGAGGAAAAAAACTCCACTACGCAATGTGAAGGCGGGGTACAATAGAAAAATGCCGTTTGCGGTGATTGCACAGTGCTGGATGCTTGTCCGCACTGTGCAATCATTGCGAACGGCACCATGCACAGTGCAAGCATTCCCTGCTTTTTCTTTTCTGCCGCTCGAGTAGATTTTTACTTGAGCGGCAGCTTTGTCAACGCGAACGGGCAGTTTCTCAATGCGAGCTGTCGCGAGCATACGCGACCACTCGCAATGAGAAACCTGACCCCCCCGCATTGAGAAATCTCGCCGGGATGTTGATTTTCCACACTCGCGCTCGCCAACTTGAAGTTGACGATCGCGAATGAGGAAAAATCTGGCCGGGAGGTTGATTTTCCTCGCTTGCGGTCGCCAACTTAACGTTGACGAACACGAGTGAGGAAAAAAACTCCACTACGCAATGTGAAGCGGAGTTTTTCAGAACTCCGCGATCTCCGCGTAACGCGGAGTGCAGGAAACTCCGCAGACTCCGCGAGCGGAGCGGAGTTCACCGCCCAGGGTTAGTCTGAAGCCCAGCCCCCTTTCCCCACCTCTCTGAAAACGCGACTACTAGTTAAAGAAGCATTTGCAATGTAATAGGTCTCGCATTTGCAAAAGTTAGGGCTATTAGCGTTGTAAATGTAAAAGTTTTTTACTAATGTTTTTTGGAGTGGAGTGGATGTACGTTGTGTGTAGTGGAATTATGTGGTATGTTGTGCAGTGAAATTATGTGGTTAGAATGTATGTGGTATTCAGTGTATAGGAATTATGTAGAGTGGGATTATGTGTTATGGAGAGTAATTATGTGGTATGGTAGTCTGTGTTGTGGAGTGGTAACCTCAGGTTTAGTCTTCCTCGTTTCCATAGAAGCTAAACTATAAACTCAATGAGACAAAAAAAAGAAGGAACCACTGAGGAGCACTTCTGGACCTAGTCGGAGGTATGAGCAGGGGCAGTGGAATTATGCAACTGTTCGGCTGCATCGATTTTCGTATTTAGACATTTTCCGCATTTGCCACATAATCCATCATCTGCTGCATAATCTACAGATTTGAATTAAAAAAAACTTGTTTCTAGCTCAAACGGCTCAAACATTACCAAAAATGCAGCAACAAGTGTTACAGCGTGGTGGAAGGACCTTTGCAAACCTGGAATGGTCACCTATTACTTATTGCTAAATGTGGGTGTTAAATTGGTACTAATGGTGCGCAAACCACTTCTTTCTGTGCCTGTCTTGCCTCTTTCTGCATTTATCTTGCTTCTTTGTGCACCTTTCCTCCTTTTTCTGCACTACTCTTGCCTCTTTCTGCACATCTCTACCGCTTTCTGCACCTCCCTTCTTTCTGCATCTCTTGCTTTTTTCTTCTGCACCTCTCTTGCCTCTTTCTGCACCTCCGTTGCTTCTTTCTGAACTTCTCTTACCTCTTTCTGTACCCTCTTCCCTCTTTCTGCACCTCTCATGCCTTTTTCTGCACCTCTCTTGCCTCTTTCTGCACTTCTCTTGCCTCTTTCTGCACCTCACTTGCTTCTTTCTGCACTTCCCTTGCATCTTTCTGCACCTGTCTTGCTTCTTTCTGCATCCATTTTGCCTCTTTCTGCACCTCCGTGGCTTCTTTCTGCACTTGTCTTTCTTCTTTTTGCACCTCTCTTGCTTCTTTGTGCACCTCTATTGCTTCTTTGTGAGACCCATTTACTTCTTTCTGCACCCCTATTGCCTCTTCCTGCACACCTATTGCCTCTTCCTGCACCTCTCTTGCCTCTTTCTGCAGTTCTCTTGCCTCTTTCTGCACCTCTGTTGCTTCTTTCTTCATGTCTGTTGCATCTTTCTGCACCCCTCTTGCCTCTTTCTGCACCCATTGGTTCTTTCTGCACTTCATTTGCTTTTTTCCGCATCTCTCTTGCTTCTTTCTGCACCCCTCTAGCCTCTTTATTCACCTCTCTCGCCTATTTCTGCAACTCTCTTGACTCATTCTGCAGTTCTCTTGCCTCCTCCTGCACCTCTGTTGCTTCTTTCAGCACTTCTCTTGGCTATTTCTCCACCCCTCTTGCATGTTTCTGTACCTCACTTGCCTCTTTCTGCACCTCTCTCGCCTCTTTCTGCACTTTTCCTGCCTCTTTATGCACCTCACTTGCCTCTTTCTGCACTTCTCTTGCTTTTTTCTGCACCTCTCTTGTTTCTTTCTGCAACTCCCTTGTCTCTTTCATCACTTCATTTGCTTCTTTTTATACCTATGTTGCTTCTTTCAGCACTTCTCTTGCCTCCTTCTGCACTTCCCTTGCCTTTTTCTGCACCTCTCTTGCCTCTTTCTGCACCACTGTGGCCTCTTTCTTCACCTCACTTGCTTCTTTCTTCACCCCTCTTGCCTAATTCTGCACTCCTCTTCCCTCTTTTTGTACCTCTCTTGCCTCTTTCTGCACCATTGTTCCCTCTTTCTGCACCTCTCCTGCCTGTTTCTGCACCTCTCTTGCCTCTTTCTGCACTTCTCTTGCCTCTTTCTGCACCCCTCTTGCCTCTTTCTGCACCTCTGTTGCTTCTTTCTGCATTTCTCTTGCTTCTTGCTGCACCTCTCTTGCATCTTTCTGCACCCCTCTTGCCTCTTTCTGCACCCCTCTTGCTTCTTTATGCACCCTTCTTCCCTCTTTCTGCACCTCTCTTGTCTTTTTCTGCACCTCCCTTGCCTCTTTCAGCAGTTCTCTTGCCTCTTTCTGCACCTCTGTTGCTCCTTTCTGCACTTCTCTTGCTTCTTGCTGCACCTCTCTTGCTTCTTTTTGCACCCCTCTTGCGTCTTTCTGCACTCTTCTTCCTTCTTTCTGCACCTCTCTTGCCTCTTTCTGCACCTCCCTTGCCTCTTTCAACAGTTCCCTTGCCTCTTTCTGCACCTCTTTGGCTTCTTTCTGCACTTCTCTTGCCTCTTTCTGTACCCCTCTTGCCTCTTTCTGCACCTCTGTTGGTTCTTTCTGCACTGCTCTTGCTTCTTTCTGCACCTCTCTTGCCTCTTTCTGCACCCCTCTTCCCTTTTTCTGCACCTCTCCTGCCTCTGTCTGCACCCCTGTTCCCTCTTTTTGCACTTCTTTTGCCTGTTTCTGCAACTCCCTTGCCTCTTTCTGCAGTTCTCTTGCCTCTTTCTGCATCTCTGTTGCTTCTTTCCGCACCTCCGTTGGTTCATTCTGCACTTCTCTTGCTTATTTCTGCACCTCTCTTACTTCTTTCTGCACCCCTCTTGCCTTTTTCTGCATCTCACTTGCCTCTTTCTGCACCTCTCTTGTCTGTTTCTGCACTTCTCTTGCTTTTTTCTGTACCTCTATTGTTTCTTTCTGCAACTCTCTTGTCTATTTCATCACTACTCTTGCTTCTTTCTAAACCTCTGTTGCTTCTTTCTGCACTTCTCTTGCCTCTTTCTGCACCCCTCTTGCCTCTTTCTGCACCCCTGTTGCTTCTTTCTGCACTTCTCTTGCTTGTTTCTGCACCTCTCTTGCTTCTTTCTGCACCTCTCTTGTCTGTCTGCAGTTCTCTTGCCTCTTTCTGCACCTCTTTTGCTTCTTTCCACACTTCACTTGCCTCTTTCTGTACCCATCTTGCCTCTTTCTGCACCCCTCTTGCCTCTTTCTGCACCTCTGTTGGTTCTTTCTGCACTGCTCATGCTTATTTCTGCATCTCTCTTGCCTCTTTCTGCACCCCTCTTCCCTCTTTCTGCACCTCTCTTGCCTCTGTCTGAACTCCTGTTCCCTCTTTTTGCACCTCTTTTGCCTGTTTCTGCATCTCTCATGCCTCTTTCTGCAGTTCTCTTGCCTCTTTCTGCAGCTCTGTTGCTTCTTTCTGCACTTCTCTTGCCTCTTTCTGCACCCCTCTTGCCTGTTTCTGCACTTCCGTTGGTTCTTTCTGCACTTCGTTTGCTTTTTTACGCACCTCTCTTGCTTCTTTCTGCACCCTCTTGCCTCTTTCTGCACCCCTTTTTCCTCTTTCTGCACATCTCTTGCCTCTTTCTGCAGTTCTCTTGCCTCCTTCTGCACCTTTGCTGCTTCTTTCTGCACTTCTCTTGCCTCTTTCTGCACCCCTCTTGCCTATTTCTGCACCTCACTTGCCTCTTTCTGCACCTCTCGTGCTCTCTTGTATGTTTCTGCACTTCTCTTGACACTTTCTGCACCTCACTTGCCTCTTTCTGCACTTCTCTTGATTTTTTCTGTACCTCTCTTGTTTCTTTCTGCAACTTTCTTGTCTCTTTTATCACTTCTCTTGGTTCTTTCTACACCTCTGTTGCTTCTTTCAGCACTTCTGTTGCCTCTTTCTGTACTTCTCTTGCTTGTTTCTGCACCCTCTTGCCTCTTTCTGCGACCCTCTTTCTGTACCTCTCTTGCCTCTTTCTGCACTTCTGTTCCCTCTTTCTGTACCTCTCCTGCCTGTTTCTGTACCTCTCTTGCCTCTTTCTGCACTTCTCTTGCCTCTTTCTGCACCTCTGTTGCTTATTTCTGCCCCTCTTTGGCTTCTTTCTGCATCTCTCTTGCTTCTTTCCTCACCTCTCTTGCTTCTTTCTGCACCCCTCTTGCCTCTTTCTGTACCCTTCTTCCCTCTTTCTGCACTCCTCCTGCCTCGTTCTGCACCCTTCTTCCCTCTTTCTGCACCTCTCTTGCCTCTTACTGCACCCTCTTGCCTCTTACTGCACCCCTCTTGCCTTTCTGCAGCTCTGTTGCTTCTTTCTGCACTTCTCTTGCCTCTTTCTGCACCCCTCTTGCCTGTTTCTGCACTTCCGTTGGTTCTTTCTGCACTTCTCTAGCTTTTTTACGCACCTCTCTTGCTTCTTTCCGCACCCTCTTGCCTCTTTCTGCACCCCTTTTTCCTCTTTCTGCACATCTCTTGCCTCTTTCTGCAGTTCTCTTGCCTCCTTCTGCACCTTTGCTGCTTCTTTCTGCACTTCTCTTGCCTCTTTCTGCACCCCTCTTGCCTATTTCTGCACCTCACTTGCCTCTTTCTGCACCTCTCGTGCTCTCTTGTATGTTTCTGCACTTCTCTTGACACTTTCTGCACCTCACTTGCCTCTTTCTGCACTTCTCTTGATTTTTTCTGTACCTCTCTTGTTTCTTTCTGCAACTTTCTTGTCTCTTTTATTTTATCACTTCTCTTGGTTCTTTCTACACCTCTGTTACTTCTTTCAGCACTTCTGTTGCCTCTTTCTGTACTTCTCTTGCTTGTTTCTGTACCTCTCTTGCCTCTATCTGCACCTCTGTTGCCTCTTTCTGCACCTCACTTGCTTCTTTTTGCACCCTCTTGCCTCTTTCTGCACCCCTCTTTCTGTACCTCTCTTGCCTCTTTCTGCACCTCTGTTCCCTCTTTCTGTACCTCTTCTGCCTGTTTCTGTACCTCTCTTGCCTCTTTCTGCATTTCTCTTGCCTTTTTCTGCACCTCTCTTGCCTCTTTCTGCACCACTGTGGCCTCTTTCTTCACCTCACTTGCTTCTTTCTTCACCCCTCTTGCCTAATTCTGCACTCCTCTTCCCTCTTTTTGTACCTCTCTTGCCTCTTTCTGCACCACTGTTCCCTCTTTCTGCACCTCTCCTGCCTGTTTCTGCACCTCTCTTGCCTCTTTCTGCACTTCTCTTGCCTCTTTCTGCACCCCTCTTGCCTCTTTCTGCACCTCTGTTGCTTCTTTCTGCACTTCTCTTGCTTCTTGCTGCACCTCTCTTGCATCTTTCTGCACCCCTCTTGCCTCTTTATGCACCCCTCTTGCTTCTTTATGCACCCTTCTTCCCTCTTTGTGCACCTCTCTTGTCTTTTTCTGCACCTCCCTTGCCTCTTTCAGCAGTTCTCTTGCCTCTTTCTGCACCTCTGTTGCTCCTTTCTGCACTTCTCTTGCTTCTTGCTGCACCTCTCTTGCTTCTTTTTGCACCCCTCTTGCGTCTTTCTGCACTCTTCTTCCTTCTTTCTGCACCTCTCTTGCCTCTTTCTGCACCTCCCTTGCCTCTTTCAACAGTTCCCTTGCCTCTTTCTGCACCTCTTTGGCTTCTTTCTGCACTTCTCTTGCCTCTTTCTGTACCCCTCTTGCCTCTTTCTGCACCTCTGTTGGTTCTTTCTGCACTGCTCTTGCTTCTTTCTGCACCTCTCTTGCCTCTTTCTGCACCCCTCTTCCCTTTTTCTGCACCTCTCCTGCCTCTGTCTGCACCCCTGTTCCCTCTTTTTGCACTTCTTTTGCTTGTTTCTGCACCTCTCTTGCCTCTGTCTGCACCTCTGTTACCTCTTTCTGCACCTCACTTGCTTCTTTTTGCACCCTCTTGCCTCTTTCTGCACCCCTCTTTCTGTACCTCTCTTGCCTCTTTCTGCACCTCTGTTCCCTCTTTCTGTACCTCTTCTGCCTGTTTCTGTACCTCTCTTGCCTCTTTCTGCACCTCTCTTGCCTCTTTCTGCACCCCTCTTGCCTCTTACTGCACCCCTTTTGCCTCTTTCTGCAGCTCTGTTGCTTCTTTCTGTACTTCTGTTGCCTCTTTCTGCACCCCTCTTGCCTGTTTCTGCACTTCCGTTGGTTCTTTCTGCGCTTCTCTTGCTTTTTTACGCACCTCTCTTGCTTCTTTCTGCACCCTCTTGCCTCTTTCTGCACCCCTTTTTCCTCTTTCTGCACATCTCTTGCCTCTTTCTGCAGTTCTCTTGCCTCCTTCTGCACCTTTGTTGCTTCTTTCTGCACTTCTCTTGCCTCTTTCTGCACCCCTCTTGCCTATTTCTGCACCTCACTTACCTCTTTCTGCACCTCTCGTGCTCTCTTGTCTGTTTCTGCACTTCTCTTGACACTTTCTGCACCTCACTTGCCTCTTTCTGCACTTGTCTTGATTTTTTATGTACCTCTCTTGTTTCTTTCTGCAACTTTCTTGTCTCTTTTATCACTTCTCTTGGTTCTTTCTACACCTCTGTTGCTTCTTTCAGCACTTCTGTTGCCTCTTTCTGTACTTCTCTTGCTTGTTTCTGCACCTCTCTTGCCTCTGTCCGCACCTCTGTTGCCTCTTTCTGCACCTCACTTGCTTCTTTTTGCACCCTCTTGCCTCTTTCTGCACCCCTTTCTGTACCTCTCTTGCCTCTTTCTGCACCTCTGTTCCCTCTTTCTGTACCTCTCCTACCTCTTTCTGCACTTCTCTTGCCTCTTTCTGCACCTCTGTTGCTTATTTCTGCCCTTCTTTGGCTTCTTTCTGCATCTCTCTTCTTTCCTCACCTCTCTTGCTTCTTTCTGCATCCCTCTTGCCTCTTTCTGCACCCTTCTTCCCTCTTTCTGCACCCCTCCTGCCTCGTTCTGCACCCTTCTTCCCTCTTTCTGCACCTCTCTTGCCTCTTACTGCACCCCTCTTGCCTCTTACTGCACCCCTCTTGCCTCTTTCTGCAGCTCTGTTGCTTCTTTCTGCACTTCTCTTGCCTCTTTCTGCACCCCTCTTGCCTGTTTCTGCACTTCCGTTGGTTCTTTCTGCACTTCTCTTGCTTTTTTACGCACCTCTATTGCTTCTTTCTGCACCCTCTTGCCTCTTTCTGCACCCCTTTTTCCTCTTTCTGCACATCTCTTGCCTCTTTCTGCAGTTCTCTTGCCTCCTTCTGCACCTTTGTTGCTTCTTTCTGCACTTCTCTTGCCTCTTTCTGCACCCCTCTTGCCTATTTCTGCACCTCACTTGCCTCTTTCTGCACCTCTCGTGCTATCTTGTCTGTTTCTGCACTTCTCTTGACACTTTCTGCACCTCACTTGCCTCTTTCTGCACTTCTCTTGATTTTTTCTGTACCTCTCTTGTTTCTTTCTGAAACTTTCTTGTCTCTTTTATCACTTCTCTTGGTTCTTTCTACACCTCTGTTGCTTCTTTCAGCACTTCTGTTGCCTCTTTCTGTACTTCTCTTGCTTGTTTCTGCACCTCTCTTGCCTCTGTCGGCACCTCTGTAGCATCTTTCTGTACCTCACTTGCTTCTTTTTGCACCCTCTTGCCTCTTTCTGCACCCCTTTCTGTACCTCTCTTGCCTCTTTCTGCATCTCTGTTCCCTCTTTCTGTACCTCTCCTACCTGTTTCTGTACCTCTCTTGCCTCTTTCTGCACTTCTCTTGCCTCTTTCTGCATCTCTCTTGCTTCTTTCCTCACCTCTCTTGCTTCTTTCTGCATCCCTCTTGCCTCTTTCTGCACCCTTCTTCCCACTTTCTGCACCCCTCCTGCCTCGTTCTGCACCCTTCTTCCCTCTTTCTGCACCTCTCTTGCCTCTTACTGCACCCCTCTTGCCTCTTACTGCACCCCTCTTGCCTCTTTCTGCAGCTCTGTTGCTTCTTTCTGCACTTCTCTTGCCTCTTTCTGCACCCCTCTTGCCTGTTTCTGCACTTCCGTTGGTTCTTTCTGCACTTCTCTTGCTTTTTACGCACCTCTTTTGCTTCTTTCTGCACCCCTATTGCCTCTCTCTGCACCCCTTTTTCCTCTTTCAGCACATCTCTTGCCTCTTTCTGCAGTTCTCTTGCCTCCTTCTGCACCTTTGTTGCTTCTTTCTGCACTTCTCTTGCCTCTTTCTGCACCCCTCTTGCCTATTTCTGCACCTCACTTGCCTCTTTCTGCACCTCTCGTGCTATCTTGTCTGTTTCTGCACTTCTCTTGACACTTTCTGCACCTCACTTGCCTCTTTCTGCACTTCTCTTGATTTTTCTGTACCTCTCTTGTTTCTTTCTGCAACTTTCTTGTCTCTTTTATCACTTCTCTTGGTTCTTTCTACACCTCTGTTGCTTCTTTCAGCACTTCTGTTGCCTCTTTCTGTACTTCTCTTGCTTATTTCTGCACCCTCTTGCCTCTTCTGCGCCCCTCTTTCTGTACCTCTCTTGCCTCTTTCTGCACCTCTGTTCCCTCTTTCTGTACCTCTTCTGCCTGTTTCTGTACCTCTCTTGCCTCTTTCTGCACTTCTCTTGCCTCTTTCTGCACCTCTGTTGCTTATTTCTGCCCTTCTTTGGCTTCTTTCTGCGTCTCTCTTGCTTCTTTCCTCACCTCTCTTGCTTCTTTCTGCACCCCTCTTGCCTCTTTCTGCACCCTTCTTCCCTCTTTCTGCACCCCTCCTGCCTCGTTCTGCACCCTTCTTCCCTCTTTCTGCACCTCTCTTGCCTCTTACTGCACTCCTCTTGCCTCTTACTGCACCCCTCTTGCCTCTTTCTGCAGCTCTGTTGCTTCTTTCTGCAGTTCTCTTGCCTCTTTCTGCACCCCTCTTGCCTGTTTCTGCACTTCCGTTGGTTCTTTCTGCACTTCTCTTGCTTTTTTACGCACCTCTATTGCTTCTTTCTGCACTCTCTTGCCTCTTTCTGCACCCCTTTTTCCTCTTTCTGCACATCTCTTGCCTCTTTCTGCAGTTCTCTTGCCGCCTTCTGCACCTTTGTTGCTTCTTTCTGCACTTCTCTTGCCTCTTTCTGCACCCCTCTTGCCTATTTCTGTACCTCACTTGCCTCTTTCTGCACCTCTCGTGCTCTCTTGTCTGTTTCTGCACTTCTCTTGACACTTTCTGCACCTCACTTGCCTCTTTCTGCACTTCTCTTGATTTTTTCTGTACCTCTCGTTTCTTTCTGCAACTTTCTTGTCTCTTTTATCACTTCTCTTGGTTCTTTCTACACTTCTGTTGCCTCTTTCTGTACTTCTCTTGCTTATTTCTGTACCTCTCTTGCCTCTGTCCGCACCTCTGTTGCCTCTTTCTGCACCTCACTTGCTTCTTTTTGCACCCTCTTGCCTCTTTCTGCACCCCTCTTTCTGTACCTCTTTTGCCTCTTTCTGCACCTCTGTTCCCTCTTTCTGTACCTCTCCTGCCTGTTTCTGTACCTCTCTTGCCTCTTTCTGCACTTCTCTTGCCTCTTTCTGCACCTCTGTTGCTTATTTCTGCCCTTCTTTGGCTTCTTTCTGCATCTCTCTTGCTTCTTTCCTCACCTCTCTTGCTTCTTTCTGCACCCCTCGTGCCTCTTTCTGCACCCTTCTTCCCTCTTTCTGCACCCCTCCTGCCTCGTCTGTACCCTTCTTCCCTCTTTCTGCACCTATTTGCCTCTTACTGTACCCCTCTTGCCTCTTACTGCACCCCTCTTGCCTCTTTCTGCACCTCTGTTGCTTCTTTCTGCACTTCTCTTGCTTCTTTCTGCACCTCTATTGCTTATTTGTGCACCTCTATTGCTTCTTTCTACACTTCTCTTGCCTCTGTCTGCACTCCTGTTCCCCCTTTCTGCACCTCTTTTGCCTGTTTCTGCAACTCTCTTAACTCTTTCTGCAGTTCTCTTGCCTCTTTCTGCACCTCTGTTGCTTCTTTCTGCACTTCTCTTGCCTCTTTCTGTACCCTTCTTCCCTCTTTGTGCACCTCTCTTGCCTCTTTCTGCACATCTCGTGCCTCTTTCTGCAGTTCTCTTGCCTCTTTCTGCATCTCTTTTGCTTCTTTCTGCACTTCTCTTGCCTCTTTCTGTACCCCTCTTGCCTCTTTCTGCACCTCTGTTTGCTCTTTCGGCACTGATCTTGCTTCTTTCTGCACCTCTCATGAAAATTTCTGCACCCCTCTTGCCTCTTTCTGCACCCCTCTTAACTCTTTCTGCACCTCTCTTGCCTCTGTCTGCACCCCTGTTCCCTCTTTCTGCACCTATTTTGCCTGTTTATGCAACTCTCTTGCCTCTTTCTGCAGTTCTATTTCCTCCTTCTGCACCTCTGTTGCTTCTTTCTGCACTTCTCTTGCCTCTTTCTGGACCCCCCTAGCCTCTTTCTGCACCCCTGCTGCTTCTTTCTGCACTTCTCTTGCTTCTTTTTGTACTTCTCTTGCTGCTTTCTGCACCCTTCTTGCCTCTTTCTGCACCCCTCTTCCCTCTTACTGCTCCTCTCTTGCTTCTTTCTGCACCTCTCGTGCCTCTTTCTGCAATTCTCTTGCTTCTTTCTGTACTTCTCTTGCTTCTTTCTGTACTCAAATGGGAAGTGCAAGCAGTCAAGTTTAAAGGTCTGCGTGCTCTTGTGACTGAGGTATATGTCTACTTGTATATGTATTCTCACATGTTCTATTCATCTGAAGATGGCAGCTTAAAAAGCGGGTAGCTTCTCCTATAGGTGGTTAAAAGTTCTCAGTTCTGCTCTGTCATTCAGTTGCACAGGCAGACATGTCTTATGTATATAGGTGTTATCGAGCCCCTCAAATATACTATTGAATACCCATGTGCTCTGAATTATGAGCAGAAAGAAATACATACACCATTTTGTACACATATTTACAGAGTATGCTGTTTGAAACACAGGTAATCCAGTATTTGTATGTTTATTTTTATGTAACATGTTATTAGGTAAAAGCAGAGACACACATGCATACCTTCACAAACTTGGTCAGACTTACAACAGTGATATGCTTAGGATTGCTGTTTTATATTTGGTAGGCCTAACATTCTGAGCAGTCGATGAATAGTGAACCTTCAAGAGAAAAGTGAGGTTTAAGACATCTTGGGAGAAGGATTAGTGATTAGGCTACTTTGTATGAGTCTGTGGTAAGGTACAGTCAAAGTTGGCCTCTTTCTGCACCTCTGTTGCTTCTTTCTGCACTTCTCTTGCTTCTTTTTGCACCTTTCTTCCTCTTTCTGGACTTCTGTTGGCTCTTTCTGCATTTTTCTTGCTTCTTTCTGCACCTTTCTTCCTCTTTGTGCATCTCTCTTGCATTTTTCTGCACCTCTTTTGCTTCTTTCTGCGCCTTTCTTTCTTTTTCTGTACATGTCCTACCTATGTAGGCATAGTTAGAAATTAGCATTTAAAAAACCTTAGAAATTCACTGAAAAAACCACAGGTTTCAGGGACGTTATAGTTAGGCTGGCATTTCAGTCGTACAAAACCAGAGAAATTTAGCAGTTATAGTTAGCTGAGCTAACTATAACTCGTGCCCCCGCAATTCACTGCTGATGAGGTCACCTATTACATCACTCATGACATGGTCAGAGACATCACAAATGACATCTCAAATGACTGATGACATCTCAAATGACATCACTGATGACATCATCCAGTGACTGTGTTTCTAAAAAGTTTAAGAATGTATATATATATATATATATATATATATATATATATATATATATATATATATATATATATATCGAAAGAACAAAGGATTCTCCGCACTTCCGCACTCCTGTGTGGCGAACAGAGAAACACGAACCACTCGTAATTAGGCACTGTTGTTTTTTATTCAGTCCTCAGATCTGACGCGTTTCAGACAACACTTGTCCTTGATCACAGAGCCTAGTTCGCCATCTTTTTTTATATATGCAGTGACACACAACCACGTGAGAAATAGACATAAAAGTAACACTGCCTAATTCAATCAATGTACTGATGAGACTGTTTTTCAATTCTTGCACATTGCCATCAATTTGTTAAAAGTTTTCAAAAAGTCAATATGTACACCATCATCTTTGTCAATGCATTGATAAATGCTGCATAAAACTTTGATTGTAATTTGTCACGCCTGATTATTAAAAGCCCATATATATATATATATATATATATATATATATATATATACACACAAAAACAAACTTCTGTAATCCCAGAAAGCGGCACGGACACCTTGGAAAGTTGCAGCAAATATCTTTAATGACTGCACAAGCAACGCGTTTCAGCTTACGCCTTGATCACGCCTTGATCACGCTAAAGGCCAAGCAATAATACACACCAATTTAACCAGTGCTATACAACATAGAAAAGGGACTGATGAGGACACCAATAGTGAACAACATCTATGGTAAAAACGGCGGCCATCTTAACACTATAAATATGCATACATCACGTCAGCTGAATAGTTGGTTAAACTGTTATACTAACACAGACCTTGGCAACTAAATAGCCTGGTAACACAAGTTCATACATGCATCAAGTGTGTTTTCGTGATGTCATGAATAATACATCACTAAATCAGATGTAATATAAAATATAATTACAAAAATGATTTTATGGCAACAGTCATCACAGAATAAAATTCCAGTACCATATCCAGCTTGACAAACGCCCCAGTATCTCAATTAACACCCGACCAATGTACATTAATAAAACAACTGTATAACCAAGTTTTAACAGTGAATACATGCAGCAAATATAATATTGCAGTCGGTGATCCCAGGGCCGGAGAGGTCAACAGATAATTCTGCCCAAGTGGGCATATGATGCATTACATGTTGTGTGCAGATAAATAAGTGGCCTGATTTAAAACATGTGCCCAATACCTAAAAAAGTGAAAAAATACATAAAGTTAAAATACGAAAATGAAAAGCAGAAAAATCACAGCGAATCCAAATACAAAGTAACATTGCACATAGGATATTAATTATGCAGGTGTACTGATAATTCCTCACTTGAGTTTAACCCCAAGGGAGCCATAGTTTCCAAGTCAATGATATATCTCGACTCTAATTGGCGGAGTGAGAGTTGTCTGTTCCCTCCTCGTACATTATCAGGAACAGCATCAATGACAACCATTCTGAGAAGTTTCTCATCTTGAAAGTGTTGATCAAAGTAATGTCTTGCTACAGGGTATTGTTTGTTGTTATGACGGATGGCCCTGATATGTTCAAGCACACGTTTTTTGCACGATAGATAGTGCTTCCTATGTAAGCCTTATTACAGGGGCAAATAAGCGCATATACACAGTAGACCGTGTTGCATGTAAGGGCTTTCTTAATCACAAATTCCCTTCTGCTGCTAGATATCAAAAGCGTAGCGCAGTCGATGCTAGCTTTGCAATTATTACAGCATCGAAAGCCCGGACAATTGCCGGTAGTGGATCTGATGTTATGGGTCACAAAGTTAGGACTGAGTTCATCTCTCAATGATCGATTTCTTTGAAAGGTAATTTGAGGCTGGCTGTTAAGATGTTTCTGAAGACTGGTGTCAGTTAACAATACATGCCAGTGTTTTCTCAATATCTGGCGGACATCCTGCGCTTGTCCAGAGTAGGTCGTAATAAATCTCAGCATGTCTGACTCAGTTTGTCATTTAGCTGGATGTAATAGCTGATTACGAGTTACATCATCTACTCTATTGCATGCTTCAGATATAGTTCTACGGCTGTAGCCTCTCTCCCTGAAGCGCTGAAACATGATTTCTTTCTCTTTCAGGTAACTACTTTCAGAGCTGCAATTGCGCTTGGCGCGCAACAGCTCGCCAAGCTCTCGGCAGAAGAAACCGAACTCCTTGGATTAGGTTTGTCCTTTTGCCCTACTATGAATCTTAATTTTGCTCAAACTAGGATTGATTTGTTTTATTTTTCACTCAAGTTGAAATTAAAAAAATGGACCTTGGAATGGCCCCCAGCAACTTCAAAGACAGTATGCACGGGGATTAGGTGTCTGCGCTAACTGTTTGAATTTTACAAGCATCACCCACTGAAGGGAATGAATCGGGAGACTGAAAGCAAACTACTAAGACCAACATGCCTTATCTCAAGTCCATTGTGACGCCCACAAGGGGGCAAACATTTAAAAACGAGCTATTGAATAGTTTGCTTTTTGCCTTCACAGATGCTCCTGGCTTCCTTTGAAAAAGGTCTAGGTAGACCGAAATGCATCAGGACTAAGAATGCCAGCGCCAGCGCTTTCAAATTTAATTAAAATCCTTCTCACCTCACCTAATGTGTGCGGCTCACTCCTTTCGTTGAAGAGAGGTCTGTTGTCATGTTTTACGGCTTGGTCCCGCCGCGAGCTACGCACCACCAGACTAAATGAGCGCCAAACTGCCCGCAAATGGACCCTGTTCGAGGTTTTGTGAAAGCAATTAGGGCAGTGGCAGCCACCAGGGATTGGACCTTGGAATGGCCCCCAGCAACTTCAAAGACAGTATGCACGGGGATTAGGTGTCTGCGCTAACTGTTTGAATTTTACAAGCATCACCCACTGAAGGGAATGAATCGGGAGACTGAAAGCAAACTACTAAGACCAACATGCCTTATCTCAAGTCCATCGTGACGCCCACCAGGGGGCAAACATTTAAAAACGAGCTATTGAATAGTTTGCTTTTTGCCTTCACAGATGCTTCTGGCTTCCTTTGGAAAAGGTCTAGGTAGACCGAAATGCATCAGGACTAAGAATGCCAGCGCCAGCGCTTTCAAATTTAATTAAAATCCTTCTCACCTCACCTAATGTGTGTGGCTCACTCCTTTCGTTGAAGAGAGGTCTGTTGTCATATATATATATATATATATATATATATATATATATATATACACATATATATATATATATATATACATATATATATATACACATATATATATATATATATATATATATATATATATATATACACACACCTACCTCTAGGTGGGGATGCACTCCCAGGTGGAAATTACGCCAAATCAAGGGCACACGCCATGAACAAAGTCCTTTTCTGGTTTCCTGCCAGACGTGTTTCGGGCCAACGCCCTCTTCAGTGGCAGACCATGTGACGTGACGGCGTGCGGCAGCCACCAGTAAATCCCCATAATAATTATGCTCAGGTGAAGCAATGCTTCCTGGGACTGGTGGTTCAGTAAAACCCAAGTGGGTCGCCGCCGGCACTCACATTCAAAAAATGTCTTTAAAAGGATTGCCGATGTTCGCGCCGGCACCCCTGCATATAACAGGCACCTCCTGTTCCTCTAGTGCACATCCATATAGTCTAATCCAAAGTATATCCTATGGGGAACTCATAAGAGCAAAAAGGAATAGTAGCACTGATGATGAATTCAGGAAAGAAAAGTTATTAATGTGTAAAAGATTTGCTGCCCGGGGATACACACAAAAGGTAATTCAAAAGGCAGTGGAGAAAGTAGACCAACTTGAAAGATCAGAATTACTAAACTCTAAACAAGAGGAGGACGCTGGGGCGGGAAATTCAATTAGATTTATAACTACCTACTCCAGCCAAGCATACAAAGTAAGGAAGATATTAAACCAAAACTGGCACATTTTAAAAACAGATGGCGTATTGGAGAAATATTTAATTGATACTCCACAAATAACGTTTAGGAAAGGGAGATGAATTAAGTCGGAATGCAGTTACATCTATAATACCAAGTAACCCACGTCTGAACACAATGGGATTTGCATGCTGCATGCGCTGTAAAGCTTGTGTGGGCAGCAGTAATTGTACCAAAATAAGAGTACCGAACAGCAACAGAGACTTTGTGATCAAGGGGACCTTTGATTGCAATACAGAGTATTGTGTATACTGCTTGATTTGTCCTTGTAAATTTTTTTACATAGGAAGCACGATACACAGAGCAAGAAAGAGAACATAAAAGAGCAATTCGCCATAACAATGAGCAATATCCAGTAGCTCATCACTTTAAAGCTTTTCATGGCCAGAACGACAAATTCTTATCATTTGTAATTTTAGATGCGGTAATACCACAGGAGAGGGGCGGTGATAGAGAGCGCCAATTAAGAATTTTAGAATCTAAGTACATCATAGATTTTGAGACATTATACCCTGTGGGTTTAAACTCCAGCGAAGAATTAGCAGTACATTTAGGCTAATTCTATATTTCTGTTATTTCAGCAGAAGATGAAATGTACTGAATAGGAGATTGTGACAGTAATTGACTTTTTCTAATAAGTAATTGATACTGAATAGTATGTTATCTGTATATAGGATTTTATGAGTGTTTATTATTATTTTTTCAATTTTTTTTTTCTTTGTTGTAAATAGGACCATGTATATACTGGAGACAACTGTATCAAGCAAGAGTAAGGCACAAAGATGTAAAAACTTCCATTGGAGATAAGTGCCAGCATATGTATGTTTATGCCTGTTATATACCTGTATGCCCACTTGGGCCGGACTTCAAATCAAACATAAATATTTAATGTGCTGTAGATCAAGCCCACTGGGGCAGGACTTTATCGCTATTGTATGATGAGGAATTTATGGTAATAACGCATCATTCCAAGATATGGTGATATGTATTTATGTATGGGATCAATCAAAAATGTATTGACCACTAAGACGAACGAAATATCTAGAATGTGAGATATGCTTATTATTCGGATTGCACTGGCACTTTGTACTTGAGCATTACGGGTCAGCGCATAGATATAAATGTATTTTTCATTGTATCTATAATATTGAAGATGAGTTGCCACCTGTATTAGCTTTATATGGAGTATTATATGAAATATTGTGTAAAACAAAATACCATTACAAGATGGCGCTTACCAATTTGTTACAAGCAGTATCATGGTCCATTTTCTATGTTTATTGAACACAGTATGTAAACAGAAGTAGAACAACACTTGCTTTACCGTGACCAAGCCGTAATTTGCGAAACGCGTCGGTAGGAGGCTTTCTGCACTGCATTAAAAAGCACTAAGCATCTTGGAGTGTCCTGCGCTTTCTTGAATCGGAAGGAATTTTGGTTGTAAATATATATATACATATACACCAAGATGTCACTGACCATGTCATGAGTGATGTAATATGTGACGTCATCAGCAGTGCATAGCGGGGCGCAAGTTATAGTTAGCTCAGCTAACTATAACAGCTGAATTTCTCTAGTTTTGTATGACTGAAATGCCAGCCTAACTATAACGTCCCTGAAACCTGTGGTTTTTTCAGTGAATATCTAAGGTTTTTCAAATGATAATTCCTAACTATAATGTCCCTGAAACCTCTGTGTTTTTCAGTGAATATATATATATTATATATATATATATGTATATATATATATATATCACAAAAGTCTTTCCATGTACATGTAAGAAAGCAGTACTCTGGGACGGAAGAGATTCTACATCAATTTATTTAAAACAGGCCACTCCAGACAGGATGCGTTTCGGCTGCACAACAGCCTTAGTCACCTGAGGAGCGCCATTTTGTGAACAGAATATATACTCGTTTTAACATAAACATAAAAGAAATACTACCATGATTTTTATAGGCATCACAGATAAAGCAATTATTAAATAATTATTGTGCACTCAGGGTAATTAAATATATCCAACAACATTTATCAGAATTGCTATGGACATTCGGAACACTGTTACTAAATATGTACAATATGTACAAATCAATCATGTGCAGGTATGAGCCCTTTTAAAAGCAAATCAACTTTTTATCCCATGATGCCGAAGGATGCAATAGATATTTTTCATGAGAGAGTCACGGAAGATTTGAAACAATTATACCATAAAGTCAATTGTGGTAATAACAAAAGAAGAAAATTCCGTGACCAGGAATATGAAAATCTGATTTCTAAATTAAAAAACAATCAAGAAATTATAATGAACAAATCAGACAAAGGTGGGAATTTGGTGATCTGGCCCCGTAATGAATATATCCAAGAAGCATCACGTCAACTTGAAAACACAACATGCTATGAAAAGACATCTATGACAAAATATAAAAAAGCTAAAGATGAATTAAAGAAAAAGCTTATGGCATACAAAAGAGAAGGGTTAATATCCAAGCAGGAATTTGATTTTATGCACAAGGAATTCCCGATTATACCAACATTATATCTAATACCTAAGATACATAAGAACAAGACACCTGTGCCGGGAAGACCAATTATTTCTGCGATAGGTGGCATGTGTGAGAATATCAGTCGCTATGTTGATTTCTTTCTACAAAATCATGTTCAGAAGCTCCTACGTATGTAAAAGACACGGGTGACTTTCTCACCAAATTGGAACTAGCACATTGGGAAGAGGGATGTCTGCTGATAACATTGGACATAGAATCACTTTATACGAGTATTGAACATTGCATGGGATTAGCTGCAGTCAAACATTACTTGGACACCAAACCATTAAATTGCCGGAGTCATAACATCATGTTATTAGAATTGATTAACTGGTGTTTGTTTAATAACTTTTTATGTTTGGAAAAGACATGTATAGGCAATGCAGAGGAGTTGCCATGGGAGCCTGTTTCTCCCCCAGCTATGCCTGTTTACATGTAGGCTGGTGGGAGGAACAGGCTCTCAGTGGAGCTCAAGGAAATGTTCTCAATACCCATATAGTGCAGTGGCTACGTTTTATAGATGATGTTTTTATAATCTGGAAGGGGATCTAACAAGTGCTGAAAAGTTTATAGCAGAAATTAATATCAATGATGCAAACTTAAAATTTACATCACATATAAGTGATTCTAAAGTTGACTTTCTGGACATGACAGTGTATGTAGCAGAAGGGAAGTTGGAAACAACTCTGCATAGAAAACCCACATCTGGCAATGCCACCTTACATGCTATGAGCTCCCATCCTAAGCATCTTATAGCGAGCATACCGTATGGCGAGCTACTTAGATTTAAAAGGATTTGCAGTACAGAGGAGGAACTGACCAAATGTACATCAGCCTCTTTAGAAAGATTCAGACAAAGGGGGTACAGTGAGAGAGTGTTAGCAGAAGCCAAGAAAAAGGCAGCATTAAGATCTAGAGAATCTCTACTACATAACATCAGTAATACAACAGAAACAGCTCCAGTGTCAACGAATCAGTGTACTGTACCAAGACTGATTACAACCTACAGTCGACAACAGAGACAAGTAAAGGGCATAATTAATAAGAATTGGCCTATTTTATTGACTGACGGAGTATTGGCACCTGATCTACCATCGGTTCCAACGCTCACATTTAAAAGAGCCAAGTCTATGAGAACCGAATTAGTGAAGAGTAGCCCGGAAATTGTTTCTAGCACTACATGGTTAAAACCGAAACAGGGTTTTTTTAAGTGCTCTTCATGTAGGGCTTGCAAATTCAGGGCTAATACAACCCATTACACAGTACCTTTCAGCCCGATCAAAAGAGAAATTATAGGCCACTATACATGCCGCACGGAGTTTGCGATATATGTCCTTACATGTACATGCAGATTAAACTACATAGGCAGTACCAAACTACAAGTCCATGTTCGCATTTTACAACATTTGCGAGCTATAGTAAACAATGATGCGAACTATCCAGTAGCTTGTCATTTTAAGGCTGTTCATGACAATGATCTGACTTGTCTGAAATACTATGTGGTTGATGCTATTCCTGTACCCCGACGTGGAGGAAATAGAGAGCTCATGCTCAGGCAAAAAGAAACATATATGATTCTGGAATTTGACAGTAAGGCCCCTAGGGGACTTAATACTACAGAGGACCTCCACAATTTCTTATAATAATATAATATATCTGGTATCAAGATACACACTTTACCAAATATAGTTGTATGCAATGGTTACCCACATATTTTATGACAATGAGGTAGTTTGTGAGAATGTTAAGAATTATAGCTCCCGCAAAGACAGTATAGACCATCCTTTGATCATAAAAATAGCTGTTTTTTTAAATTAGATAATATAGAAAACATAAAATCCCCATAAAAATAAAAAAATTTAGATGTGATTTATTCGAAATATTTCTTAATTGTAATTACTGTACATATTTTATAATAATTTTTGTATTTATTTAAATAATAATAGGAAAATGCACTTTGCACTTTATTAAGTATTTGCACTTTATTTATTAATATGCAGTACTTTTACCGCCAAATTTGCACAGTTACTGAAGGGTTTTAGTCAGTTTTAAGGACAGATATCTATTTATTTATTTAAACCATTTTTCAGCATAAATAGCAATTGATCCTCTATAGCCTAATTATAGCCCAATCATTTTTCAGCTAAAAACTGATCGATATGATTACATATAGACATAGCCTGATTATCAAAAAAATATGATTTTTGTAGGGGCCTCATCTCGATATGTAGTGTTATGTCTGATGTCAATTTTAACTGTGGTGATTAACTGGAATAGCATATTTATGTATTTATACAAGGAGAGGTTTTTTTATGCAGATTGCGTTTATTTATGCTCAATTTATAAATGATAAATTATTGTCCTTACCTGCTGTATGATGTTACCGGCTGGTGATACCTGCAGTATGTAACACTGCAATTAAGATGCAACAACCCGTAGAGTGTCTTAGAGCGGTTTGAGTCTGTTGTTCATTTCTATGAGGGATCACGTGATACACAAGGTGGTATTTAAAAATTTGGATTGTAACGCATTTCCGTATGTGATCAAGGCTGCTAAGGCAGTCGAAACGCGTCATGACCAGCTCCAAGTGAAATAAAGATCAATTTCGCCAGCAAGTGGAGTTCGTGCTTTCTTCATCGCCTGGTGGAGGTTGGGGATTGCAGTTCATCGAGTTATATATGTATATCTATATGTAACCAACTTGCCGAAGCAAAACGCCCAGAAGCTTGAGGCCGCACACAGCTGCAGGTGAGTTACAAACTCTATTTGAACCAAGCAGGCAGCTTAACATCCCTTTGAAGTTCATGGCCTGACGCGTTTCGATGCCGCTGTTTGCATCTCCTCAGAGGCAGTGTCAGCGGAGGTGATTTATGGCTACCGCATTTCCCCTGCGTCTTTGTGGTTAGTGAGCTATCAGTGCTCCTCCCTTGGTGGAAGTTCATTTTCAAATGCACGCTGGGATATGAGGTCTCATTTTGCCAAATAACGCCCTCTGGTGGGTTACCTCCGCTGCAGCTAATTATGGACGATTATTCTCGGCCCTCCATTGAGCCTTGGATGATACTCTGCCGGCTTCATTAAAGGTACCCTGCAGCTTCAGAAAGAGGAATCTTCCTCTCCCCTAGTCCCGTTGGTTGCGGGCAGTGTGATCCCTCTGCGGCCTGGAACCGCCGTATAATATGTAACCAACTTACCGAAGCAAAACGCCCAGAAGCTCGCACACAGCTGCAGGTGAGTTACAAACTCTATTTGAACCAAGCAGGCAGCTTAACATCCCTTTGAAGTCCATGGCCTGACGCGTTTCGATGCCGCTGTTTGCATCTCCTCAGAGGCCGTGTCAGCGGAGGTGATTTATGGCTACCGCATTTCCCCAGCGTCTTTGTGGTTAGTGAGCTATCAGTGCTCCTCCCTTGGTGGAAGTTCATTTTCAAATGCACGCTGGGATATGAGGTCTCATTTTGCCAAATAACGGGCGTTTTTGGTTACATGTATATCTATATATATATATATCACAAAAGTCTTTCCATGTACATGTAAGAAAGCGGCACTCTGGGACGGAAGAGATTCTACATCAATTTATTTAAAACAGGCCACTCCAGACAGGACGCGTTTCGGCTGCACAACAGCCTTAGTCACCTGAGGAGCGCCATTTTGTGAACAGAATATATACTCGTTTTAACATAAACATAAAATAAATACTACCATGATTTTTATAGGCATCACAGATAAAGCAATTATTAAATAATTATTGTGCACTCGGGGTAATTAAATATATCCAACAACATTTATCAGAATTGCTATGGACATTCAGAACACTGTTACTAAACTAAGGTAAATACCTTAAATTCAATTCAGTACTAGCTGTAAATAGCGCGAAGTCATGCAATGCGCGCCACTAGTCATTTTAAATCTCATCTGTACTCAATTTAAGCGCACTAATGTTCCTCTGAAACTACTTCTTTAGATGAATTCATAATACTGACTGGAAGTCTTGCAAAGTACACTTTTTAAAATACAACCTCGAGCAACAAAAGCAAGGACATTGTATTCCCATATACACATCAATTGAAAAGGTTACAAGACACTCGGGATTTCTCGATGTCGTAATGTTTCAAATAGTGCAATGTTGCATATTGAAGATTCATGTATCAAACTCGGCTCATTCCCAGTCTTAAAGTGCGCAATAAAATGCAACCCCGAGAGGAAAAATGTGAGAAATTAATAAAAGCAATTACTGCTGTGAGAACCTAATGTCTAGAAAAGTACACACAAAATGGCTATTAACAGCAGTCAGCAATGCAGCTTACTCATATGCGGCTGAAACAGGTCTCCGAAATCTTATTCTATTCAGCACGCCTATCCAATCAGGGTAAATCACTTCATTACTTTTTCGATAGCACGCTAGTCCATGATATAACCCTTTAGCTGCTGCTGAAAGTTCCTTCGTTAAAAGCAACCCTTTCATCCTAGTGGTTGCTGTGCCAATAAGTCTGCATACTTTTGCTGCTACTCGATTCCGGTGTGTTCTGATCGCCCAAACTTGAATGGAAGCCTATATATATATATCTAAAGGGGAGTTCTTGGGCTGTTAGAGTCCTTTGGTAAAAAATAGTGCGCCAAGAGAACAGTCTCTTGGCGCAATAGTTTCGACCAAAGGACTCTAACAGCCCAAAACCTCCCCTTTAGATATATAAATATATATATATGAAAATATTGTGCCAAGAGACTGTTATACATCTATATATATATCTATATCTATATATATATAGATATATAGATATATATATATCTATATATATATAGATATATATATATATATATATAGATATATATATCTCCTACTGGCAGGCGCCAGCAGGTAGTTATAGTTCGGACCTAGTGTCCATAGACAAAGTGATTTTTTGTTTTGCGAATAACTTTGGCGCTGTTTGAGGAATCTTCACAAAATTTTCAAAACTAATGTACCAGTCGCTTCATCTGCTGTCTGGAAAGTTTTGGGCCAATCCGTCAAGCGGCTGCCAAGAAAATGAGGGATCCCAAAACACTATTTCCCCATTCAATTTCCCATAGGGATTTTAGGCACAACCACAGCCCGAACTGCTGGACGGAATTATACCAAATTCGGGAGAAAGCTAGCTCTTGGTCCAGAAAGAGCCCTTTTTAGGTCGAGCCTCGAGTAGCGCGCAAGCGCTGCTTAGAGGCGAAGACTTAATGTAAGGGGTTTCAAAAGCAGTCCCACAAACGCTCGTGCGTCGTGGCTGGCCTTTTTGAGATGGGTACGCGCGGCAAACATATGTTTCCAATTATCGTGCCCAGACGCGGGCGCGATAAGTGGAAACACATGTCTGCCGCGCGTACACATCCAAAGGCCAGCCACGACGCACGAGCGTCTGGTCAGCTGAGCGTCTCGTCAGCTGAGCAGACTGCCGCGCTCGCTCGCCCCCGCTCCTCTGTGGTGCGCGCGCACCACTCGCGGGCTTGTTTGCTCTGCTATGGTTTAGACTGGGGACTTTTCGGGCGCAGCTCGGCTGCTTTTACGCATGTGCCAGCAGCGGCAGACGCTTGTTAAAACAAGCATCCTGTTAATTAAATAGCTTACTTATAACATCTGCTTTCTAGCACAGCTTTAGAACACCTGAAAAAAGGGCCTCTCTGGTTTTAGGCGACCCCCTCTAAAAACCGGAACGGGACAGGAGTCAAATTTGCCGAAATCGGCTGGGACAGCTGGTGAAAAGCCGGGACTGTCCCGGCAAATTCTGGACTCCTGGCCACCCTACCTCATGTCAAAATGCACTCTCCTATCTAGCGGTCAGAAAACCAGTCAAAAAATAGGTGCCCACCAATTCCCAAGCTTAAACTGCGCCAATAGCTCCTTCTGATTTGCCCCAACGCCAAACTGTCCTATATCCCTTACTTACGACAACTCCTTCTCTTAAAGAGACCCCATCAAATTATTTTGCCCTCCTCTCCAACAGGATGAGAAACACATGCGCCAGGGCGCTGACGGTACCAAGCAAGCTACAACCCCTGCTCCCCTAAGCCCACCAAAGCCGCCCACCACACCTTGGGCATTAGTGAGTCCGAGCTCCATGTGTGAGGACCCTCCGGCCTCGAACGGCTGTGCCCTCCTCTGCTGCAGCCACACTGTCCTCAGACAGAACCCAGAGCTCCGGGTCAATGGGACACCAGTTCTAGGCCAGAGCTTCCTTTTCACTCGTCATTGCCATCAGGTGTGCCGCCGCGGTAGAGAGAGCCGAGACTATGAGTCCCAGAATGCACTTGTGCGCTGGGCGAAACCCAGGGACTGGTAGGTCTCCCTAAACCGGCAACCATCCACGTGCTGCATCGTCAAAGAAACCAACAAGGGGGGGTAGAACCCGTCTAGCCACCGGTGCTGTCACTAGTTTTAAAGAAGGGGTGGGTAACTGCACCCCGGAGTTCCATGCCCACGTCTCAGTAGCCTACAAACCGGGTCCACCCAGGAGCACAGTGCTCGGCATGGAAACCGCCAATTAGCCCTGGGATAATCTTAGACAAATGGCACCCACACACCGCAGAATAACTACTAGCATTCGCTCTAGAGCTATCAATGCATCTTATCATACAGAACTCTACCGACCCCCAAATCCCACCCGTGCACCCCCTTTGAGCCCAGGTTCCATTAAGATGCCGCCTCAGGACTCGCGCCGGCCCGCCAGCATCCACGACTGCTTCCTACTTTTCAGTAACCCCCTCAATCCCCCTTCCCTTATCAAGAGTTGGTCCGACACAGGGCACTCCAATTCCCTTGGATAGGCACCCTAACCCACTCCTGAAACGTTCATGAGCCCCCATACTCCCTAAATAACAAGCATTGGCATAGCCAATAGGTCTCGCCTTTGGGACCTTATAAGTGTTTAACCATGCAACAGTTAATGTTGTTGCACCAAGGGTATTGTGCTGCATAACTAAATACTTATAAGGTCCCAAAAGCGAGACCTATTGGCTATGCCAATGCTTGTTGTAATTTGATGTAAATCTACTCAGTAGTTTGGGGGGTTATTAAAGAAAAAAAAATACAGATATCTATGCAAGTGGATCCGATAGATCTCATGGGTGGCTGCCAACACTTCAACCAGGAAGTGGTGGCAACCATCTTGAGACTCGGGACGGAGCCCGAGTCCCAAAAAAAACTGCAAAAAAACCCAAAAGGGAATGTTTTCCTTTTCGCTGAGGATCTGCGCATCTGCTGTAAATAAAAAATAAAAAATAAGCATGAGCTCCTGCGCTTGTTTTGTCTATGCTCTCCAGTGGATTAATAATTATAACGGTGTGGGGTGCGCGGGTGGCTCCCTCCCCAGGCCTATTTTGGCCCCGGGGACCCCATCCCCCGGGGCCTTACTGAATAGAAGAAGGGGAAGTGGGGGCCCAGGGACTGCCACCCCCGGAGCCCGGCTGTACCATTAACAAGCATTTACAATGCAATAGGTCTCGCACTGACATTATTTTGAGCTGTTGGCATTGTAAATGTTATTGTTTTTTTTTCCCTTTGTGAAGCATTAATCAAATGGTGTAATGCCAAATGGCAATAGCTCACTTTGTTGTTATTGTGTAATCTATTGCATTGCATTTGTACTAGTGTGAGTTTTCTATTGTAAACGGTACTGGCTTTTAGTAATGAATTTTTTCTTTTATCATATTAATTTAATGCCTAAAAAATGTTAATACCCACTTATTTTGGAATAAGGATTCTGAGTGGATATTACATATACAATGTATTGTTATTATGATTGCAGTTACAGGTGTGAGAATTATCACTGCAGATGTAGGTGTGATATTCTTGTGAGTGAGAGAGTCGGTGTTCACCATATGAGACTAAAGGGTGAGGGAATGAGAGGTCATAGTATAAGATTGGAGGGGGGGGAAAGATCGGAGTAATATATAGACCTTGGTGGGATTTCAAATATGCTGGTGTAATTCCTAGAACTTGCGACATTTCGTTTTATGCAAAATTATGCCATTACTCCACTTAGCATAAATTGATGGTCAATGTGTTAAAAATCCTGTCGCCGGGGCACTGGAACAATGCGCATAAGACAAAAGGCGCCTCTTGTTCGCCGTGTTTTGTGTGCTAGGGTTTTTTTTTTTACGCGAAGAGCATCCTCGCATCCAAAATTGACACGAGGTTGCATTTCACACAATAATCTAGCACAAAATGCCAGATTTACGCGTAGTATCATTTCGCGCGATATTGCCAATATTTCATATTAATTACGCAAAAGGAAGTTGGGGTTATTTCACACACCCTTAGTAATGGGCTGGCCTGAGACTGGAAAGCTGGGGTAGAGGATTGAGGAGTAAAAATATCCTCCCCTGCCTGACCCCCTCGTCCTGTAGCCCATACCTCACCATCCTGTGCTGTTCACGTGCAGTGTGATTGGCATCAGAGGCCAGTTTGTGGCTCGGGCTGGAGCACTGCAAGCAATTAAAGAGCCTGATTTAATAATCTTGCTCGTCTGCAAGGCCAGCCCCCTAGGTTGGGGGGGGCGGGCGGTACGAAGAGGGGGCTCCCTGTCCGCGCATATGTTTGTGTTGTGCAGTTTAACTAAAACCAGCTCTAATCTTACCTCATGCCCTCCCCACCCCCTTTTTTCCCTCTCACACCCCCTCGGAGGCATAGCCCATCACCTTAGAGGCCCCTGGCCCCCAGGAGCGGGTCTAGAGAGAACCCGGTTCCCCCTCCCCCTTTCACCTCGAGAGCCCCTACCTATCAGACGCCTGGTGTTCCATCGGAGGGGGCGGGGCGGCATGCACGCCCAGTGTTTCTAGAAATTCATACTGGAGAGGGAAAGTAGACAGGAGTACAGGCTGCAGATGAAGAGGAGAGGGGGATACAGGCTGCGGAGAAAGGCCCGAGAAGGGTGCAGGGTGCAAAAAAGAGGGTGCGGGTGGCACAAGAAGAGTACAACGGGGGTACAATCTGCAGAAACAGGAGTGGAGAGAGAGTGGTGCAGGCTGCTGAAAAGGGGGCGGGGAACAGTCAGCAGAGAAAGAAGGCACAGGCTGCAAACAGAGGGGTGAAGCGGGGCGCAGGCCCCACAAAGGGAAGAGAAGTGTGCAGGCTGCAGCGGAGGAGTGTGGGACAGGTCGCAGTAAAAATTGGAAATACGGGGTGCGGGTGAACTTGAAAGGAATAAGAAGGGTGCAGACAAGGCGGGAAGGAAAGGGGGCTTAAAAACAACGAGGAGAGGACAGGGAGAGAGGATAGGAGTGAGAGAAAACGGGCAGCAAAAAGGGGGGGGAGGAAGTACATGAAGCGACAGAGAAGAGAGTAGACAAGAGACGCTGGGGTGGGTTTAGCAGCAAACAGGGCGGTTGAGACCGAGGGAGGAAGAATGCTGTGGTAAAAAGGAAATGAAAAGCTAAAAACATATGGGTTGGGAATTGGCGAGATAGGAGGAGCGCACAGTTTAAACGGAGTGGGAAAGGCAGAAGGGGCAAGCCCAGGGCTGAGTGATAGGGTGCTTTTTACGAGTGAGCTGAGTTTTCTCATATAGCGCTCCCTGCGACTTGCGGCACTAGGTAGAGTTGGGCCTCTCTGCAGCCCAGATGTTCGCACAGGGTGATCCTCCGAGCTCAGTTTTGTCCTTGCGTCCTCCAGCCATGACTTCCAGGCCCCGCTCAAGGCGCTACAGGTAAGGGTCAATGGGCATCGGGGAGATGCAGAAACATGGGACACGGACGCATGTTGGCGTGACCGGCACAGACTCACACTCGTGTGACCCTGTTATGCACCAGTGTTGGGACAGCCTGCACTCTTGTGTGACCCTGTTGTGCACTAGGTATCAATACATGGTGTGCTCTTGTGCAAGGATTTAAGTGTGCCACGTCTCAGGCATACTATTGAAAACCAACTTTGAGACGGGTCCACTCCAGGCTCCATTTCCACGTACTCCCCTTTACTGGCAAAAAGCTGATCGACTTCTCAACAGCACTGTAACAAGCGCCCCCCATTGCCGATTGCAATGGCGGCCACTTGTTTGTATCTGCAGCGCTCCATGGACGCTTTCAGTATAAGTGCTGTGTGGGGGCGGCCACCATTGTTAAAGTGAAAGCGCGCATGGCACGCTGCAATTGCGGAAAGGCAGCCGCTTGTTTATATTTGCATCGCGCTTTCACTTTAAGTGAAAGCGCGATGCAAAAATAAACACGTGGCTGAGTGAAACAGATGTGTACACGCCCCCTTGAGATAAGAAATTGCTTCACGACAGCCGTGAAGCAGACGACCCAGTCCGGATGGGCCGGACGAAAAGGAGAAAGGGCGGTAACGAAAAAGCATCCTTTTCAATGGGAAGCCAGCGTTTAGCATAAACGCTGACGCGACCCAATGAAAATGATGGGCGGGGCTTCAAGTCCCCTTCTGAAATCTCCTCATACACAATACGTCTCGCAGAGCGAGCAGTGCATGTGTGCTGCAACGCTAGGCGAGACCTAAAAAGGGAGGGGGGACAATGAGGCCCCCCTCCCGGAGACGTTAATGGCCATTATGAATATTGTGTGATAGCCCAAGGCATTCATAGTCTTGTTTTGCTCTCATGATCCAATTAAATTAACACGCCTGAATTAAATATTTTGTAGGTGAAATGTTTAGGGCTGGAGACAGTGTCCGTAATACCCTGGAGTCAGGTGGTCACCCTACTTGAAGATGCCCAATATTCCCACAGCTGACACACAGTACCATAGTGGACACTTCCAATAACATTAGCTGTAGTATGGGTAAACGAGAAATTAATATGCCGAAGATGCCTAATTTTATTAAATGGCAAATGTTCATCCTCACAAATAATATGGTTGCATGCAAAGCTACTCCACTTTTTAAGGCAAGCTCAGAGGGCTTTTCAGTGGTCCACATTAGAACCAGTCTGTAGTTGATTCTCTGCCCAAGGACAGGACAGGCGTTGGGTGCCAAGGCTCAGGACAAAAAAACCACAAGAAGAAACTGTCGTCCAACAACGCTTAGTACCAAGGCTAATGTTGGTGACTTGAGCCACACAGTAAAAAAGGTGAACACAGACACAGGACAACCAAACCCTTAACCCTAACCCTTATTTAGTAAAAGCAAAAACAAAAAATTTATGTCATTTTTATTTTGAATTTTTCCAAATATTTTTGACAAAATAAAAATATGTAATCATAATATTACAACTGTTTCAATTAATGAGATAGCATGCAGGGCTATAAATACACCCAGTAAAATAAATGAAATAACCCCTTCCTTAGGTCACAGTTACACATAGCAGCTACAGTTCCAGCACCCTCCCAGTTCAATGTTTTAGCCCACAATAGAGCACATTCAGGCTGAACCTGCCAAATAATTAGTTTATATATGTGAGAGAATTTAGCTGATATAACAACTCTCCTTTTTAATCGTTGATTCAGGGTGTTCTGGTCTGGGAGGGGTGTCTGTTTGGAACAGAAAATTCCTCTGCAGCGTAAAGGATGTGCACCTCTCCCCTGCATGCCCTACTGTACTGATGTCTGGATCCCTGATGCTGATTTTTGATGTCATAGGCAAACACGGACAGTGCGTGTATGCCATGACATAAACCAGTCTCACGGACTGAGTCTTGTTGAAGTGGGAGGAGTGCTCAAAGTACTACCCTCATAGTGGTGGAAGGCTGCTGCCTTCACCAGTAGTTAATTAGCACGAGTGCAGTGGTGGCAGCATACTGTGTAGTGATCAGTGGCAGTGAACAGGTCCTTTTAAACCTGTGTCATTGGAGTGAGGCCCACAGGCTCACTCCTGTTTAAGGTTCCACTGCTGTGTGGTTAAGTCACCGTTAGCCTAGTTCGGTTTGTTGTGAAGTGCTGTGCAGCGCAGAAGTGGCGTATTTGCACTTAGTGTCGTGTAGTTCCTTTAAGACCTATATAGGATCTGCGCGTTTAGACAACATACCCTTTGGGACTGGTGTCCAGACTGATTCCAGACACCCCCACCGGGTATGTTGGCCTGTGTACCAGCTAGCTAGCAATGCCACTATAACCTCCTCTTACCAAGGAGAGACTAGTGCTTGGCAACTATCGAACATGACAACCCTCATCCCCCATGACCGTGGAAACAGTAACTTACTTTTCGCTCAGTCACTCGTGCTCACTTGTTCTCAGAGAGATACACAGAATAAGCGGTTGGGACGTTTTCAATAAGTATTTATTGAACAGTTGTTATTCTAGCGTAAAATAAGTGCGCTGAAATCACCAGTAGACAGTAGCATATATAAATGAGTAACAGCACTAAGAAAGTAAACAGATGGTAGGTTTCTACCATTTTGCTAAAATCATAACTACAGGCAAGTATATAAAATACATGGCAATAAAATGCGCACTCCTACGATGCACCCTAACTAGATGTACCTAAATGTACCTAGCATGTGAGTAGGTGTAAAGCCAAGAATCCCTCTAGGATAAAGCCAACCCCATTACCTGATGTGAGACTGCGGGACCCCGTTCTGGTCTCGAGCTGAACACCCCACAAGGGATGTCAGACCTCTGCGAGCTGGAGTATCTGCATGCAGGAACCTCAGCGTCTTGCGTCAGTGTGTCGGCCAGGAAGTCCTGATCTCCTCTGACTATCTCAGCAAGATGTGGTGTTTATATACCCTAAGGTATCCCCAGGGGTTCTACCTTGCTGTGCCAGTGTCGAACTTAGGATGACGTCGGGAATGAACTTTATACACAGTTATAATGCAGGAGATGATGGTCCTGCTGTGATTTCAAGAAACTAAGAATCCTCATGCATAATTTATGAGGCCAGTGTCCAGGGAAAAACCCTACGTACTTGGGTGTAGTATTGTAACTGGGTAAAAGGTCAGTCCTTCAAATCCGTTATGTATGTAGTATAGGAGAGAATGTAGGTGAAGGGTTATGATGGTACCTAGACCTATATCGGGGTACCTATATGAAATATAACATTAGTTTTTGTGTTCCTGGGGAGGGTACAATACAGGGATAATACAGTACTGAGCACTGCGTGCATGGTAAATCCATGTGCTGCATGTATGTGTGCCTGTGAGTGGTACAATACATAAAGAATACAGTACTGTGCAGTGTGTGTGTGACTGTATACATGCACTGGGAGTATGTGTGCCTATGGATGTTACACTACATGGAGGGCCCTGGGTTCCATTTTGGGAGACCCAGGCCTGCCCTGGGGGATACTGGAGCCTTCTGCACTATGTTTGTGTGGAATTCAAGAAAGGAGGTAGACTGAGATGTAGTTTTATCCAAATGGTAGATTTATTCTTTGGTTCAGTCAGGACAGGAACATTAGAGGATATGTTGGTTGTAGTAGTATAGAAAGTAGTATCAGGAAAATCAGCCCCACCGGGAGCAGCAACCCTGCTGCTCAGCCCACATACAGTAACTGACAATTCCACTCAAACATACACACATGGAACATTCTGTGACATCACTTAGACTGGCTGAGCAGCAGAGTACAGAACACAGAGAAAGGACTTGACAGAGAAAAGAGCAGGATACCACACATCTCCCTCCCTAACGGAGACAATGACAAATAAAGAAGCAAGAGGTATGGAAAAGAAAACAAATAAGTAAAGAGAAAGGAAAAATGGGTCAAAAAACACAGACACACCCCCTTTCAACAGTAGAGAAGTGTGCAAAAAAGAATGCAACACAAACATAAAAGCAGGAGGGTGTAAGCCCTCATACGCGTCCCAATACCCAGAACAACAAAATGCATTGCGCACAACAGTAAAAGCAAAAGTGGAGCGAAAGTGCTCACTTAATGTGGTTTGAGTGTAAGTATAAGAAAAACCCACCAACACTCAGAAAAGGTTTGAACGCAGCAAATGTCCACCACCTGGAAACAGTAAATGCAAACATGGAGCGAAAGTGCCCCGTAAATGTGGTTTGAGAATCCACCACCACTCAGAAAAAGGTTTGGACGCAGCAAATGTCCACCACCTGGAAACAGTAAATGCAAACATGGAACGAAAGTGCCCCGTAAAAGTGGTTTGAGAATCCATCCACAGAGGAACCCACAACCACACAGAAAAGGTTTGGACGTAGCAATTAAGTCCACCACCTGACAATAGTAAATGCAAAAAATGGAGCGAAAGTGCCCCGTAAATGTGGTTTGAACGTAGCAAATATGTCCACCTCCGGAAAAACACTTACAAAGTTGAGAACGCAACATGCTCCCAATAAATAGTATGAGCTTAAAAATCACGCTCACCATCAGTCAATTCAAGTATAGTTTCAGCACAATAATAGTTTAGGATGCAAGCAACCAGCAATCCTAGCACTAGTAAAAGTAAATGTAAAAACGATTTGAGCACACTAATTGCCCATCACCAGAAAATCTCAACATTCACAAGACGTACCATTAGTAAGGTTTGAGCTAAGTAACTTGCTCTCCACCAGACAAATACACGCAATAAACCCAAATCCCATCCTCTTCGCCAGTGTGGAATTCAAGAAAGGAGGTAGACTGAGATGTAGTTTTATCCAAATGGTAGATTTATTCTTTGGTTCAGTCAGGACAGGAACATTAGAGGATATGTTGGTTGCAGTAGTATAGAAAGTAGTATCAGGAAAATCAGCCCCACCGGGAGCAGCAACCCTGCTGCTCAGCCCACATACAGTAACTGACAATTCCACTCAAACATACACACAGGGAACATTCTGTGACATCACTTAGACTGGCTGAGCAGCAGAGTACAGAACACAGAGAAAGGACTTGACAGAGAAAAGAGCAGGATACCACAGTTGGCTAGGAGGATGGCCTAATTTATAGTGAGCCGGGACTCACAAGATGCTAGTGGTTCCATTAGTGCACAGCAACTTCCTTTTGTAACTGAACCAAGAAGTGACCTTAGCAGGACACTTAGGGAATCAGAAAAATCCAAGATAGGTTGGACCATCTAGTCTACTGGCCAGGTATGCGCAGAGACACAGAGAGGTTCTGTAGAACCTGCCCTGCTTGACAGATGAGTGGTAAGACAAGGTGGAGGACTAAGGCACCGTTAGTGCCTCTGTTGTTGTAGGTGTTCCATTTGAGTGGGTGGGATAGACATTGTTGGTCCATTCAACCCACTCCTGAAGCTGTACCTTTGAGGACCATGACTGCATGGGTGGTAGTGAGAGCACTCCTGGGGATTTTTTCTAGGGTCAGATTTTCAAGAAAAGTAATTTTTTTGACTGAGGAACCAACTCCATCTCTTCTTACATGAGAGAAATGTGGGAGCAAGCAGGTGAGACAAGCCACATCTCCGCAGCATACCACCCACAAACTAATGGTATGGTGGAGTGGTTTAACAAGATACTGAAGATCATGATGGGAACTCTGCCTGAGAACCTCAGGAGGAAGTGTGATCTCCTCCTGCTTGCTTGCCTACCAAGAGATTCCCCAGAAGGGGGTAGGTGCAGTTCCTTTGAGCTTCAGTATGGACACCCAGGCCCACATTTATCAAGGTTTTGCGTTGCTCTTGAGCCATGCAAGGGGACACAAGGGCGATGCAAAACCTAATTTAGATTTATCAAACAACGCAAGGCCAACTTGCGTGGCCCTTCGTGGCTTGATAGATCTAGAGTAAAGCAATGCAGCGCAAATCACTGCACTGTCTGTGGCAGGGAGGCATGCCATGGGTGGAGCATAGATGTTCCAAACATCCATCCATGCATTCTGACACATTCCCAGATTTACCAACACCGGTAGACCTGGGAATGTGCCAGGTTTGTATGCCTCCACATCAGGAGCACAACGAGGAGAAATATCTTTATTTCTCCTGGTTGTTTCCTCTTTCTAACTGTGCTGCATTCTGCAGCACTGTTAGAAAGAAGAAAATGCCCCTGAGGAGTTTTTGTGCAGAAAGGTGCCTCATCCTGCACAAAAACAATCCAGCCTGCAACGCAGGCTCCGTTGCACCCTGGTGCAAGGGTGCCTGCATTGGTGCTAAGCAGCAGTATGTGCGACAGCATAAGCAGAGAGCATGAATGGGCCGCATAATGGTAAATATGGTGCATTCCTGCCCTCTCCCTTTCATGCAGTGCGGAGAGGTGGCTTGCTGTGTTCTTTGATGAATATGCCACCCATAGTGGGGTACCACTCACCTTAGTCAAAGAAGGGTGGACTGGACCTCTGAGTCACACAGAAGGATGTGGTGGACTATTCAATTGGCCTCAAGAAGTTGATGGCTCAATACGAAGGAAAACCTTCAGGCCAGTCAAGCGCTGATGAAGGAATGGTACAACTAGAAATCTGTGCTGACTGGGTATTAGCAAGGTCAGTGTGTGTTGGTGCTAAAGCCTATTTGTCCAAGGGCTACGGGGGACAAATGGTGTGGGCCATAGAGGGTAGTTCAGAAGATTTATGAGGTCAACTACTTGGTGGATACAGGTGCAACAACGGAAACCAAGACGGTGTTCCATGTGAACAGGCTGACATTTTACCTCCGGAGAGGTTACACAGTGAATGTCACGGCAATGGCAGAGGAAGTGGAGGAAGATGGTGAGCCTCATCCTGACTTAGTGCATAGTGACATGAAGGTTGACACATTGGAAGGGGTTCAGTTAGCCCCTGAGCTAATGCCTTAGTAGCAGAGAAAATTTAGAAAGGTGTTGGGCCGGTTTGCCAACCTCTCCTTGCTGACAATACAATACAGGGATGATGCAGAGCTGAACAGTGCATGCATGGTGGAATGCATGTGCTGGATGTATGTGTGCCTATGAGTGGTACAATACATGAAGGATGTAGTGCTAAGCAGTGGGTGCATGGTGAAGGCATGTGCTACATGTATGTGTGCCTGCGAGTTGTACAATACATGAAGGATACAGTACTGTGCAGTGTGTGTGGCTGTATACATGCACTAGGAGGTTGTGTGCCTATGAATTGTAAAATATATGGAAGGCCCTGGGTTCTATTTTGTGAGACCCATACCTGCATGGTGAAACATGGAGAGGAAGTAGAGAGGTCCCACAGACAGCTTTGTGTATTGTTGCATTCCTGTAACCTTGGTGGGACACACACTGGAGAGGAGAGAGCCAAGCTTCTCCTCTTCACTTCAAAGGGTGCTCATTGATTCAGTGAAAGATCGCAAGGAAGGGGCCTGGGCACATCTCAGAAAGGTGGGGCTGATAAGAGAATCACAAAGAGTAGGGCTGGGGGCCTTGGTCTACCTTTTTGATGCACATATCCCTGCGGCTGACTTCCAGGTGTGCACTCTAGTCACTCCCATGGCTTTTTTGTGGGACTATCAGCCTTGGATTCACTCCTGCTGTCACAGACTGCTTTTCAAGAGGATGGGGGAGCAGAGGAGTAGGCACTTCAAAAGAAGCAGACACCAAAATAAAATGTCAAAGACTCAGACCCGATTCACATTTGGTGTTTGGAAACAGACTATAAGAAAGGAAGTTTTGACCCAAAAATTGTCATTTGCCAACGAGCTAGACTGGCTGTGTGAGGAGGGAAAGCTCTGCAAGGCTTTTGCCTGTGACCAGTCCTTGCTGACTCTAGGGTTGAAACGTGTCTGTGTGCATGACATAGACACGGGTGACAGTCTTCCAGTGAAGAGCAGGATGTACAGAATGTCTGACCAGGTTCAGGAATGCATTAGAGCTGAAGATGCCAAAATGTTGGACCGGGGGGCGGTCATTGAGAGATCCTGTAGTCCTTGGTCTACTCATGTTGTTCTAGTACCAAAGCAAGGATCTACTGACTTGCTGTTCTGTGTGGTCTACCGAGCCTTCAATCCAAAGCCCATTCAATTCCTGAGTGGATAAGCTTGTGGATTGGTTAGGTGCTGAAAGGTACCTGAGCATCTTTGATCTGACTAGTGGATATCGGTAGATTGGTTTGGTACCAAATGCCAAGCAGAAGACTCGATTTTCTATGCCAGAGGGGCTGTGTCAGTTTAAGGTGATGCCCTTTGGGTTGAAGAATGCTCCTGACAATTTTCAGCACCTGGTGAACCATGCTCTCACAGGGCTGAAAGAGTTCTGTGTCGCTCTCCTGGATTAAATTGCGGTGTTCATCAATTCATGGCAGGACCATCTGAGACACCTAGGACAGGTGTTGGCCAGGATACAGGATGCAAATCTGACTGTCAAGCAACGGTCAGGTGGGGCATTACTCTGTAATCTACCTTGAGCATGAGTTTGGGAATAGGAAAATTCACAAGTTGGATGCCAAGATCCAGTCAGTGATGGAGTGGGAAGAGCTTGCTACCCAGACTGAAGTGAGGGCCTTTTTAGGACTCACCGGGTTTTGAAGGAACTTTGTGGTGAACTATGGAAGTATAGTTGCCCCATTGACTGCATTTACCTCTAAGAAGCAGCACAGGAATGCAGAATGTCAGAAAGCATTCAAGGAACTAAAGAAGGCACTAGGCAATGCACCTGTACTGAAAGCTCCTGACTACAGTCAGCTGTTCATTTAACAGAGGGATGTCTCTGAAAAAGGAGTTGGAGTGGTGACAAAGGTAGAGAGCGTCTGGTAGCCTTTATTACTAGGAGATTACTACCCTGAGAACAGAACTGGGCAGCTATTGAGAAGGAGTACTTTGCCATAGTTTGAGCCTGGCGTAAGCTCCGCCCTTATTTGTTTTCCAGGTTTGTGGTGCAAATGGATCATAAGCCACTGAAATGGTTGATGGCTATGAAGGGTGATAATTCCAAGTTGTTGAGATGATCTATTTCTTTGAAAGGGTTTGATTTTGTGGTGGAGCACAGTGCCGGATTAAGCCATGGGAAAGCTGATGCACTTTCCCACTGGTTTTACCAATATGACCACTGAACCTCTCCAGGTTAGGTTATGGTTCTGGGGGTTCTGATCCGGGCGGGGGCATCTATTGGGATAGAAAAGTCCTCTGCATGGCAATAGACGTATGCCCTTCTCTGAGTGCCCTATTGTAATGATGTCTGGATCCCTACTGCTGATTTTTGTTGTCAAAGGCAAACACGGATCATCCGTGTTCCATGACACAGGCCTGTCTCTTGGATTGTGGTCCTGTTGGCCCGGACCTCATAATGGTGGAAGGCTACCAATTTCATTAAGAGTTAAGCAGCACAAACGATTGGTGACAGTATACCTTGTAGTGATCATTAGGAGTGAACAGGTCCTTTTAAGCCTGTGTCACTGGAGCGAGGCCTATGGGCTCACTCATTTTTAAAGTTCTGATGCTGTATGCTTAATTCACCTGAGGCTTACATTGACTTGCGAAGTGCTGCGCACCGCAGAAGCCGTGTATCTGCCCTGGGTATTAGTGTGCCCATGGAGAGTACAATACAGGGATGATGCAGAGCTGAACAGTGCGTGCATGGTGGAATGCATGTGCTGGATGTATGTGTGCCTATGAGTGGTACAATACATGAAGGATGTAGTGCTAAGCAGTGGGTGCATGGTGAAGGCATGTGCTACATGTATGTGTGCCTGCGAGTTGTACAATACATGAAGGATACAGTACTGTGCAGTGTGTGTGGCTGTATACATGTACTAGGAGGTTGTGTACCTATGAATTGTACAATATATGGAAGGCCCTGGGTTCTATTTTGTGAGACCCATACCTGCATGGTGAAACATGGAGAGGAGGTAGAGAGGTCCCACAGACAGCTTTGTGTATTGTTGCATTCCTGTAACCTTGGTGGGACACACACTGGAGAGGAGAGAGCCAAGCTTCTCCTCTTCACTTCAAAGGGTGCTCATTGATTCAGTGAAAGATCACAAGGAAGGGGCCTGGACACATCTCAGAAAGGTGGGACTGATGAGAGAATCACAAAGAGTAGGGCTGGGGGCCTTGGTCTACCTTTTTGATGCACATATCCCTGCGGCTGACTTCCAGGTGTGCACTCTAGTCACTCCCATGGCTTTTTTGTGGGACTATCAGCCTTGGATTCACTCCTGCTGTCACAGACTGCTTTTCAAGAGGATGGGGGAGCAGAGGAGTAGGCACTTCAAAAGAAGCAGACACCAAAATAAAATGTCAAAGACTCAGACCCGATTCACATTTGGTGTTAGGAAACAGACTATAAGAAAGGAAGTTTTGACCCAAAAATTGTCATCTGCCAACGAGCTAGACTGGCTGTGTGAGGAGGGAAAGCTCTGCAAGGCTTTTGCCTGTGACCAGTCCTTGCTGACTCTAGGGTTGAAACGTGTCTGTGTGCATGACATAGACACGGGTGACAGTCTTCCAGTGAAGAGCAGGATGTACAGAATGTCTGACCAGGTTCAGGAATGCATTAGAGCTGAAGATGCCAAAATGTTGGACCGGGGGGCGGTCATTGAGAGATCCTGTAGTCCTTGGTCTACTCATGTTGTTCTAGTACCAAAGCAAGGATCTACTGACTTGCTGTTCTGTGTGGTCTACCGAGCCTTCAATCCAAAGCCCATTCAATTCCTGAGTGGATAAGCTTGTGGATTGGTTAGGTGCTGCAAGGTACCTGAGCATCTTTGATCTGACTAGTGGATATCGGTAAATTGCTTTGGTACCAAATGCCAAGCAGAAGACTCGATTTTCTATGCCAGAGGGGCTGTGTCAGTTTAAGGTGATGCCCTTTGGGTTGAAGAATGCTCCTGACAATTTTCAGCACCTGGTTAACCATGCTCTCACAGGGCTGAAAGAGTTCTGTGTCGCTCTCCTGGATTAAATTGCGGTGTTCATCAATTCATGGCAGGACCATCTGAGACACCTAGGACAGGTGTTGGCCAGGATACAGGATGCAAATCTGACTGTCAAGCAACGGTCAGGTGGGGCATTACTCTGTAATCTACCTTGAGCATGAGTTTGGGAATAGGAAAATTCACAAGTTGGATGCCAAGATCCAGTCAGTGATGGAGTGGGAAGAGCTTGCTACCCAGACTGAAGTGAGGGCCTTTTAGGACTCACCGGGTTTTGAAGGAACTTTGTGGTGAACTATGGAAGTATAGTTGCCCCATTGACTGCATTTACCTCTAAGAAGCAGCACAGGAATGCAGAATGTCAGAAAGCATTCAAGGAACTAAAGAAGGCACTAGGCAATGCACCTGTACTGAAAGCCCCTGACTACAGTCAGCTGTTCATTTAACAGAGGGATGTCTCTGAAAAAGGAGTTGGAGTGGTGACAAAGGTAGAGAGCGTCTGGTAGCCTTTATTACTAGGAGATTACTACCCTGAGAACAGAACTGGGCAGCTATTGAGAAGGAGTACTTTGCCATAGTTTGAGCCTGGCGTAAGCTCCGCCCTTATTTGTTTTCCAGGTTTGTGGTGCAAATGGATCATAAGCCACTGAAATGGTTGATGGCTATGAAGGGTGATAATTCCAAGTTGTTGAGATGATCTATTTCTTTGCAAGGGTTTGATTTTGTGGTGGAGCACAGTGCCGGATTAAGCCATGGGAAAGCTGATGCACTTTCCCACTGGTTTTACCAATATGACCACCGAACCTCTCTAGGTTAGGAGATGGTTCTGGGGGTTCTGATCCGGGGGGGGCATCTATTGGGATAGAAAAGTCCTCTGCATGGCAATAGACGTATGCCCTGCTCTGAGTGCCCTATTGTACTGATGTCTGGATCCCTACTGCTGATTTTTGTTGTCATAGGCAAACACGGATCATCCGTGTTCCATGACACAGGCCTGTCTCTTGGATTGTGGTCCTGATGGCCCGGACCTCATAATGGTGGAAGGCTACCAATTTCATTAAGAGTTAAGCAGCACAAACGATTGGTGACAGTATACCTTGTAGTGATCATTAGGAGTGAACAGGTCCTTTTAAGCCTGTGTCACTGGAGCGAGGCCTTTGGGCTCACTCATTTTTAAAGTTCTGATGCTGTATGCTTAATTCACCTGTGGCTTACATTGACTTGCGAAGTGCTGCGCACTGCAGAAGCCGTGTATCTGCCCTGGGTATTAGTGTGCCCATGGAGAGTACAATACAGGGATGATGCAGAGCTGAACAGTGCGTGCATGGTGGAATGCATGTGCTGGATGTATGTGTGCCTATGAGTGGTACAATACATGAACGATGTAGTGCTAAGCAGTGGGTGCATGGTGAAGGCATGTGCTACATGTATGTGTGCCTGCGAGTTGTACAATACATGAAGGATACAGTACTGTGCAGTGTGTGTGGCTGTATACATGCACTAGGAGGTTGTGTACCTATGAATTGTACAATATATGGAAGGCCCTGGGTTCTATTTTGTGAGACCCATACCTGCATGGTGAAACATGGAGAGGAGGTAGAGAGGTCCCACAGACAGCTTTGTGTATTGTTGCATTCCTGTAACCTTGGTGGGACACACACTGGAGAGGAGAGAGCCAAGCTTCTCCTCTTCACTTCAAAGGGTGCTCATTGATTCAGTGAAAGATCGCAAGGAAGGGGCCTGGGCACATCTCAGAAAGGTGGGGCTGATAAGAGAATCACAAAGAGTAGGGCTGGGGCCTTGGTCTACCTTTTGATGCACATATCCCTGCGGCTGACTTCCAGGTGTGCACTCTAGTCACTCCCATGGCTTTTTTGTGGGACTATCAGCCTTGGATTCACTCCTGCTGTCACAGACTGCTTTTCAAGAGGATGGGGGAGCAGAGGAGTAGGCACTTCAAAAGAAGCAGACACCAAAATAAAATGTCAAAGACTCAGACCCGATTCACATTTGGTGTTTGGAAACAGACTATAAGAAAGGAAGTTTTGACCCAAAAATTGTCATCTGCCAACGAGCTAGACTGGCTGTGTGAGGAGGGAAAGCTCTGCAAGGCTTTTGCCTGTGACCAGGACACTGGGCCAAGGCTTGCTACTCTCCCTGCTGGGTAAGGGGACATCACCCAGGGAATCCAAGACCACCTGCCCTGAATTGTGCAGCACTAGCACCTGCCTGCTTGCCAAGGCCAGTGTGCCCTGTGAAGAAGAGGAGAATGTTGGATAGAGCGAAGTCCAGTAGGGAGCTCTGTCGAGTGAACTCCCTCTGCCAAGTGTGCAAAAGCAGCTGCTGCATCGATCTGATCATTGCCCGCATGCTGGACAAAGTTGGTAATCCCCGTATGCCAGGGGAGGGCTGCCATGAAGTGAGCTGTGTGCTGCTCTGCGCTGAACGGACCAGCCAGTGCGTAGTGGTGAGTCGGCACCCCAGTATGCCAGGGGGGGCGGACATGAAAAAGACTGCCATGCGATATGGGCCGTAGCGGGCTGTGACCTTGTATGCCAGAAGGTGTCACCTCTGAAGATTTCATTGTGCTGATTGGGTGGGATCACATGTACTGTGAGATATGGTGACCCCGTATACCATAGGGGGTCACCAGGAGCATCAAGAACTGCAACCAGGTCTTCCATCCCAGCCAGAGAAGTGAGTATACTGTGGAAGAACCTGTGCATCATCACCCAGGGGAGGGACCTGCAACAGGATCATTGGAACCATCCCCCACCGGGACACTTACAACGCAAGCGAAGCCACAGAGATCCTTTGGTCACTTCAGGAACGTGACCGCAAATTGGTAACTCTGAACCAGCTGAATGCAGCTGCCTGGGCAGTGTGCGGCAGACTCACCTGAACTTAGCTGCAGCCGCTTCGAGGACCCACGAATGGATTGCATTCAGGAACTTCAGACATTTCATGTCTGCTGGTGTGGGTAAGACTGATTACAGGCCTGTTGGTTCTAGGAGAACATGCTGTTAGATAGCGCAAAAGTGCTGGAACACTATTGACTTTAATTCAGTCATATTGGACTCTTGATACTCAGACTGCTAGTGGGGCATCCACCGGATGTTAACAATAGTGATTGGGGAATAATCACTATCGCTAACATGAGGAGGGAGTGGGGCAGGGAAAAATATTGCCAAAGAAACACTAGACCACCCATTTCAAGGGGACTGTGTAATTGTTTGTGAATGTCGTATTTCTTTGTGTTGGTTAGTGGTAGAAATAAAATACTGCCCTTTATGAGAATTTGGCTGGTCAATGATTTATTGGGCGCATTTTGATTTGTGAGGCTGTGTTCACTATCCTGTATCCACACCTCTCCCCTCACCCTCGAGGAAACCTTGTACTGCTCGAACCACGCAAACCTGAGAGTCAGGCATAGAAGGGGTACTTGGCCCAGTTACTCAGGATCCATAATAAGTCCCTGGGACCATGGGACATGAGGAGTTAAAGGCCTCAACCCCCAAAATTTGCTTTTGATGAAATTGTTTATTCGCCAGGTTAGCCTAATCCCTAGGTCTAGGAAGGCAGCAGTATCCCCCATCTGAGATTTACACATTTTACAATTGGTGTCTTTGGAACCAGGCAATGATGAAAGGTTGAGCATCCACTTGTAAAACCTACCTCATGAGAAAGGATAATTTTATTTTCTGTGATCACGTCCTCGATGCAGCACAGCATCGACTTGGTAAATAATTTACCGGAAATATCCTGATCTACAGACATGCCATTACATTTGTCTTTTTTTTTTTTTAAATTAGTATGGTAATATCTTTCCTCCAGGAAATGCCACTCTTTGCTTAGAAATGTTAACGATGATCGAACTGGCACTGCATAAAAAGTTAGATCCTAGGTAGAGGGGTTATCGGTGGAGATGGCTTTGTAAACGATTTTGTAGATAAATTATGCAGCTGTTTTGAAGATGATGCAGCTCTGCAAGGGGAGCCAGTTGATTTCTAATAGGGTGGGGGTAAATGTGGTCATATTTCCTCATGTCCTTGATTAGGCATTTATATACGTGTAGAATACCCTAAAGCAGGGCCAGTATGAAGTGTGAGAGTTCATAGAGCATGGCTTTCTCATCAGCTGGTGCAAGAATACACCAGCAGATTCAACAGCAGTTCAACTTCTAGCAAGGCTAGCTTTTGGTCTGCACCAATACTGGAAACATATAACTGTTGAATCAAACTAGGGTCAATGGCAGTGGTGGCTAATAACTTCCAGGAATAGTTGCCGGGCACACACACGAGCAATCGCTTCCATCCCTTCACTCACACACACACTCACACCCATCCATTCACAAGCACACACGCCGCACATTCCCACACCTGTCCATCCATAAACATGCGCGCACACATACTCACACCCAATCATTCACAAGAAGACACCTGCACATACACCATCCATTACAAGCATACACATGTGCATGCACACACATACCCATCCTTTCGCAAGCACATGCACTCACACCCTTTCACTTACCCATTCACAGAACAAATGTGCACATACACATACATTCACACATATACACACATGCACCCAAATATTCAATAGGCACTTATAGGACCGTGGCAGTGATGGCAGGACCAGTGGGTGGCAGGAAGGAGAAGCATGACAGCTGAGGAAGGAGTTGGATGGTTCCAGAGGGAAGTCCTCTCCCTTTCATTAGCTAATCCTGGCAAGGGTTAGGCAATGAGAGGAGTTCCCTAGCTCGTCACAGAGTGGGGTGGCGTCAGTGAGACTTGATGACTCATCCCATTCTGTGACGAGTTGATGAAGGGTGATGTGAGGCAACACTGAAAGTCAACCCTGGGCACCTCAAGTCTTAAACGTGAAGCCACCAGGGCTTACTCTCAGTTACACTGCCCCTCGTCGTGAGGGGTAGGATCCTCACAGGGCTTTGCCAGGCTGATGATATAACTGCCCTATGGGATGCAATATCTTCAGCCCCGCAAACCTTGGCTGAGAGTGCCAGATACTTGCACATGTGAAGCACGTGGCAGCCTGACTTTGACATGATGAGTGCCTATCAGGCTGACCTTTGCTCAGCCTGACAGACACTCATTATGCTCTGAAAAAGGGGTGGCAGAGCCATGTGCACATAAATACGGGCCACTAGTCAACAAGGCCTGAAGCCTTCCCTCCCTGCTTTAACTGCAGCTTTAATGAAACTTTCTCAAGACTTTCGCAAGCATGGATCCTTAATTTTTGGGTGAATACCTTCTACATGCCAGCTACGAAGCCGGACAAGAGATTTTGGTCCCTACCTACCAACCATTGGTGGTAAACATTTTGAGTTGGAGTGATTGTGATGCATGGAACTACAGATGTTTCTCTTTAAGCTTGTGATAAAGAATAACCTGGCCATGGTCGTCTTCTGTTAAATCAGCAATTTTTGTTTGGAGTTGGAGTTTCATTTTCTGAATGCAAGCCTTTATACATCCTATCATCTTGTGGGTGTACCATGCCAGCATTTTTAAACAAATTCAGTAATTCTGGGCTATGCTTAGAACCATGGATGTGGCAATTTACAAATGTCTCATCCCTAAACACAAATATACCTTCACCATGAAACACTTCTTTCCTTTCAGTTATACAGACTTGAAAGTTTGGATAAATAAAGGAAAACATTAGGCTACAAGCTCCTCCAAAAAATACACACTTGAATAAAATTCTTTAAGTCCAGACAGATGTCTTTATTAGACAGCTTGCTTAAACCAAGCTGGCCCCTGCCTTGGGGTAAGAACATCGTGTGATAGGAACAGGTATTTGCACTTAATCATTGGGTTGTCAGGTTGCCATCCCTCCAATATGTTAATATGTATTCCCTGCATGCTAGGATAGTCAGTAGAACCCTTGTGAGGGGAGGGAGAGGTAGCTCTGTAGTATTAGCATAAAAAACAAACGTGGTTGCCACTCTTTCAGTGTCCAAACTCAACACACATAGTCATTGATCAATTCCCTCTCACTACCCAGAATGCAGGCCTTCTAGCTTCAATATTTTGATGTCAGACAAATGAACACTACTTGAGTGACTGGAAACTATTCCAACAAGCATTGGCAAAGTCTACAGGTCGGGCCTTGGGACTCATGTTTTTTTTTGTGTTTGGTAAACGTATGCAATAAGCATGAAAAGCTTAAAATAGACTATTAAAGATTTTCCTGTCACATGCATACTTTTGGAAGACAAATAAGTAAGAAATGACCCATCATAAAAATAAATAAAACATGAAAGGAAAGCAAAGATTGGTTCACCAGCTCTGACACTGAAGTGAAGTACTTTTAGATGAATTTGCACAGGTGCACAAACAAACTGCCTTCACTCACAATGCAGAGGACTGCACTTTTATTTCATCATCAGACTTTGATGCCAGAGTAAGAGACATAAAGGGGAGAACAAATGCCAAAGAGAAAGATAGGAAAACATGAATACTGGAGAAAACAGGGCTGAAAACTAGGCATGGGCGTAATAATAAATCTGCTTGTGGAATTTGGTAACTCCGAGCTACATTTGAAATGCAGAGTTCCTGCCAAATTCAACCAATCAGCGCGTGGCGGAATTATTCTGCCATTCACCCCTTGCAATGTTCACAAGAACAATGCGAGGCTCCACAATGCACGCTTGCGAGCGTGTGCAAGATTTGCTGGTCCCTGGCACAATTTCTAGTCGCCACGGAGCTTTCCTGAGCCATTTTTTAACGCTGGTGGTCACGGTCGCAGAGGGCTGTAGATTTGTTGCAGCTCGAGCAGATTTTCTACTGGAGCAGCATCAAAATCTACTCGAATGGCCGCACGCTCTGGCACAACGCATGGTGCCATTCGTGATGATTTTCAGTGCTGCTGGCGCTATCGGCACTAAATTGCAGTGAGAGTTGCATATTTTCCGCCCGTTGGCAGAATTCTGTGGAATCTCGTGTAGTTTTTCTGTAACTCCCTGGAATTCCACGGAGTAAAAGTCTGAGAGTTCCACCCACCCCTACTGAAAATGAACATTTAAGAGTGAGAAAAAGAGACAGGAAGTGTAGGATGGTGGAGGAAAGAGGCAGGAGGTGGCATCAAGCCTTGGTATTTGGACCCTGGCACTTATCACCTGAGGTGTATGGTTACTGAGAAAAACTTTGGACCTCTGCACTTATTTTTACAAAATAAGCACCAGCTGCATCTAGTATTTTCTTTTTATTTATAAGAGGGCACACCCACGAATAACAGAAACCCACCACAATTGTGCATGCTCCGTTTGTCAAATTGAATCTGATTGAAGCGGATGCGGGAGCACCTGGATTACTGATTTCCACCCAATGTAAACCCTATTTTGCCTAATGCATTAAACATGTGGAAAAGCCTCTTCCCTTGATTGAGGCATTTAAACAATCCTTGCTTCCATAAACCTTTCCTACTGTATATTTGTACTGAAGGCTCGTGACATGTAGCCGCTTCTTAGAAAATCTTTCCAGGAGCACTCCCATCTTGGAGTAATTCTGCAACAATTACAGAAACCACATACAGATCAAATAGACAAGAGTTGCACTTTTTGTAGGAAAATTGGTGGAGTGTCGGTTGGGATGACCTAATTCTGTATTTAGCTCTAGTGCGCATGTACGCATACAGAGGAATAACATGAGTATGCTAAACAATATGTGCATTGATATTTGTTACAATACAGGAGTTTGCATCTTTAGACCAGTCTCCTTTATGTAACGTTGGCTCAAAATGTCTGCCACTCTACGTTTCTTGTAAATGCATTGCTGCAGAAAACTTTTAGATCTGGGTTTTGACAGTACAGTTGTCAAACAGACCTATTGCTACCAAAATACATAGGGGCTTATTCCCAAAAGTAAATTTATACATGTAAATTTATTTAAATGGATTACTGCACCCAGGGGTAAATCTACACTTATTGCTATTCACCATTTCCGAGTGTAGAATTACAACTAGATGTAGACATACATGTCTCCACCCCTTGTTGGAGCATACTACTACTGGATTTACCAGTGTAAAGTTACTACTATTAATGTTTTACATGTAGGTGGGTTTCTCAACCACCATGGAAAAGATCTTCCTATGAGAAAGTATAGGAAAAAATAATAAAGCTTCTTATTCTTTAAAACAATAATAAAAATGTTTTAGCATAAAATATAAATGTCAAAGAATGTAAAATAGGTATTATAAACATAGAACTAATAAAATAAAATATTACAGAACAATAACTCATCAAACGTCTACTTAATAATTATTTTACAACTATTTATCACATTTATAAATATTATTTCTTAAAGAATAATTAAAAAAATTCCATCCACAGTAGCATTTTAATTTTTACTTCATATGCATTACATTATGTTAATTGTATTTTTATTTTTAAATTGTTTATTACATTTTAAATGATAAAATAATTATGTAATAATTGGATATAATTTTTTTAAATTGAACTCTCTCTATATATGTACATACATACATGCATATATACATACATACATACAGACACACACAAGCATGACCAGGTACTCATTGGCAGTCCAGCACCGCCACAATATCCCAAAGTCTCTTGCTCCTCTAAGAAGTTGATAGCAAGACATTCCAGTTTTTTTGATTAAGCAAATCTTTATCGTCACATAGTAACCAGGCCCAAAGCATTTCTACCCTTGTGCAGATCTTTGTCAAGGTGTTCGTAAATACCTTTGACGCCAATATGACTAATTTAAACCTAATTAGAAATGGGGGTCTCTAGTTGGCCGCTGCTTGCACCCTCTCCAAGTAGGTTCCCTTCCTTCTAGTCAGGATAAGGGAGTTACACACCTAAAATAACCCATGCTCACACCCTTTGGTAGCTTGGCAGGAACAGTCAGACTTATCTCAGAGGCAATATGTAAAGCGTTTGCACATAACACACAGTAACCCAGTGAAAACACTGCAAAATAACACCACACCAGTTTTAGAAAAACAGCGAATATTTATCTGTGTAAAGCAAGACCAAAAAGATAAAAATCCAACATACAATAATAGAGGCATGAATATTGCAAGAATAACCTTTAAATACAGTTCCTTGAAGTCGATAGCTCCATCCGGGGCTATCACATCGTCGTGAACAACAAATCCAACAGTTCAGGCCGACCGTGTAGTCGAGGGCCAGCTACGGTGTCAGAAGACCTGCAAGCAGTACTTTGGAAATGCAGGGCGTCGTGGACCTTGTGATGAAATTCCGGATGTCAGTACAGAAGTCGTTGGGCCCTTGAAGTCACACGCATTGTAGATCGAACTCCGTGAGGTTGAAGTTAGGAGCGCTGGCGTCAGCGGTGTCGGGGCTGTGATAATAAGCGGGGCGATGCAACGTGCGTTGCCCACAGGTCATGGTGCAAGCATCGGCTCGGTGATGGTGTTCCTTGTCGTTGGTGAGACCAGGGCTACGATTTGAAATGGGGCGATGTGGCATGTGGTGTCCACAGGTCACGGTGCAGGCAGCGGCATGGTGTTGTTGCTGAAGCGCTGTCATCAGTAGACCCAAGGTTGGGATGAGAAGTGGGCCGATGCGTTGTGCAGTGCCCACAGGTCGCGGTGCAAGCAGCGGCGTCGGTTGACGGTGCTGGAGTCGATGAAGCCGGCGTCTGTGGACCAGGGCTGGGGTGTGGTATGGGGCTTTGCTTCGTGTATCTCACGAGCAGTGTCCACAGGCCACAGAGCAGGCAGCAGCATAGATATCGACATGGAGCGGCGGCATCAGTGATACCAGGGCTGCAATGTGAAGCTAGGTGATGCAACATGCGGGGACCACAGGTCACGGTGCAAGCAGTGGCTCAATGACGGCATCCGGCATCGGCGTCAGTGAGACCAGGGTTGCGTTGTGAAGCGGGGCAAAGCTTCATCGGTGCTGTCAGGTTACGGCGCAGGCATCGGTGACGCGTCGGAGATGACATCAGTTTTACTTTTTCTTCTGTTGCAGCATGAACACGCAGTTCCCTGTGCTGGTAAGCAGCTGAAGTGGAAGCCTTTGATGTGCCTGAGACTTCCAACAGGAAGCAAACTCTACCTTAAGCCCTTAAAGAAACTTAAACAGCAGGATCAAGTAAGTTCGGTCCAGTTCTTTCACTGCCCAAAACAGAAGCATAACACACAGCAGGCCAGCACAGCAAAGCATGCAGCAAAGTGGTAGTCTCTCCTGACAGTGGTTCCAACCCTTTTTCTTGGCAGAGTCCTTAGTCCAAAGTGATCTAAAGTTGTGGAGTCAGAGCCCCAATACCTATACCGGTTTGAACTTTGAAGTTGACAAACTTCAAAGAAATGTCTTTGTTGTGCACAAAACCTTGCCATTCTCTGCTCTGCCCCCAGACACATTACAGGGGTGCAGACAGCATTGTGTGAGGGCTGGCACAGCCCTAACCAGGTGCCAGTGACAACTCCTCTAGCTCAGGAAGGCCCATCAATCCGCTAATGAGCCATCAGCATATGTAGGACACATCTCAACTCCCTTAGTGTGTTTCTCTAGAGTGTATGCAGGAAAGCCCAGCTGCCGGGCAACACAGACATGGATTCCACAGGCAGGCATTGAATGGTTAAGCAAGAAAAATGCCTAACTCTAAAGGTGCCATTTTCAAACACACAATTTAAAAACCATCTTCACTAAGAGATGTACTTTAAAATTATGAGTTCAAACATCCCAAACTCCAACTTCCTATCAACTTTTAAAACTGCATGCACAGACCCTGCAGTGGCAGGTCTGAGACACATTTGAAAGACTATTTGTGTGGATGGCACAATCAGTGCTGCAGGCCCACTAGTAGCATTTGACTTGTAGGCCCCGGGCACACCTGTGCACATTAATAGGGACTAATTATTAAATCAAATATGCTAATCATGGAAGTACCAATTACTAACACAATTTACAAAGGGAACACTTGCACTTTAGCAGTAATCAGCAGTGGTAAAGTGCGCAGAGACAACAAAACAGCAAAAACAAAGTCCAGCATACCATCAAAACAGGAGGTCAGAAAGCTAAAGGACTGGGGAAACACGCCAAAAGATGGCAGGTCTAACAGTAACCAATACCTTAGGTATTCCTTCCTCCAAAAACACTTCTCTCAGAAATATCATGACATTTCTGGTGGTAATTTGTTCCATCGATCCGACAACAAACCACTTACTATGATAGTCCACCAAAACCACCAAGAAATGATCTCTTCTGCCTAGTTTATGGAGTGGACCTATGAAATCTAAGGCCAGTCTTTCCCATGGCATTCCTGTGGTGGTTGTCCAATCACTTTCGTTTTATTGCTATTACTGAAGGCATAGTAATCCCTCACAATCTCTTCCACGTCTGTATCCATGTTAGGCCACCAGAAAAATTGTCTCAATCTCCTTTACATCATACTTCTTCCCAGATGCCCTTCATGAGCAATCTTTACCAACTTTGTCCTTAATATGCTAGGCAGAATGATGCAATCACACCTTGGAACCTTGTCTTCCTGAATACTCAACTCATCTTTTACCATGATCTATTGCTTAACATCTTCCCTTAAATTCCTTTGACTATTCTCATCCTTCTCGTATGAGCATATTCACCTCATCATACACCACATCACCTTCCATAGCTTTCCCCCATTGATCTTCACTAAGAGCAACTCCCCTTCAATACAAACCTCATGACTCTCCTTTTCCTGGTGTATGAAACTTCCTCAACTGGCAACTGTGATAGACAGTCAGACAAAATATTCTTTGTACCTTTAAAGTATTCCATTACAAAACTGAAGTCCTAAATTGACAGTAACTATCTCGTTATCCTGGGTGTTACAATGCCCTCACCAAATCATGTCCCCATTTGAAGATATGCAGTAAAAATGTATGGTCTGTTCAGAGAATGAAAGGCAAACCCTGCAAGTAATATCTGTGGGCAGGCAGTAAAGAGACACTTCAACAGCCTACACCTGGAAGGTGGTAGCATCATCTTGCAGTACGCTGATGACCACCTTGTGGCATCTCCGTCACTTGAGGCCTGTGAAAAAGGCACTGTAGCTCTGCTGAACTACCTCCAGGAGAGAGGACACAAAGCCTCATTGTCAAAATTTCAGTGCTGCCAAAAAGAGGTGACTTACCTGGGATATGTGATATCCCAAGATACACACCTCATGTCACCTGACAGAATAAAATGGATTCAGGCATGCAGCCCCTGTCCACCGAGAAAGAAATGAGGTCCTTCCTAGGGATGATGAACTACTGCCGGCAGTGGATCCCTGAGTACAGATTCTGTGATGCCATCTTGACACAATGTATGCTAAAAGATGCACCCAACAACATTGTATGGACTAATGAACTTGCAAACTGTTTCAAGAAACTGAAAGAGACATTGTGCACTGTGCTAGTGTGGGGGCTGCCTGACTACAACTTGCTCTTCCATCTCTTTGTGTCTGAGCAAAATGGCATTGCAAATGGTGTGCTGACACAGCTGGAAAAAGACCTGTTGTATACTACAATGTGACTTTGCATTCAGCGGTGACTGGGCGTCGGGAGCTGTGATGGTAGAGAGAACGGCTCCCATTGTTTTGAACTATACTTGTTTTGTTTAAGTGTCACATTCAGTGCAGATGTTGTCGTCATCTGCAGCAACATAACATTTTTGGGCTGCCAGGCGCACAGGTTAAGAGGTTACCTTGTTGTCTAAAGTATAATATCACAATTAACAGATGTCCACCTGTTAATTTGCCAACATTGTTACATGCAATAAGTCATTTGGATAAGACCCCTAAGCATGACTGTGTTGACATTGTAGAAAATTGCACCACAACCAGATTTACAGTGGACACTGTTACAAAAGGCAGACTATAAGTGGTACACTGATGGTTCCTCCAGCAGACAGATAGACACTTAATACACAGCAGGGTATGCTATTACAACAGTTGAGACCATAGTTGAAAGTCTGCTCCCAATGTCTTGTCCATACCCAACATTCTAAAGGTTGGTCCCCTGCTATACATGATCACTTACCGGTACCACAGGGCCGCTTTTACCAACTTACAGATAGATTTTTCTTCCCAGTGAATGATTTGAAATATTAGCTGGTGTGTGTGGATCAGCTTTCAAAATGGGTGGATGCACTTCCAACAAGAAAGATTGATACAGCAACGGTTGTGCGATACTTGATGAAAGATAGCATACACGGGTTTGGGGTTCCCCAGGACATAAATAGAGACAGAAAGGGGGGGACTTTATTGCAGTTGTGCAAAAGATGTCTGAGTATTTGGGAATAGAGTGGAAGCTGCATGTCCCATACCACCCCCCAATGTTCAGGCCAGGTGGAGAGGATAAACTCCAAAATAAAAAATAGATTAGTAAAGACAACTGATGCAACAGGCCTGAAGTAGCCTGATGCTCTGCCTTAGTACTGCATGCTATAAGGGCGAAGCTATCTAAAGCAACTCTGGAGACATGGTCATGGTGAGAAAAAGAAAAGATGTTTCTCTTAGTTCTAGGTGGACTGGAGCACAGACGGTGAACTGACACCCTAAATGGATTAATGGAACAAGATGCAGAGCTGCACCACCAACGCCTGAGTCGGAGGTACAAGAAATTGATGAACATTTGTCACCAGAGGAGCTGCACAACACCCCAGACAAGGAGAGTACAGACCAGACCATTCCTAAGAGACATGCTGAGGGCCCATCATAAAGTGTCACAGGGAAGGTGACACCAACTGACGCTGTTGAGTGAAGCACAAACGAAGTCTCGAAGAAAGGTGATGATCTGCACCGACAGAAAAATAGACTGAAGAGATGCAGGGTAGGTCCATGAAACTGCTCCTGAACAAGATGACTGCGGACCAGGAGTAGAAGCAGATGACAGTACACTGTGGGCCTTTACATGAATGATACTTAGAGAAAGTGCCCTGGAACTGAGTGACTGAAAGACTTTGTACCAAAGTACATTGCCTAATGCAAAGTCCTTTACAAATTTGTGTGCTGCCTGTATTACCACCACCAGTTGATATACTAATACAACAGGAAGTAGAGGAAGCACATATGTGACAATATATGCATTCCACTTAATGTCTGTGTAATGTCATTCAATGATTTGAACTTTATTGATAGATTGTTACTACTCTATTTCTACCATATATATATTTTCTTTTTTTCCAGTGGTGTAGAATATAAATATCATAAAGAGAGGATTGTTGGATAAAATACACATATCCATATGTATGCACTTCATAGATATGATACTTAGTTCATGTTTTCACCCACACTATCCCACTTCTCCCTATAACAAGCTGCTCGGAGCTTCAAAGGCTTTCAATCTGGCCTTGCCTGGACAAGCTTTCAGTTCAGAACCAACTTAGAGGTCACTTTCCTTTTCCTGACTTCCATGTTAATTTGCTCATCAGGTTGTTCATTTCTGTTTACACTGTATGTCTGTATTATAATTGCCACTGTGCCGAGCTTGCATTTCTCTGTTGCCCTTGTCCTTTTTCAGTTTTGCTGATGTTGCATTACTAATTGTGTATATGGCCCAAAAACCAATCACACAGGGAAGAAGCAGACTGGGAGTGCCATTGTGTGCACTGACTTCTTCCTTGCTAGCCAGCAAGCATTGGTACCTACAAATAGATTTCATTTTGTTTTTGAGCAACTGCTGTGTCTGGTGTGATTCTTTCATTGCTCCTGGGTTGGTGTAAAAGTATTTCCCTAATACGCTGTGCCTCAGAAGGCAGAGCAGGATTGCTCTAACCGTGGCATGATTACATCCTAGACTTTTTTTATTGCGACACACTGCATCCTGGACTTTTATTGACATGCACATTTTCCACTATCAGGGTTAGTCTTGTGCGTAATAAATTATTTAACCAAAATAATCAACAAGCACAGGCTGAGGATCAGCCTCTACAAAATATCTGAAGTGTGGCCATTTACGCTTCTCATGTGCTTCAACATTATTACAATCTTAGGGTTGGGTGGAGGGCTCCTTTGTATGAGCACTGTATTGGACATAAAAATGAATGGTGCTTCAAGATGGTCTCAGTGTCATTAGTAAACTAAAATGGCTGTAAATCTAATTGCTGTTATGTTGATAATGAAGAATGATTGGATGTACTTACCAGTAATAATCAGTATCCTGAGCCCACATTATTATTGTCACAGCTTTGAATTCCTATTACCTACACTTCTTAGGAAGGCTTCTATACTAGAAATGGACCACAACATACATTTTCAGAAGGGCTTTTTTTTACTAATAAGGTGAAGTAACACCATTGCTCAGCTGGGCACTTATACCAGTAAAGGATAGTATGAACTTTGAGCTGGGTGTTCTGCTAATAATGCTCAGGACCAAGGTGTTTTGCTAAATATAGGCACTACTAGCACTTTCAGCAGGGGAGTTTAAAATGTATTTGCCCCGTGCAAGCATTTTAGTCTGCAGCTATCTTTCTTAGTGCGACCTCGGAAACACTCCTTTGTAAGGCCAACTCTTCTCAGCAGAGCTGTTGTACTAGTAAGGAAAAGTGCCAGAACTTTCTCAGGGTTGCTATACAAGTAGGGAGTGACAGTATAAGCACTTCTTGGCAAGAATAATCATTTTGGTGGAACAGTATCAATAGTCCACAGCAGGGCAGCCATTTTAGCAAGGTCGGATACCAGACCTTCTCAACAGAGCTGCTAAACAAGCAATTTTCAACACAAGTGTTTCTCTTTAGGACAGTGATTGATTTAACTGAACAGTACAAGCACCTCTCAGCAGGACTAACATGCCTTAAATGGGAACTTATGTCTGTGCAGGGAGCTATGGAAATGTGCTCATCGTTTTTGAAAAATGTATAGCTTGCTGTGGTATCGCATCTATTAGATCACCCATTGAACTTTCCATTTAAATGCAGGGCAAGAAAATAAATGTAGCTGTACTTCCTTCATCTTCCCCATTGACCTATTGTAACCCGGTTGCAAGTTCCCTGGGACCTTTGCTACCTCCTGGATTTGTGTCCTTGCCTTGGATTAGGTGTGGGCTTTAACCGAAAGTGTTTTCTAGGTCTGGCTTGACAGTGTACCTGGCTGCAAACCTTTTGATAGCAATTCTTTAAAATATACATAGAGTGGGCTTTGACTCCACCCACAGGAGAATTTCCTTCTCCCCTCCTGCTATTGGCTGTTTAGTGTAGTATTTCGCATACTATGGAGAGCTTGCTTTACAATGCATGAGACACCACTTTACATCATGAAAGGACATTGAACCATCCAAAATTGTTTAATAGGTGTATACTATACCAAAATCAATCATGTTTTGATTTACTTATGTTTTTTCCATGTTAGCCAGCTTTTTCAATGTCCTCAAAATGCAAGCCAGACCAATTAGCTTTGCCAATGCTTGTTTGGTTAGGTAGTGGGAAATCAGTGACATACTTAGTATATAAGAAAAATGTTCTGCCTACCGTACACCTAATTTTGTACTATAGAGCATAACTCAGACACTTTTTTAATCCATGTAGTATGCTAGACTTCCTTATACCATGCTCTTTCCAGCTCTTGTTCCATTTTGAGTTCGAATCATGCATGATTTGTGCAAGTTGCATATAGAGAGATGTCCCATACAGAGTCAGACTGATTTAGGATGTGACTTATGTATATTGCAAGACAGCGCTATTAAACATGCCATACTAATTTAGTTCTTCATGGACAACTAAGCATAAAGCATTGCTCTTTGAAGTCAAACATTAAAGAATAAAAAATATCATCAATGCAGACAGTGTGTCTTTAAAACCTGAATTTAAATCCCAGCTTCTACATTGATCGTTTGCAAATAAAAGTAGTTTGCTGTGCCCGATTAAAAATTATTATTATTGTTATTATGATATTAAGATTTCCTCGAAAGTGCAGACTTGGCCTGAAAGGTGCAGAGTGCTGTGCAATTATTATACATGCATGCAAATACCAGACACTCTTCAATCAACAAGCACAGGAAGCTGAAAATGCAAACGTATTCAAACACAATGAAGCGAGTATCTAAAAATATTACTTTAACTGCTAACAGAAAATTAGAAAAGATTCAATGTAGAGAAAAGGTATGTGTTTTGTTCTAATTGAAATAAATAAGATGCTGAAGTAAGGTGATGAATTACCTATTACAAAACATTGAGGATCAGCACAAGAAAATATTATAATTTCTTTTTTTTTTTTTGCATACAGAATTTGGAACCTGGCCACGAACCAACGTTTGGCCCCTGTCGTACTACCTGTTACATAACGGTTTATCGTGACCCTCTCTATTAAGAGGGGGCGGGGGGCACACACTATTGGATCGTCAAACCCCCTTCAGAAAAAAAGACAAACAGCCAGGTAGGTCTCTCTCACTCTTCCCTATGACTACTTAGGCGCATCTAGATTCAAGGTGTTATGAGTCAGACAACTCTACCAGAGAAACTCTTTTTCGCAGGGGTTATATGTAGGTGCATGAACTCCCACCAGTGGCTCTAAAAAAAATTGACAAAACAGCTCTTAGTGTGTTACAAAAGAAGGTTATTTTTTATATGTACAGTCTGTATGTAAGCCTCCTGTGTCACAAGAATGGCAATTATGATGGTAATCTCACCAGTTATTATGTAGAATTAGATGAACATCACACTTCACTACTAGTTGTAATAAATGAGTCTAATGCACCTGTATATATTTCATAATTTACTTTTGTAAAATTATGCTAAATTAGGCACAATTACACGTAATTACGTGAAATGCAAATCCGTAATTTCATGCCATATTTTAGGGCAACATGGATCCTCATGTCAATATTTGGAGTAAGGATGCATTTAAACAAAGCACTGTGAACCTCTTGCGTTCTGTTCTTTGCGTGTGTAATGTTTAAAGCGAATGACATGTAATTACGCAAAGTGACGTAATGGCAGAATTTCAGAAATTTCACTTAATGTGAAATTTCCTAATTTATGGGAATTACGCCAACTTAATTTAAATTTCACTTAAGTCTAGTTATCAGCCTCATGGTTATTAAGTTGGCTGTAAGATTAGTAATTTCCCCTCCTATGTATGCCAAGCCATTTACTTATACCCACATAAGCTGCTAGGCCTGCAGTTGGATAAATGGTGCTCCAGCATCTGCTCTCAAGCAATCTGTCTCTGTGTCTCCCCCTCCCAGATCCTCGGGTCTCTTTTACCATTCTCTCCAATAAATCTCTGTGGAAAGGGGATGGGAAGTTGCTGTGTGTGTTTAGTATCTACATCTCATGAAGCAAACAATACCTCAGTTAGAGACATGTCTGAAGTAAATATATCCAAGTCTGCTTCCTTTTTCCTTCTAAAGTGTTCTTTTTTTTTTGTTACATTTTTTTATTAAGATTAAGAATAGTAAAACAGTACAACCGTAAAAAAGAATATAACAATGAGATATATTACAGAGCTGAGTAACTATTTAGTCAAGCAATACCTTAGAAATTAAGAAGCCCAAATTAAATAGTGGAATATAGTAAAAAGAACAAAGAATATTTCTTTCTGTTTTTCTTTTTTTACAAAAGATAGAGAAGGGAAAAAGAGGGAGCAGAGAGAGGAAAATAAAGAAGAGAGGGGATAAAAAATAAAAATAAAACTATAGGAGATTCTAATGTGTTCTGTGCATGGCCAGATGGCATTGAAGCTGTAAACATTTACATGTAGCCTGCTAGATATCAGAATGGAAGTTTTCTGCTCTGTGGTGTTCCTATTTTTTTTTTGATGGTGTGACTAATGTCAATCCGCAGTTAAAAAATAATATGGAGATTTCACACACTCTTAGTCATCATTACCATTCAAAGTATTACTTCTCTAGGCCTATGCCTTACACATACATGCTAGAAAGAGTTAGTGCATCTCTTGTTTCTGATACAATTAGGCCTAATTTACATATAACGTATTTATTATCAAGAGAGCCATGCAACATATGTTAATTTTTAATTAATTTATTAATTTAGTTATTTTAGCTAATAAAAGATTCATTCCCTTCTACATACTATTTAATAGCAAGGAAAAACAGTTTTTTTATACAAGGCTTTAAATGTCAACGTAATGGAATTAGAGCAGTGAAATACAAAGAATGGCAGAAGTGCAGGATAGCTGAGCACTCAGCATGTTTCAGGGACCCTAGAATTTAATGCACAAACTTTAAGTTGATAGACTGTACCAAGAGGGCAAGGTTTGCCCCACTTTTATAAGATAGGAACAAAGCGATTAAGGTGTAGAGCAACAAAGAGATGAGTCTGTCAATGAAGTTTAAGATGGAATTAGGCCAGAGCAAGTCTTTTGGAGATGTGTGTCTTCATACAAGGGCATCCAGCCAAACGCCCAAATATTTTTGTGTGTAAACTATAGTAGGTGACACATCCTCTAGTAGCTGACGCATCCTCTAGATCCAAAACTGGAAGCCACGGTCGAACATCAAGATGAAAATTACTTGAAGAAAAAACGAGATATTCAGCCTTGGCTTGAATTGATAATACAAAAACTGAAATAATTAATATTTAATAATTGAAAGGCAAACCTCTGGAAGTTATGATAGATACTTCAAGGTCTACTTTGGGTTTATCAGTTGGAGATGCCTTAGTTTCTTTAATTACAGGTTTGGGAGCGCCAAGAATTAATTCATTTTAGAGTGTGCACCATACTAATGCAAAACTCTCACTCCTATATGAACTAATAGACTATAGGGACACGCCATTAATTTCAATAATATTATTACTACTACTGCTGCTGCTACTACTACTACTACTACTACTAATGATAATAGCCATTTTATATAGTGTGTACACAAACTGAACTGTCACTTGACTTACACATGACAACAGCATTAAGGCATTTGTGGTGGAAAGTATGCTTTTTAATCTTCAGAAATTCATGTTTAGAAGTTGCTCACTTTAATTTACATTTTTATTCATTATATCAAATAAAAGTCAATGACATAAAAGTAAAGAATTTATTGCTGTAAAACACTTGTGGATGCTTGTGAGCTAAACAGTGGTTCCATAAATTGAACTCCATCCTTACTACCTTTCTTTGGGACGGGAGGACCCCTCGTATTGCTCTGAGTAAATGTTTCCAGTCCACATACTGTGGGGGTATCGCTGTGGCGGATATTGAATCATGTTATCGTACATCCCATCTCTTGATTTTTAATGACTGGTGGAATGATGTCTAGGACTACCCCTCTTATGCGTCTGAAACGTGGGCGATGGGGAACACCCATATACTGTCTTACCTGTATGGTGGCGGTGGCGGGAGAGATCTTCCGCCTGCGATGAAGGTGGTTCTTAATCTATGGCGCTCCTCCCTCTGGCAGATGGGGTGGTGGGGCAAGTTGACAGAATGGACGCCTCTATGGAGGTATTGTCAGCTCTCGCAGGTAGCCGCACTGAAGGGTTTCCGTGAGACCTCATCAGGATTTCTACCCTGGGGGATGTTATGCACGGAACAGTCTTAAAGTCGTTTCAGACTCTACAAATGGAATATCAGCTCCACCATAGCTAGTTTCATAGGTACCTTCAACTCCGCCATGCGCTGACTCCCTACATTACTGCTGTGGATTACCTCCCCGAATTCAATCCATTAGAGGGCAAACTTCTTATGGGTGATCTGGGTGATGATAAAGTTGCAGAGATCTATCAAACACTTATCTCCAATCACCCTGATATTTTTGTGCCCTCAGGGCTGCGTGGGAGGCGGATGTTGGGGTTCTTGAGAAAGAGGATTGGACGGAGGCACTGGAGGTGCCTCGAACGGCTCAATGGCGGCACGGCTCAAGCTGATCCAGCTTAAGTATCTCCACAGGGTATATTTTACATGCCATAGACTCTAGCACATGGGTGTGATCGCCTCCCCGACCTGTCTTCGGTGTGGCACTGGGGAAGGCACATTTATTCATATGGTGTGGAGCTGTCCCTATTTACAGAGATTCTGACGTGTGGTGATGGCCTGTTTGAGCGGGTTCTCTCTTGGTCGATCCCAATGGACCCAAACCATACCCTTCGACATCTCACCCATGATTTGGGTGGTAATAGGTACCGATTATCTCTGTTGTAATTGGGCCTGACTTTAGCAAAGCGGGACATAGCACGGGAGTGGAAGGCTGTGACTCCCCCATCCCTGGCAGTTTGGAAGAAAGTAATGGACCATTGTACGGGTTTGGAAGTGGCAGTATATAAAGCAAGGGGTTGCCCCGAGAAGCACCCCAAGATATGGCAGGTATGAGAGGATTACCGGGGCATAGAAATGGAGCCTGTTTGGCCCAGGTATCAATCGATTGTTGATGAAATCCAGGCATTTATGGGTTGAGGGCGGACAGGGTGGGTGGGAGATACTGATTGTCCCATGCGGATTTCTTTTGTGTTTTATCAATGGATGTCGGGTGGGGGGAGGGCATTTACATCCAGGCAGTTGAATGTTCCTTTGTAATATAATTTGTCATTTTTCTGGTATGTGTTGGCCTAACAGGCCCTGTTTTCTGTTTAAATTGCAAAATCAATAAAATGTGTTTAAAAAAAAAGTGAAAAAGAAATGTGCGAAAAAGAACTGTGTAATTGCATATTTCCCTCAAACAATCCTGGGGGGCGAGCTTCCAGTGGAATTAGGAGAGAACACCTGGAAATAGCATTTTTTTTAATTTTCAAGGGTAATCACAGATTTATGGGAATACCAAAAATTAGTAATCTTCAAACATTGCAAGAATACATTATGATTTGTAGAACAAGGGTGCGATGAGAAAGAAAAAAATGGACTGGGGGTAATGACCTACAAGGCATTGGGGCATTTTTAGACAGAATGGTAGGACACTGAAATGTCAGCAATGCTGGGTTAAAGTCAGTCGTTCTGCTTGACATTTGAATAGATTGCCCCCACCCGGCTCCACCCCCTTTCATATGCAAATGCTTGTCAGGAAAACTATAAGCAGTTTATGTATCCTCATCACCTCCACACAGGTCCCATAGTAGGGTCTCTTTGGGCTGGAGTGTACAAGTGCCAGGAAGAAGGAGTTGATATTAATCAGACCAGTTTAAAACCAATGTCCTGGGATTTGGAATTTAACTGTTGCGATGAATGGCATTTATTAAGAATTCTGCCCTTAATGGGGCATAGCATGCAGATTTTGGTACTTTCCGAAACAAAAGCCGCTATTAACCTTGCCCTTTTCCTCTTTTGTATAGTGGGAGGTTTGACTTGAGAAATTTGTCAGGGATAACAACTTTATCTTAGCTGCAATTACCAGGGGCCGTATTACGCTAAAGGTGCGGTGCACCCGGCGCAAACAATGAAAATGTGCCCTATTACCATGAATGAGCTGCCCCCAGGGCAGCCGTGAACTCACGCTGCCCTGGGGGCAGTGCATTCCTGTGAAAAACAGAGCAGCTGCTTTAAAGCCGGTCCGTGTTTTCACTGTGCAAGCTGCACCTGCCTGCACTTTGAAGGGGGATTAGAGATACCCTTACAGGCGGGTGCAGTCAGTGACTGCACAAGCCTGCAAGGGGATGTCTGGGGGGCCCTTTACCCCCTTCAGAGGGCTGCTGTCAGGCACCACCTTTTAGGTGGCGCACTGTCAGTGCACCTCCTGACAGCTTCTTTGCCTCTGCACCCGTGTTTTTAATATGGCGCGGGTGCAGACGCAAAGGGATTTCCTCATTTGCATGGGGCACATCCCTTTGCAAATGAGGGAACGCCCCCTGCAGATAGCGCTGCTGCTTTATGTGCGCCAGCACTATCGGCATTATGAAAGGGCCGCACAAGCTTCTGCAGCCCCTTCTGTAATACCAAAGTGCCCCGGGGGCGGGCAAAGCGGATGCAAACGCCCGTTGCGCCCCTGGGACGCTTTATGTAATACGGCCCCATATGCACTAAACTCTGATGACTTGTAATTGCAACCCCAGCGTAAATTCGTTGTTAAAAAAAAAAAAGATAACTTTTCTTAGGCTCCTGACTGTAGTACTTCCAAATTTCCGGATTCCCGAATACCAAGACTACCTAGTTATGATTTCACCTCATGCGTTTTCTTCCACCGCTCTTCCCGTCCTGTTATTTACGTTACTCTTGCAGGTGCTTTAACATCCCAGTTTTCTGCAGTTGTCACTGTTTTTCTGTCTTTCACTTCCTTTCTTCCTTTTATACCTTTCTCTCTCTTGCTCTGGGTGAAAGACTGATGAAGAAAAATAAGTCCTGGTGACTGAAAATGAGAGCACCCTGCAACCACCTGCACAAGTTAGGCAATGCCTGTGGGTCTTAGCAGTTCAGGAGCCAGATACAGAAAGCTATTCAAGATGTGGCTGGAAGTACGCAACAGAATACAATATGACCCCCTCAAGAGGACAAAGTGACGACACTGATTAATGAGAAAACACAGGAGGTTCAATCTATGTATTACGGGTGGTGAGAAGAGATGCATAAATAAGGGGAGAGTATGTGGTGTCAACAACTTTGTGATCCTTCCAAGGTTATTTGGGAAACTACACACATTCAAGATTGCAAGCACACCTTAAAGAACAGACATCTTTCTCATGATGATTCATCCTTCACAAAGAGGAAAACATGGTATAAGTTTAGAAAAAACTCTATACATTTAAATGATTTGGTCTGGGTTCCCCACAAAGTCATCTGAGGATTGTTTGAGGTGGTGGGGCATTACACAGGCCAGCACAGGAAGCTGTGTGGATCAAGATGCTTGTGAGAGTGGTGGGTGAGGATGGGTGAGGATGGGTGAGGATGGGTGAGCGCTGAAGAGTTTGGTGGTGTGGGAGCAAGGAGGCCCAGTGGAGGTGACAGAGGTGGCTGTCAAGCCGCACTAGCCTAGTCTTGTCCCTCTTGATGGTAGAAATGTTTCCAACATGGCCAAGCCTGACCCAGAGCTCAGCTCTGCCTTGCCTTTCGATGCCACACTTCACTGCTTACTTAACTGTAACTGTAACCAAAAAGCTACACTAAATATGCATTGAGGATGAAGACGTTTCCCAAAAAGCGCCATATTTACAAAGTTGCAATTTAGAAGACTTTGCAAATTTGCTTGCGACTAGGTGAAGCAGGCAAACACATATTTCTAAGCCTGAAGTGAATTTGGTTAGAGCATGGGACTTTAATGATTTTATACGTATTTTGCAGATGTTAGGGTCCCGGCAGATGGATACTAAACCACAATGTCTTTTTTTTGCTTAAAATGGTCCCAAGCTAGCCAGTATCAAAAGATATGGAGATGTACAATGTTAATGCCCAAAGTCAGAGGCTCTGGATTCAGGATCTTCAAGAAGGCAGGTGGTGTCTTGCTACAGTTCTAAGGACTGAAGACAATAACTAGATGGGCTTAGGTACGTACTCTTGTGTGGCTTTAAGTAGGACTGGGCGGAATTTCAATTACAAAGGCATAATCAGAGTAATTTCGGTAATTCTGTGTTACTCTTTGACACAGAATTACAGATAATTACACAATTACTTATGCTTATGTAGATACGAGTAATTTGCGGGGGAAAAAAGTATGCAGCGCAAGCACATTTAGGGAGCACAAGCAGCTAGCTGCTCGTGCTTGCTATTCGTGTTTTTATACATTTAGCACTATTTCTTAGTGCAAAATGCATCCTCACGTCCATTTTTGATGCAAGGGTGCATTGTGCGCTAAACAAAAATAGCTATATTCCGGGAGTAAGTTGGGTGAAAATCCTACCTCAAGAGCACATTTAGCAAGCATGATTTATGTTCTGTAGCATTTAGTGTTATTTCTTAGCGCAAAATTCATTCTAGCTCCCATTTTGAATGCAAGGTGGCATTTTTGTGCTAAAAAATAGAGCTGTTTTCAGAATTACTCTTCTGCGTAGTAGTGTGCAATCTTGCGGAATTTTCAGGTAATTCTGCTTGTGAATTATGCCCACCCCTAACTTTAATACAGTTTGTGATACACCTGGTAGCTTTCACGCACTCTTAGTGGACTCTCAGGTGTTCCATTGCTTTGTATACTGTCATGTATTGGTGCCATATTCTTAATTTGATTCCCATGGCCTTCCTGGTCTTATGATGGCACTCCATCACTGCTTAGCTCTCATCTACAAGTAGCTGGTGTTCAATGCAGCTGCACACCCGGTCTGTCAACATTGCTCCACCTTTATGAAGGCCTAATTGGGAGTGCAAGGCATTTTTACCACTAAGTCTGCTTGACCATTCTTCTACTCTGATTAGAGGCACATCATTTCTTTTAAGGAGCTTCTCTGGAGAATACATTCACTACTACTGCTCAGTTGGAAATGGCTATGCTATCCTTCAAGCTCTACCTTCCAGCCTGCACTCCAACACCCCTTTCTTGACTCTCTCTCCCACGCAAGTCAGTGACCTGGCAATCTCCTGGTTTCATGCATAGGGCAGATAGTGGGAGCATCGAGAGGCTTGCGATGTACACTTCTCCCTTTTAAACTGTTGTCTTCACTTCTTGATCCTTTCATGGGATGATGACCAGCATGGATGGTGCATGGAATCTGGGTTCGAATATCTGTTTAACGACATAGAGGATTGTGTCAGGGAGACGAGCGTTACAGCGCCTGCCATGTTTCCCGAGACTACAACTCCCATGATGCCTGCCTACGGGAGGGAATATAGCCAGGGAGGGCGCACAGGAAGTTGCGCGTAATACTGTTCTGATCGTACTCTCTCGGACGTGAGAGAGCTGTCTGAAGATGGCGCCGGAGGAGTAGGATCTGAGGGAAGAGTCCTGCCGCTTGCGAGAGGCTGGGGGGTTTCGTACCACACATCAGTGAAATGTGAGTACAGAGCAAGTTCCCATGGTAGCCTGAATTTCTTCCTTGTACAAAGCGGAATACAGCGGTGTGACCGCGTATTGCCGTTTGTTCGTGTTTGTTCTTTTGTCCTTATACTGAGGGCGGATTTCCTGGAGACGCAAGCGGAATACAGCGGTGTTACCGCGTATTGCCGTTTGTTCGTGTTTGTCCTTTTGCCTTTATACTGAGGGCGCATTTCCAGGAGACGCAAGCGGAATACGGCGGTGCGGCTGCGTATTGCCGTTTGTTCGCGATAAGCGTTTTGTTTGGCCATTGTGATTTATATTCGCTACACAGCGGGTTACAGCGGTGAAGGAACCACATATCACCGTTTGTGTGCGTGTGACTTTGTCTTTTCAAATAAGGAGACGGGACATGTTTTGAGATAACCGTTCTAAACAAACTTTATTACTATTGTTTATGGATACAGAGGTGAAGTAACCTCGTGGAACTGCTGAGCTTTATTCTGTACTGTGACCTACGTACTTTGTTGGGGATAGGGCTGAATTCAAGCACTGCATTTTAATCCCCTACGCTTATGCCTACATGTGGGTATGTATGACACCTGTGTGGGCTCTAAGTAACTGGAGAAGTGTGGTGGTCCATACACTGGCTAATGTTTCAAGAGTTCTTTGTTTTAGGGTGGAGGATTGAGCTGCATGACGTTTGATGAGTCCCGAGGATTGTACGAACAGCAGCATATATGCTCAGGTATATACTTCCCCTAGTGAGACATTTCTGAGAGTAGCCATTGTTACACCTGTATTTATACCTGTGTTTTGTTCTTACAGGTTCTATTCCACTGCAGTTCCTTTCCCTCTCCTTTTCCCTCGCCTGATCATTCGAACACCCTGTAGACCATTCGTATCAGGGTGTTGGGGAGATCTGGAGGTGGACCCTTTTTTGCTGCAACTGGACCCTGTGGAGCTGGGCCTGACAGATTGCCCTTCAACTGAAACGTAAAGTCTCTATAGTAGGGGCTCAACAGTCAAGTTCTGCTTTAGCATTCTGGAACCATATTCATTCCGGGCCTGATTCACAAAGGGCCTCCGCACTGGTGGTGGAGGCCCGCAGTCGTGGGGAGTCTCCGCACTCGGGGCAGAATCTCCTCAATGAGAATTGTCATAGCTGAGATTCTGCCCAGAGTGCAGGGACTCCCCACAACTGTGGATCAGGCTCACAGTGCCGTGCTTTATCCCAGGCAAAATTGAGTATGCCCCTTTCCATTAAGAGGGGTTCAATGATGGTCCCAAATTGTTGCTCATTGGTGTGCTCTTGGTGGCTTATATAACCAGCAGCTGAAGGGCATTCTCTTTTGGCATCTCACTGTATTTTCAGCAAACTCTTGCAAGACTCTGACAAGTCCTTCGAGTCCAACCCTTCCTCCAGTTTGATGGAGTAACTGGTGCCAGTCCCACATGGTGTCTCAGAAGCGGTGCCGTGTACAGCTAGAGGTGACGCCATAATCTGGAGATGCTGGAGGGGTCATTGTTGGATTCAGTTCTTCCTCAATGGTCCAGAGTAGGATTGAGGCAGCTTGCTTTTTCTCTACTGTGATATCATGTTCCTTGATCACAGAAAAAGACATCACTTTCTTTTTGGGGGGGGGGTATAATTCAGATTTCATTTATCTTGGCCCCATTGGCTTTCTCATGCTCTAGAGCACGGGTACTCATAGTACGGCCCACGGGCCACCAGTGGCCCGGCAAGCCTGCCTTGGCGGCCCGCGGACCTTGCAGACATCGTACCTGTTTTTTTGGGGTTTTTTTACAGAGTGTCAGCAAACACAGACTCTGCTCTATGGGGGCCGGGCGATTCCAGCGATAGTCCGAGTGGAGCTGCAGGGGCGCTAAGAAGAGGTGAAATACAACAAAGCCTCGTTATCACTCAAATGGTCTTTTAAAGACCTGTGAAGTACTCGGGTGCGGCTGTGTGTGTGCCAGGGAAGCTGTCTCAGCCCGGGCTGCCACACACGCGGGGTGAGGTGACAGAGAATGATAGAGGACAGCAGGGTGTGAGAGCCGGGTGAGGTGACGGAGGGCAGCAGGGAGTGAGAGCCAGGTGAGGTGACGGAGGGCAGCAGAGAGTGAGAGCCGGGTGAGGTGACGGAGAGCAGCAGGGAGTGAGAGCCGGGTGAGATGGCAGAGGGTTACAGAGGGCAGCAGGGAGTGAGAGCCGGGTGAGGTGACAGAGGGTTGCAGGGAGTGAGAGCCGGGTGAGGTGACAGAGGGCAGGGAGTGAGAGCCGGGTGAGGTGACAGAGGGCAGGGAGTGAGAGCCGGGTGAGATGGCAGAGGGTTACAGAGGGCAGCAGGTAGTGAGAGCCGGGTGAGGTGACAGAGGGTTGCAGGGAGTGAGAGCCGGGTGAGGTGACAGAGGGCAGGGAGTGAGAGCCGGGTGAGGTGACAGAGGGCAGGGAGTGAGAGCCGGGTGAGGTGACAGAGGGCAGCAGGGAGCGAGAGCCGGGTGAGGTGACAGAGGGTGACAGAGGGCAGTAGGGAGTGAGAGCCGGGTGAGGTGACGGAGGGCAGCAGGGAGTGAGAGCCGGGTGAGATGGCACAGGGTGACAGAGGACAGCAGAGAGTGAGAGCCGGGTGAGGTGACGGAGGGCAGCAGGGAGTGAGAGCCGGGTGAGATGGCAGAGGGTGACAGAGGGCAGCAGGGAGTGAGAGCCGGGTGAGGTGACAGAGGGTTGCAGGGAGTGAGAGCCGGGTGAGGTGACAGAGGGCAGGGAGTGAGAGCCGGGTGAAGTGACAGAGGGCAGGGAGTGAGAGCCGGGTGAGGTGACAGAGGGTGACAGAGGGCAGGGAGTGAGAGCCGGGTGAGGTAACTGAGGGCAGCAGGGAGTGAGAGCCGGGTGAGGTGATGGAGGGCAGCAGGGAGTGAGAGCCGGGTGAGATGGCAGAGGGTGACAGAGGGCAGCAGGGAGTGAGAGCCGGATGAGGTGACAGAGGGCAGTAGGGAGTGAGAGCCGGGTGAGGTGACGGAGGGCAGCAGGGAGTGAGAGCCGGGTGAGATGGCAGAGGGCAGCAGGGAGTGAGAGCCGGGTGAGGTGTGCGTTAAGAGCCTGTAATGTGATGTTTCCCGCCAGCCTGTAGTCAGAGAGTTGAGCCAAGGCCAGGGAGCTCAGGCCTGGGAGGGAGACAGAGAGGGAGACAGAGAGAGAGGGAGACAGAGAGAGAGGGAGACAGAGAGAGAGGGAGACGAAGAGAGAGGGAGAGGGAGAGAGAGGGAGAGGGAGACAGAGAGAGGGAGACAGAGAGAGAGGGAGACAGAGAGAGAGGGAGACCGAGAGAGAGGGAGACCGAGAGAGAGGGAGACAGAGAGAGAGGGAGACAGAGAGAGAGAGGGAGACAGAGAGGGAGGGAGACAGAGAGGGAGGGAGACAGAGAGGGAGGGAGACAGAGGGAGGGGGAGACAGAGGGAGGGAGACAGAGGGAGGGGGAGACAGAGGGAGGGGGAGACAGAGGGAGGGAGACAGAGGGAGGGAGACAGAGGGAGGGGGAGACAGAGGGAGGGAGACAGAGGGAGGGAGACAGAGGGAGACAGAGGGAGGGAGACAGAGGGAGGGAGACAGAGGGAGGGAGACAGAGAGGGACAGACGGAGGGAGACAGATGGAGGGAGACAGACGGAGGGAGACAGACGGAGGGAGACAGACAGCGACAGACGGAGGGAGACAGAGAGCGGCAGGGAGAGGAGGAGGGAGACAGACAGCGACAGACGGAGGGAGACAGAGAGCGGCAGAGAGAGGAGGAGGGAGACAGACAGCGACAGACGGAGGGAGACCGGCAGAGAGAGGAGGAGGGAGACCGGCAGAGAGAGGAGGAGGGAGACCGGCAGAGAGAGGAGGAGGGAGACAGGCAGAGAGAGGAGGAGGGAGACAGGCAGAGAGAGAGGAGGAGGGAGACAGGCAGAGGGAGGAGGGCGACAGGCAGATAGAGGGAGACAGATGGAGGGAGACAGAGGGAGGGAGGGAGAGAGGGAGAGAGACAGAGAGAGAGGGAGAGAGAGAGAGGGAGAGAGAGAGGGAGAGAGAGAGAGGGAGAGAGAGGGAAGGAGGGAGACAGAGAGAGGGAGAGAGACAGAGAGAGGGAGGGAGAGAGAGAGAGAGAGAGATGTGTATGCCGGGTCCGGTGGCTCAGTGGACGAAGGCGTCCGCTGCAAGGGCCTGTGTTCCACCTCATGGTCACAGTTTTTTTTGCTCTAGCCCCGCCCCCTCCCCCAATGACCCCGCCCCCACCGGTGCGGCCCTCAGCCACTAACCACACTGTCAATTTGGCCCCCGAGAGAACGTTTGTGAGTACCCATGCTCTAGAGCATCTTACTGATATCTCAGTTTCTTGATTGCTGCCTGGGAGAACTTCTACCCTATCTAGGGCTATTAACCCAAGAGTGTCTCCCACCTTCTCTGGGCACATGGAACAATAAGGAGCTGATGTAAGGATATAATCCTCGTCTCCAAGAGGGTCCTCATAAAGCTGGGCCTAGAATCCTTGATGAGGAAACCATGGCTACCATATAGCTAAGGACCAAGTCTGGAGCAGGGCCGACCCTCTGGATGAAGCAGATGAGATTCATTGAGTGCACCTACTTTACCCATCAGGGTGATAACAAGTGGACAGCCACAGCACATTGCCTACTTTCTGCCACTAGAAGATGTTGGATCCAGGCATCCTGTGTTACCTGCCTTGTAAAATAAGATCTGTAGACTAGAGTGGCCCTGTTAGAAATAGGTTTTCTGGTTGGCTAGGGTATGCACCTAAGCCAGGCAGAATCCACCACTCTTGTCAGGATAAGGGGATTACACATCGAAAATAACCCCTGCTCACCCCCTTGGTAGCTTGGCACGAGCAGTCAGGCTTATCTCAGAGGCAATGTGTAAAGCATTTGCACATTACAAACAGTAATACAGTGAAAACACTACAAAAGGACACCACACCAGTTTTAGCAAAATATCCAATATTTATCTGCGTAAAACAAGACCAAAATGGTAAAAATTCAACATACAGTTACTAAAACACGAATAATGCTAAAATAGGCTTAGAGTTCCTTGAAGTTGATAGCTTCATCCGGGGCTATCACGGCGTGAACAAACAAATCCAACAGTTCCGGCAGGTCAATGTGTTGCAGGCCAGCTACGGTGTCGGGGAGATCCGTAAAACAGTGCATTTGGAGATGCAGGGACTCAGACCTTGCGGTGAGCTGCAGAGGAGGGGCGTCAGCAGGTGTTGCTTCTGGAAGTCGGTGCAGGAGTCGTCGGACCCTTGAAGTCACACACGTTGCAGGTTGAACTCCTTGAGTTCGAAGTTAAGAGTGCCAGCAGGCGTTGGGGCTGCGGTGTGAAGCAGAGCGGTGCAACGTGCAGTGCCCTCAGGTCGTGGTGCAGGCAGCGGCTTGGTGATGTTCATCCAGCGGCGTCGGTGAGACCAGGGCTGCGGTGTGAAGTGGGGTGGTGCTCATTGCAGTGCTGACAAGTCACGATGCAGGAAGCGGCATTGTTCTTCCTGTCATCGGTAGACCCAAGGCTGCGGTGCGAGATGGGGCAATGCGGTGTGTGGAGCCCACAGTTCGCAGTGCAGGTAGTGGCGTCGGTTGATGAACAGGAGTCGATGGCGCTGGCGTCGGTGGGCCAAAGCTGTGGTGTGGGACAGGGCGGTGCGTCGTGTAACTTACGAGCGGTTCCCCCAAACCACGATGCAGACAGCAGCGTCAATGTCAGCTTGGAGTAGCGTCGTCGGTGAGACCAGGGCTACGCTGCAAAGTGGGATGGTGCTCTGTGTTCTCCACAAGCAGTGTCTGCAGGTCACGGTGCAGGCAGCAACATCAGTGATGGCATTGCATCAGCATTGGGGATACCAGGGATGTGGTGTGAAGTGAGGCGGTGCGGTGGCCACAGATCACGGTACAAGCAGAGGCTCGGTAGCGGCGTCGACCGGAGCCTCAGTGAAACCAAGGTTGCGATGCGAAGTGCGGTGGTGCCCTCTGTGGTGCCTTCAGGTCACGGAGCCAGCAGTGGCGTCATTGACGGCATTGGGTTACCTGTCTTCTCTGTGGCAGCTGAAACCTCCAGTTCAAGAAGCCGGTACCCAGAAGATGTAGAAGTCTTCGATTCCCCCGAGACTTCCAACAGGAGGCAAGCTCAACATCAAACCCTTGGAGATACATATTATGCAGAAAGAACAGTCCAGTCCTTTCCCTGTCCCAAGACAGATGTAGCAACTGAAGGCCAACCCAACAAAGCAACAACAGCAAAGGGGAAGTACTCCTCCTGGCAGCTCTTCCAGCTCTTCTTCCTGGCAGGTTCCTTAGTCCAGCAGGAATCTAAAGTTCTGGGGTCAGGGCCCCAATATTTATGTCACAAAATGTACTTTGAATTTGGTACAAACAAAGTTCTTCTGGCACACATAAACCAGTTGTGCCTGGCTAAGGCCAGGTTCACTACAGAGGTGGTGACAGCTTTATGGAAGGCAGCCACAGTTCATTCAGGTGCAAGCAACAACTCCTCCCACTACTCTAAATGCAGCCAGGTCTATTCAGCCTGGCTACGAGTCACCAAGGAAGGGAAGGACACATCTCAACCCCCCCCCTTGTGTCTGTTTAGTGTGATGCACATCCCCAGCTCCTGTCACTCCAAACCCAGAGAGTGAATACACAAATGGAAGAGGCACACAGGATGGTTAAGCAAGAAAATGCTCACTTTCTAAAAGTGGCATTTTCAAACACGCAATATAAAAATCATCTTTACTAAAAGATGTATTTTTAAATTCTGAGTTCAGGAAGCCTAACCTCCATTCCTCTATCTTGTCCCAATGGCATTTTACGCTTGCAAAATGTTACAGTGCAGCTCCTATGATAGCCTTTGGGACAGACTGCCTTTCAATAGTGAAAAATTAGATACACAGTCTTTCCCTATCAGGACATGTCAGTCTTTCACTATCAGGACATGTCTTACCTTTCACATACACTGCACCCTGCATGGGGGTACCTTGGGCATACCTGAGGGGTGCCTTACATGCAAGAAAATGGAAGGTTGGGGCCAGGTAAGTGGGTGCACTTGCCAGGTTGACATGCCAGTAAAAACTGCACGGAGACACTGCAGTGGCAGGTCTGAAACACCTTTGAAAGGCTACTTGTGTGGGATGCTCAACCAGTGCTGCAAGCCCACTAGTAGCATTTGATTAACAGGCCCTGGGCACACACAGTGCACTGTGCTAGGGACTTACTAGTAAATCAAATATCCCAATCATGGAAAACCAATCATAACACAATTTACATGGAGAGCATATGCACTTTAGCACTGAATAGCAGTGGTAAAGTGCCCAGAATCCTAAAATCTATGAAAAATAGGTCAAAAACAGGAGGTCAAAAAGCAAAAAGTCTGGGGGTAAACCCGCTGAAAAAGCCAAGTCTAACAGGCCCCAGCTAATCTGCTTAATGGTGGCTCAAAACAAAATCAAGCTGTACAGACCACAAGCCATCAGGTCCCTTGGAGTCTTGTTTTTCCTTCTTCAACCTTCCAAAAACAAATCTTACTTCCTCTCTACCCTGTGATGTGGCAGTATAGAGATTAGAATGGCTGCTCCGCTGCCAGCGTGCCTGCAGGCTCTTCCCCTCATAACTCTTCTGACTGAAAACTTCCAGGCTCACCTCTTTCACCATTAGGCATTATCCTACAGGCTCTCACTGTATCACGTCCCTGCAGGCTCTGCCACTCACCCAGATTTGGCCAGACCCTAGGCATAATCAAAAACCTAGTCCTTCCTTCCTGATAAAAATGATACATTACCACCCAATCCAGGCACAGCTTGGAAGGCATTGGCAAGTTCACTACAGTCTCCTACAGAAGTACCAAGCATGTAACCTTGCACCCAGGTACGGTTAGATTTTCTGTCTGACGTTTCCTCCCATCCCTGGTCCGGGAAATTATACCCCATTGGCTACATTGAGCCCAGCCAGCAAAATATGTGCCAAAGTAATCCTGAACACTTTAATGCAGCCAGCTGAAGCAAACCGATCGATATTTTAAGTTCAAACATATTTCCACGAAACATAGCAAGTTTTCACTGCGGTAAAGTATTTACAACTTTAGTAGTGCAAACCCTATGTATGTATTGGTATTTATATAGAGCAAACCTAGCTGCGAAACAATGGAGCATTGTGCATTAAATGAGGGGTTGGGAGACCTCATCGTGTACATGAAATGGGCATTACACAAACACATATTTAGGCACAGTGAGATTAAGTGATTTACCCAGACTCAAATGATGTTGGGTCAAGCACCAAGACCAGGATTCCAGCCTCAGCCCCCCAGGTTTCTAAGGTGGACACTCGAAGCCCCAAGCCTCATCTCTTCCATATGAAATCTTCTTCGTCCCTTTCCCTATATTTTTCCTTTGCTGGTTTTGCTATGGCTTGGTCGATAGTGGCAGTCTTTGGTAAATTCTGGATAAATGGGCATCCCGGCAACCTTGCTTACTCTGAGATAGGTTTTGAACTCTGACAACTGTGTCATTGTCCACTTGACCAAGAGTTGACCAAGAGTTACAAGATATTACGAAGATTGGGTTCTAAGTATGGTAAAGCATGGATCTGTTCTCACAACCTTTCTGTTGAATCTGGATCTAATCTATTCTCACACCCTTACCATTGAATCTATACGCCTGATCTTTTTAGTGAGTTAGAACAGAAACATATATTCTTACCAAAGCTGTTAAGACAACGAATGCCTGCCCTATTTCATGCCGATGGCACTCTACTATGCAAACACACTCCGATAGAACACATCCCTCACTGGACGTCCTTCACTGCTACACTACTCACTTGGTAGTCAATCACCCTAAAACTCTTGAGATGGTCAAATCATCAAAGCATGGTGGAATGATGGTCTGGACATAAAGGTAGCTCTTGACTATCACTACCTAGGAGTTCAGGTGTTGATAGACTTTCATTAGCTCTTACTATTACCTCCAAAAAGCGCTCACTCAGACAATCATGAATGAACTTTCCAGTTCAGTACTAAATATGGTGCTTGGTCACTTACCATGCTAAGCACGACTTCTCAAGCAAAATCTATTTACCAGCTGATTTAAGGGGCATATATTTGTTTTTTCAGTAACAAACTAAAGGGTATCTTATGGAGATGCGTACTTGGTGTAAGAAAAGCAACTTTAGTAAAAGTAATTCAACTTGAGTTGGGTCTTCACTTTTGTTGAGCCATGGCAGTACAGTTAGTGTACGCTTTTCACTAATATCTGGTACACTAGATCAGTGCACTCTTAAGAAATTTCATGGAAAGTGGCCCTCTTGTTCTGGGTGTCTATCAGCGGAATAAAAAAACGTGTCTGGACTGTTTTTGTTTTCAGACTAGGGTTCAAGTAAACCATTGTTGTGCCAGGATGGAAACATGATGCCTTAAGCGCATAGCCACAGATAGACCAGATGCTGGTTCTATGAGTTCAATATGATCAAGTTCAATTGCTTTTATGTCTGGTGTATATGCTCTGGCTGTTCTCCTTTTTGGCCAGCTTCCTGCCCTTGAGCTCAGGTGCCTAGTTATGGTCAAAGAAAGACCAGTACTTTAATAGGTTATGCTAGGATGGAACAATGTATGTATAGTCTACCGAACAGTCCCAACTTGGATGATCCAAGACACTGCTGTGTTAGCACACTTTAAAAAACCGCATAATGATGCTAGTGGGGGTGAAGCCATCTTGTACCCAATGAACCCTAATTCAGTAACGCTTGGCTTTTAGTGTATTTAGCTACACTGAAAAATGCCTGCTTCCTCCTATAGAAAACTGATCAAGGTGAGATGTATTGGTATGAGTGCTCTTTATCTTTTGTAAATTGATGCTTTTATTTATCAATGCTTTTATTTAGTTTGAGTCAGCCCCCTGGGGGCGTCAGGGCTTTGTACATGAGTGGGCCAATGTCTGATGGGTAGAGGTAAACTGGTTAAAACAGCAGAGAGCGCATCATAGAAATAGACAAAATATAGAATAGAACCTGTCATTAGATAAATGGTGTTTCCAAAAAATGATTCTTCTTGCTGTGAGGGAATCATCAGCGTGGGCATTCCTTTGCGAAGTCCCCCTTCTCCTAGCACCCACTTCTGGAGCTCCGCAAAGGGTGCACATGTTATTCAGATACTAAAGAAGGCCATTCTGTGAGGTTCTATGAGAGGGTAGGATATACAGCATGACCTCACATGTACTACGGAAGCAAGAGAAGGCTCGGCCGAGGTAGCAGAACAGAGGTATTCCATCTCTGCCGGTGCTGGGCCTAGCGAAGCACATCATGGCGGACATTTCGTGAAGTGGCTCAGTAATTGCTGCTAGCCGCATGAAATGTACCTGAGAACGCTATCCTTGTACTTACTGATGCTGAAAATCAGAAACAACGTGCACTCTGGCCAGCCCCAAGCTGGAGCTACATCTGCAGTGGTTCGTGAACAGCTGGTGTCTAAGGCCAAGTGACCGCGGTGCCCTGGAAAAAAGTATTGGAGATACGAGACAGGTGGCCTTTGTTGGCAGAGAATCCAGGGCAGGTTTCACTTGACCTGATGCTTCAGTGCAATCCCTTCATTGGGCAAGTAATCTTATCCACACACAATACACAGAAACTACTCTATTCAGATTGGTAAAAGCTCAGATACCAAACTATCCACGCAGGAGAACATATTTCTTACAAATGTCTTAATTAAGATTTGCCAGGTGGGTTTGAAGAGTTCCAGGCCTGTGCGTTCTTCACTTTAATATTAGAAATAGAAATATTCAGTGACATTTACTGATTGTTAAAGTTCCACTTCTGGATTGTTCTTGGTTGGAAAAGTTATTTAAAGGTGCTGCTACAGAAGTGGCAAATAAAAGGTTATGCACAATGGCAGCCTCCGTTCTTGTAAGGAAATTGGTGAGGCTGGTGGACCTAATACTGGCATTTAGTCTGGTGCTTTATGATGTCACAGGGAACCTGGCATCAAGTGTTGTGTGATGTCATGTGCAGAGAATACTATTTCACGGGAGTAAATCTTTTTTTTTTTATTTCGTTGCATTTTGTATGCTCAGATAGGAACAATAGACCCTCGCAAAGCTGTCAACAGGCTCTCTCTTGGAGAACGCAAAAGCCTATCAAGGGCCACGTCATCCCTTGACATAGCACAAGTCCGTCACAGGCCCCCCTCCACTGATAGCCACTTGGAGACCTCTGAAAAATTATTTCCATAAACCCCAACACACCCTTACATGCCTTCTAAGAAACCCCCCTATAATTCCAAATAGACCTCCATTGCACACAACGTTCCACGCAGGACCCACAGTAGCCCATCGCACTGCCTCAAGCAATGCTTCACATAGTACACCAAGGCCCCGACAGAGCTCCCAACAGGCATTCACATAGACTACTAACAGATTAAAAAGATGCAGCCTTTCACCCACTGGGCTGCCTCAGGGCACCTGCTTATATCCCTTATATAGCCTGGGAAAGTTATGTGGAGAGATGGAATTGTTCATGACACTCTGCAAGTCTGGCCCCCTAGCTAAAGCGTTCCCTAGTCGCCTAGGAACCCTGACACATTTGGTACCTCCTCCATTCCCTCAGTGCTTCATACATTCTAGATGCTAAAGAGCACATCTAATACAAAACAACGGGAGAGCTTCCCCTCTTCCTTAACTGTGTTCCAGCCTGGTTTGAACAGGACGGGGTTGCCCTTCTTTTACCACTTAAGAATGTGGCGCAATGGCCAGAGCAGCCGACTTTGGAGCTGGGCAACCAGGTTCGAGTCTCGGCATCGGCTCAATCTTCTGTGATTCTGGGCAAATCACTAAGGGCCAGATGTACGACTATTGGCAATTGTGACTCGCAAATTGCGACAAATTGCGAGTCGCAATTTGCAAGTCACAGTTGCCAATGTACAACAGTGTCTGAGACACTGCGATTCCCAATCGGGTCGCAAATTGCATGCCTCATGCATATTCATGAGGCTGTCGCAATTTGCTACCCCATTGGGAATGGCTGGCACTCCCAGGGATGGTGGCCTGCTGGTGTTAGCAGACCTCCATGTCTGGGACTGCTTTTAAATAAAGCAGTTTTTTTTTAGATGCAGCCCTTTTCCTTAAAGGAAAACGGGATGCATTAAATAAAAAAAAAAAGAAAAGTTTTTGTTTCATTTTTGAAGGGCAGGTAGTGGTCCCTGGGACCACTGCCTGCTCTGAAAAAATGTTTGCGCACCCATTCACAAAGGGGAAGGGGTGGTAAACTGCGAGTGTTTGCGACCGGTACAGACTCGCTATTAGGAAGGGATGCCCTTGGAACGCCCCTTTCTAATAGCGAGTCGCTATCCCTATTTTGTGACTCGCAAAATAGGGTTAGTACATGGGCCATATGTTTTTTGCATGCGCAAACGGGTCTAAAACCCATTTGCGCATGCAAAAATCCGTCGTACATCTGGCCCTAAACCTCCCGTGCCTACCAAAAATGAATATGTCCTTGTGTAATGTAACTGGTGCTCATGGAAAGCGCTCCATTACCTTCCTTGAAATTCGCGCTATGTAAAACTGCAACAACAAAAAAGGATAAGTGGACATGAGGCCTTCGAATAAGAGACTGCCATTCAGGGGAAAGGCGAGGACAGGTGTTTATAAATAGGAAATAGTAATCACCGTCCCTTAATATCATATGTAAATAGCATGGAACATCCACTCTGTCGTGTAATTCTAGAAACTGACATTTGGGGTTGTATGGCAGAGATATCGCGTGCTGAATATGGTTTACAAAAACATCATCCCATTGGATGTGAACTTTGTAATATTAACTCTAATGGGGCGATATTTGTATTAACAGTATTTAGGACCCAATATATATATTAGACAACATTCTGACAATGATACTCTGTTTCCATGTCATCCTCGCAAATAAACAGGTAGTACCACGCATCCTATGGCTGACAGATATTCGGTTTAAAAAGCACTCTACACGACAAGTATTCGGAGTGTAACGCATTATATTTATTAACTGAAGCTATGTACGAATAAGTATGATGTTTTGTTGAATATAGACGTTCATGTCAATCTATCCTTTCATAACATTTCTTATCCTTCTATGACAAAGGACACCAATAAACATGAACCTGCGAGCCATCAACCTTGTAAACAGGATTTTGCTAACCTTTTAGACGTTTTTTGACAGAGGGCATTTCTGTTTAGCTCTAAGGAAATTACAATTGTCAAGTGAGATGAATCATCCAGTCTTCTCTCCATGGTTAACTGAAGGATAAATATCTATTGAGCCCCACAAACACGTAGCTCCACTGAACCACAACTGTGGAGTACTCCTGTGGTCAGTTAGTGAACGCCATATCTCTTATGTCATACTTCTGTACTAGACTATTCACCTATACTCCTGAATAAATATTTTTCTTAGCTTATATCGAGCCATACCCAAACCCCAACCATCATCCTAATGATCATGGTTAGGTGTAACTCTGGCAGCAAACATAACTTTGGTTCAGATGCACAATGAATAGATCTGCAAAATGTGGTGGCAAATTGTGAACCCACGTTTTGTGAATCGATTCTAATATTACAATCTGATCTATGTATTATTAGGTCAGCTTGCAAAATCACCATTCGGAGTAGGTCACAATTCGAACTACCTCATTGCTATTCATAAGGTAAGTTTCAAATTGTGGTTCACTCTTATTTGATGCCCTCACTTTGAAGGGGGCCTGCTGGGGTCAGGAAACCACCATGCCTGTGATTGCATTTAAATAAGCCTTAAAGTAGGCCTGGGCATACAATTCCGCTCGCGGAGTTTTTCCCACTCCATGCTCTGCGTAATGCACACAGAGAGGAGTTTTTTCCTAGCTCGCGCTCGCCAACATTAAGTTGGCGAATGCGAGTGAGGATAATCTTACTCCAGACCACCTCCCGGTGAGATTTCTCAACACGGGCGGTCGCGGATGGTCGCTACCACTCACATTAAGAAACCATCGGTTCGCGTTGAGGAAGCTACCGATCGAGTAGAACATCTACTCGAGCAGCAGAAAGAAGCAGCACCCTCTTGTGCTGTGCATGGTGCAGTTCACACTGATTTTCCAGCACAGGACAAACACCCGGTGCTAAAAATCCGTGCAAACGGCATGACCTAACACACTCCGCCGCTTGCGGAACTCCGTGTAGCGTGGAGGAGTTTTTTCGTCACTTCGCGATGTTCCGCATAGCGGAACTCTGCGAACCCTGCCCAGGCCTATCTCAAAGTCCTGTTCCAGTCTTAATGCTCTCTTAAAAAAGAATGCTTCAAGCCATTCCTATGGCAGAGATTTACAAAAATGTATCCCCCAGATTGATTCTTTTTTTGGGTAAAGAAAGATATGAATCTAACTATTGCCCCTTGTATCATGCCTCCTTTATCTCATGGCAAGTAAGGATAACATACCTGCACCTCTGATTTGCCCTTTTTGATGTAGGAGAAACCACAGAATCATGGAAAATTAAGAGGGCATCACCAGCGTGTAGTTATCAAGTTACCACAAAGAAAGTTCAGCCTGCACTGTATGCTGTTGCCCCATACTAGGCACAATGTGCTGCTTTAACTCCACGGACAGTGTTTTTATTGCTAAATTTGTAAAATTCATGGACCTTGCTAAATTGGAACTGGAAATACTAAATCAATAAGGTGCAACTTTTAATTGTTGAAACAATAGCAGCAACTAGTGGTATGGCTTTCAATGTCCATGATGTGTTTTACAATTCAGAAATGATTGTTTCCCTTTTTTTAAATTCATTTTTTTTTTTACAGTCTTGATCAGATTTATACTATCATTCTTGCACTTTCGTTTTATTTAAACTGAAAAAAGGAATTTGCAATTTACTCATTTATTGCATGTTTCATCAAGGTTTTCTTGTAACGATTTTAATTAATTAGTCAATAAATATATATATATCAAGTCAGGACTTTCAAACAGTGTATTTTTTTTATATGCAGCCCGTTTTCCTTAAAGGAAACGGTGCTGCATTAAAAAAAAAACTTTTTAGAAAAGTTTGTTTAAGAGTTGACAGTGTTTCCCTGGACTACTGCCCATTCACACACTTTTTTAACATTCGTGGAGGAAAAGGGTTCCCCGGACACCCTTTCCCCATTGTGATGCGTTACTTCCTCCTTTGAGGAGTTGGTAGCCTATCAATGACTTGTGATGGAAACTACAGTCGCATACCATTGATGCATACCATGAGGAATCGCTATTTGGAAGGGATGCCCTAAAAACGTCCCTTCCCAACAGCGATTTGTTATGCCTTTCGTAGGCTTTGTGATCCCAAAATTGCTTTGTACAACTGGCTCAACTTCTTACATTTCTCTTGGCAGGAGAAATAACTAATCTAGCAAGATAGTAGATCTTCATTACCTATCCAGAAATGTGACGCGTTCTGCTGATTGTCTGAGAAATCTTAGTTTTTAAGGGACTAACGTGCCATGCATGGGAGGTAAACAGTAGGTATTCTGTTCTCTAAATATCATTGAATTTTAATCTTACAGCTGTAACTAGCAAATCATAGCTGTCAATAAAAAACCTTCTATAGAAATTAATCGAAATTTCTTTTGCTGCTGAATGGGTCTTTATTTTCAGTTAAGGGTCTCTATTTGGGTTTTATAAAGAAAAGGTAACTGCTGGTGTAACTATCTCTTAAATACCCCAAGTCCTACATTGTGCAGGTTATGTGGCAGGCATACAATAATCATCTGTATGCCTTAGAGTCGGACACAGTGGCTATGTGAGTTTGTCATAAACACTGTGGCAGTTCTTGTACGGTCTTTTCCATTTATATCGTTTTTGTCCTGTTACTGTACTATTTCTACTTCTTGCCCTACTCAGGCTCTATTTCATTCACAGAAAGTGTGAAGTTTTAAACTGCGTAGAAATGCTAACAATGCCTGCACCTTATGTACCTGCTTTTATCACTATGGTAATTGAGTTGATGCATTTATCGCCATGATTGTTTTGTCTTATTGCTTTCTCTCAGTTCCATTATTGTTTTCAAGATAAAATATAAGATTGATAATTGGATACTATTAAAACCCAGGTATCGGAACACATTTTAAAGAGGGATGTTACGCTGACGCTTTCGAGACAGAGGTCACGCTAGTTTGCATCATCAGCTTTGCATGGGGGTGACAACGGAACAGGAGCAGCTCGAGTCAGGGAAAAGTGGCAGGGCGGGGTCAGGGGGGTGGATGGGGGATGAGGAGACAAATAAAAAAAATTAAAAAGAACTTACCTGCCGCCCTCAAACATCGCGCTCTTCTGCTTCCCTCCTCTCCACTGCAGGCAGGCACAGGCTCCCAGACAGCCCTGCAGCCAATCCTGAAACTGCTCTCATGCATGAGAGCAGCTTCAGGATTGGCCTGAGCGCTGTGAATTTGGGTTCCCAGACAGACTGGGAGTCTGTGCCTGCTGTCTCCAACCCGGCAACGCAGCTAGGGTTGGAGACGGCTTCAGTGCGCATGGTGGTTCGGCCGGCCTGAGACGTCCGGCCAAACCGACATTTTCACTGATAGCAGTGCCCACCACTCCCCCTCCAGTACTGTCACCCTCTTAGCCCCGTCCCCAAGACTCAGCACAAGAAAAATAAAACGATAATAAAACTGGTTTTAAACACGTTTTATAATTGTTTTATTTTTCACGTTTTTAAAGGTGCTAGCTGGGGAGGCGACGCTCCTCGGCCATAGCTGAGGAGCCACGCTGCAACGGGAAAAAGTGACCTTCAGCCATTCGCTGTTTATGTTCAAACCTCGAACAAGCTGCGATAGGAAATAGCTAGCTTGCTATTTTATAGCGAAAACACAGGGATGCTGTGCGAATCATTTATGAAACTCCAGAGCATGCGTGCTATTTATTGCTTCAGCTAAAACCTAGCATAGCGCTTAGAATACCATGAGGGTATTAAAACAATATCAACTAAAACACAATGTTTGAGTTTTCCTTGCTGTTTTCTTTTTCCATGACATGTTCCACAACATTACTTTCTTTTCGAATTCGTTGTGTTTACCATTCATATTGTATGCACAAGATTAACATTTTAAATATATTTTTTTTTTAAAGAAATACATGTGCTGTTTGTTAATGCCATCACTGAGTGTGCTATCTATTAATGGAAGAGGGTTCGGAGTTTCACCTGTATCCCTGAACTGATATTGTGGGACTGATCGTTACCAGGAAACACTCCCTACACAGCATTGCTCAGTGAGTTGTATATGGGTTGCAGGCCAACTGGAGTTCTAATATGTACTGCTTCATTAACCACGTCCTTGCACCAGGGGCTTAGAAATCCAACCCCGGTGACTCTGGGGGTCAAGTGACCTTCATAGAACATATCAAGTTCACGTTATTTTTAAGGAATTCATTTAAAAAAGGAACACTATAGTTAATACAATTGATGGTTCTTTTAAACTAAATGTTAATGATCATTTACATGTAATGTGATTGTTAGATGAACCTTTGAGTTTAAATAGACAAATGAAATTCAATTTGATTTGACACACTCTGTGACTATCCCTGGACATCAATGAGAGACTTTCTTCTTGATTGCACAATCCTTGCAGTGTGCATTTTCTGAAATTACTTGTATGTCACTGTTTCTACTCGGTAGAACTGAGTAATTTCTGCCTTACTAAAGTAGCACACATTCAACATCATTCATACTCCCATACAGGCTGTCCTGCCTGCAGACTTATCTATCATACAACGCCCAACTAACCCTTGTGTAGCTCCACAATGCCCTCCCACCCATTCCCCAAAACAGATTCAACATTCACATCGCCCTAGCAGTTCTTCAAATAGCTCATAACTGGCTTTTATGTACCTCCCAAAAACCATCAGATGGCCTCCCAGTAGCTACTCAGATACCCCTCAACAGACCTTCACATAGACCCCCAGGAGACTTTTTCAAAATTCCTAAAAGTCCATTGCATTGATCCCTAAAGACCCTCACATAGTCCACAAGAGATGCTTGTGTGGCCTCCAAAGGACATCCACATCGATAACTACTATGTTTATTTCTTCACTTCAATGTGATATTGTTCAAATTGTGAATGTTTTTTGCTTATTTATAATCATAGTGTTGTTAGGCAGGTAAGGTGAATGTTGATACACACATAATATAGCCTACAATGGAGGATTATTCAGTTGCACTTAGCAGCCGCTGCAGGTAAGAGCGGTGGGGCCAGCTGGGGGGGGGATTTCGAGAGACGACCACAAGGAAAATTATTTATTTATTTAATTTTCCCTTGTGGTCATCTCTCGAAATCCCCCCTTGCCGGCCCCACCACTCTTACCTGCAGGGGCCGCGGCTGGCACTTAGCTGAGATGAGACATTTTAGCGACAATTAACCAATGGTTTGAGCAGAAGCCAAAGTACCTCCTTTTATGTCGCAATCCAGGGAGTAATGTGTTTGTGTACACAGTCATCCTGTGTAAGAGGAGATTTAGTCTAGTGGTTATGTTGACAACTGAAGACTTTGTGCTGATTTAGATCTTGGCAGACGGGTTACTCGATATCCCGTCCGCTGAAATATAAATCCCATTGGCTATAATGGGATTTATATTTCGGCAGATGGGATATCCGTCACTGTTGTGACGGAGTAACCAGTCCGCCAAGATCTAAATCAGGCCCCAAGTGCTTTTATTCTTTAAAATGTACTTACATGTTGTGTTTCCTGACTCAGGAGAAACAAAGCTGTGCAATTTAAACTAGAAGAGCAGGATTGCAATTCTTACTATAAAACACATGGAAACATGTATTTATTTGATATTTTTGCATTAGAATAGCTACTGAGCATGCAAAATGAAAGGAGCAAGAAGAAAGTGAGAGAATCAAGGTTGACAGCAATTCTGACTTCCATTTTGTGGCTTCATGTTACAGGAGTACCATGGAAACAGTCATAGATTTCACTAATAAAAACAAAAAGAGGACTTACTTGATCGGACAAGAGTGAGTCATTAGAGAGAAAAAAGACTCACTCTTTTCACCTTCCCAGAGTCATCCTGGTAAATCTAAACTGGAATGTGGAAGAGGTCTCGCCCCTCCAGCTTGACTGAGCACATGTTGTGATGGACTCTCATACTGTCAACTCATTTTGACTTTTGCCGGGAGTTGGCATGCAAGAAAAGGGTGTTTTTTTCCCACATCATATCTGTTTATGGTGAACACCTCCCTTTGTGCTTCATCCGATTGACAGAAACAACTTTCAAAAACTCTTTACTGAGCGAAACTAGTTGTGTTATGTTATTGGTATGTGTATAGTGCTTCCATGCTCCGTATAACCAAAAACATGTTAATCCTCTACCAAAAGAAGCCTAATTTGACTTCTTCTCCCTCCTTCTCAAACATAGGGGATCATCAGAAGTAAATCTCATCCCTTCAACTAATAAAGCCTTGAAATCTACACCTTCCCTTGGAAACAATCCCAACAGCAACATCTGAAGAAGAGAATCAAAAACGACACTGGATCAAATTCCCCTGGTTCACTTCATCAGCCCCAAGTTAACACCCAGACCAGAAACAGTTCTTCAACCCAAACAATATTTCTCACCCCATTACAGTCACTACCATAGCTTTCTCTGCAAGAGCATTAACAAAAGCAATTAAAAGGTTGGTCAATTAATTATCAAGATTACCATCACAATCCTATTCCCTCTGCATCCCTTACACATAGGATTGCCACTGTTTCCCAAGAAAAACACTGATCTCATTTTAACATTCTGCAAAGTTGAACTACTAACCATAGCTGTAGATCACATTCTAAAGCGTTTTCTTGATTTGATCCTTTTGTCTTTACTCTCGATCCACACTTCACTTAATCATGGCAATTACATTACCTGACACTGCATCTCCCTCCAACCCCTTTTCCAAATCAGGTGTCAACGCTTACAAGATCACATACCCCCCCTAACTTCTCTAAATACTCACAGAAAAACCTGAAACATAAACTCTTGAGAGACTCCCCTAAATCCCTTTATTCAGGCCAATACCTTTGCATGCGGAAAGGAGCCCTTAAAAGAGACCTCCTCTTCTTCACTCACAACACTGACCTATGGTACTCCTCCTTAAAAAATATGTTTCAAACTCCCTCATTGTCAAACATGCACTTTGGATGAAAAATGCAAAATTACCGTCCCCTTCGGCCTTACCAGGAACCTCACAATATCCATTTTCGATAACGGGAAAATCATGCTCCAAGCGAACAATAAGATCATGGCCTTGATTGACAATATCTTTCCCACTTTCAAAACCCTCCCATCTAATTCACATCCTAAACCATCTGTTCGATCATCCCCTTCCTCAACTCCACCCAACATTCAACGCTTTGCATCTCTGACTTCTCCTCCACCCAACACACCTCCATCCAACTCCTACACCTCCCACAATTCATCCCACTCTCATATGCCCTCGTACTCCCTGTCCTCACTCACTCACTCACTCACTCATCCACGCGCTAAACACCCCAACAGGACCCTGACACCTACCCCTACACCCAGGACCTTCAACAAGATTCTGCATACCCTTCCACCCATCAAACAAAAACAACCCTCCTTCATTCAACTATCTCTCTACACCTCCTTCAATTCGCTTGGCGACAACTCCCCAGGCCACTAACTCGTCCACTCTTAACATAACATCCAACAGGAACAACCACCTCCCAAAACCTTTCTTGTTAACTTTCCACTTCAGCCAACCCTACCCCAATCACACCTGACTCCTCGGAACCACAAGCCCATCCTAACATCTACTATGAAAGAACAACATAAGTGTGAGCCATCCCCTGTACCCCACTGGCCTCCTTTTTCTGCAGTCCTGTCCTCGATATCTTATCTCACGAAGAAAATAGACATCCTTACCCAAGCCTTCTCTCTTTTTAGTTATTCACTCTCACAAGCGCTACCCACCACATTTGGTGCAGCCAAGAGCCCCTCTCCAAACACGATCCCTAGGGATAATCGTTCCCATAGACTCAAACAAGCATATTCTCCACTCAGAGTATAAAGTACTCAACCTTTAAAAAGCTATGAAAATATCAATGCCTCTGATACTCTGATCCCTGGCCAAACACAAGGCAACCTCCTCACAAGCTACTTTTAACCTCAGGTTGAACATGACCTATCACCCCCTGGTCAAACCAACATCAAAGAGTGCATTTAATTCTTCAAAGCATAATTAATTAGCTCTCACAACATTATCTTCCTCGGCTACTTCAACCTCCGTTGGCAGCTCAGAAGGAAATAAATCACTGGACAACTTTGCTGTTTTTCTAGAAGACAATGACATCTACCAACACTGTCAGAAACCCACAGGCTGCAAAGCTGCCACTCTCAACCTGATCATCTCCAGAACACCTCACATATCAACCAGTGACCCCCATCCTGGTTGATTGGTCTGATCACCAGCAGATTCCATTTACAGTCTCTTTCTCAAACAAGAACACTCTTGTACAGCTGAATAAAGAAAAAATCTGGCTTAGAGTCACCAGTAACATTGATACTGAAACCTTGACTAACTTATCCCTACAAACCTCTCCTTGGTAGTCCCTCAACTTGACATCAATGAGGTCACGGACAACTTCAACTACTGCATGGACTCCCTGATCAGGGAATTCTCACCCATCAAGAACAAATACAGTAGACCCAAACCCTTTTGCCCCTGGTACTCCAAAGTCCTCAACGAAGAAAGAAAAATGTCAGAAAGTTGGAGAAAGAGTTGCGACATGGCCCCACACCATTAATTCTAACTAAACTTCATGCTGCAAAGCAAAACTACAAAGGCCACATCCATAGCAGGCTCTAGGGTGGTGCAACCGGTGCCACCGCAGCAGGCGCTGACTTCAGGGGGCACTCTGTTTGCAGGTTTATAGTTTTAAATGCACCTGCTGCCACTTTCCTTGCCTCCAGCAATTTCCAGGCAACAATAAAAATGTCAAGGTAACTCCAGTAATTAATGCTCTTCCTGGATAGAGATCAGAGTTTTTTCTAGTGGAAGTTTTGACTCATCATAAAGAATCGCAACGAGTTAATATGCCTGCTTCAAAGAACGTGTACCATGCAGATCACAAAGCGCATATGATGTAAATAGGTCAGTTGGTTACTGCTTTTGTCAGAGACATTCTATTGTTACTTGCAGTTTATAAGGTAAAATCCTCATTTGGAACAGTGAGCTATTAACTGTCATCAAAGAACTGCATGCAAACTGCAAGCTATAGATTAGAGCATAGATTAATGTTGCAAAAAGGGTTCATTTGGGTAGAAATCGATTCTTATTATTAAAGAGAACCCCCAACTATGGTGTTCCGTTTTAAATTCTGAGTTTGTGCTTCTTCAAACCAAGCACTCTTAGACTATGCTGCCTACCAGTATGGATGACATGTCACTCCTACACCCTGTACTCCTCTGGCTTAAGTAACATTTCCTATATACTGATTTACACATGTATGATTGATTGTCTCTGTGTAATGTGTGTGCTCTGATACCCTACACTGGAATGAGTGGCGCTATAAATCTAATTAAATGTATCTGAGAGGGAGTGGTTATAGAGACTTGAGGGGAGCTGTTAAAGGGTGGTGGTGGGGAATCCATGGTGGAGGTGGTTATTGCGGGGCGCCAACAAACATTGTCGCTCAGGGCACCACCAGCTCCAAAGCTGGCCCTGGCCACATCTTCAAAGCCAAGGCATCATATATAAAATCCCTCCTGCATACAGCCAAGAACTGACCAAAACCACTATTTCAAGTAATTAAGCAAGCCAACAACCATCCTTCTAACCCCCCGGTTAAGGCATCTGAGATCCTACGTAATAACATTGTAGAGTTCTTTGACAAAAAAGTCGAAGACATTAACATCTCCTTTCCACTCCAACTAGGGAACATAAGCGAGAAGAAACTGCCTTGCAAGGCACTGCAGCCACAGTCCTTTTTCTCCTCAATCTCAGATGCAGATCTACTCCTAACTCTATCCAAGGTGAAACCCTCTAACCATCTTTGTGATGCCATCCCGAGCTCAATCAGCAAAGCTGTAGCTAAACGACTTCTCCCCATCCGGATAGCCCTGTTTAAATCATTTCTGGTTTAGGACTCGTATCCAGACTGTCTAAAAAGGGGTCAAATCTCTTCTCTCCTAAAAAAAAACCATCACTGGACCCTGACAACGTTAACAATTTCCATCCAGAATCCACTCTGCCACTTCTAGGCAAGGTGATTGAAAGCTGCATATCCTTCCAAATGTAATCACACATAAAAAACAACAGCCTCCTTGACTCCCTTCAATCTGAATTCCATCAGGGCCACAACATTGAGACTGCAACTCTGCAGATTGTGGACGACGCCCTCTGCATCCTTGACACTGGAAACTCCTGTCTACTTGTGCTCCTCGACCTCTTTGCTGCATTTGACACAGTCAACCACCTGGCTTTGTTAGACACCATGAAGCATCAAATGGGTATTTATGGTGTCATACTTCATACCTAAAAAACCACTTTCAAATTATAAAAATTAGGAATGTTGTCTCAGCTCTAGTCAGCCTGCAACAAGGGGTCCCCCAAGATTCAATTCTCTCCCCAATTCTTTTCAATTTCTACCTCGAACCCCTCTGCTCAATCCTCAGGAACTCAAGAGTCCTCTTTCACTTATATGCCAACGACACCCACATTTACCTGAAGGCCTCTTGTCCAGAAGACTTTACCCCCCTATCGAGCACCCTCAATAGAACTTATGTTTGGATGGCAAGCAACTATTTCAAACTAAACCCAGCGAAAACAGAATTTAATCTCTTCAAAGAAAGCTAAATCTTCAATCCATGACTGGATCTCCTACCTGGCATTGAAGGACGCCCCTCCATCATTCAGAATGCCAAATCTCTTGGTTTGACCCTCAAAAGATTTCTTAACTTTCAGAACCATATATCCTCTTGGCTAAGAGTACCCGGTTCCAACTAAGGCTGCTTTGGGAAATCAGGAACCTCATCCCAGCACAAGACCTTAAATTTGTAGTCCAGACAATTGTGCTCTCCAGACTCGACTATGGAATTGCACTACTTTCCAGCATTCCCAAAGTCCACGTAGGTCCACTCAGAGCAACCCTACATGTGGCTGCCCATTTCGTGACGGGTCACAAGAAATTTACTCACATTTCCCACATTCTACACTCCTTTAGTGGCTTTCCATAGAGGGGAGAGTTCAATTTAAAACTGCCTGCACCACTCAAAAAGCTCTTCGCTCCTCTTTACCCTTGTATCTGTCCAAGAAACTGAAAATCTCAGGTGCCGGCTGAGATTCAAGAAACGCTCAATTTCTCCTCCCCTTAACCCCCACCTTCAAGCACGAGTGATACATGAACCAGTCCTTCTACAGAAGCGCCACAAGAATCTGGAACTCCCTCCCATCGGGCCCACGCCCGACCAGATGTCATATCATCTTCAAAAAAGTAGGCCCGGGCGGTTAACTCGGCTCCATTCGCAGAGTTTGCTGAGTTTTTTGAGCTTCACGGAGCTCGCGTAGTTCCGAAAAACTCTGATCCACTCCGCGTAGCGGAGTTTTTTACTTGCTTGCGCTCGCCAATGGTAAGTTGGCGAGCGTGGAAAATCCAACGCTAGACAGCTTCCCAGCGAGATTTCTCAACATGGGCGATTGCGGATGGTCACTACAGCTCGCGTTGAGAAACTTCTGTTCGCGTTGAGGAAGCTGCCACTCAGTAGAACTTCTACTCGAGCGGCAGAAAGAAGCAGGGTTGCCGTTTGCGCTGATTTTACAGCACAGGACAAACACCTGGCACTAAAAATCAGTGACAACAGTGCAAGGTAAAGCACTCTGCCGCTCGCGGAACTCCGCATAGCTTGGCGGAGGTTTTTTGTCACTTCGTGGAGTTTCACGTAGCAGAACTCCGCAAACTCCGCCCCGGCCTACAAAAAGACCTCAAAGCTCTTTTCTTTGAATGATACCTGGCCTACCTCCTCACACTCCCTCCTATTGCACACCAACCTCAACCTGAACGATCGATTTATGATTGTCACATGATAGTGTACCACCCACTCTTCATTGCTGTCTTCTACTATGAATATGTGTGAAGCGCTCTGCCTCCTGGAAGAGGCTAACATGGTGTTCACTACACATTTTATGTACTCTGATTTGTATTTCTTATTGGTATGATCTGGCTTTAGCGTGAAGCACTCTGATGCCTCCAGGCTATGTCCGCGCTATATAAAATCACAAAAGTAAACAAATAAAAAATAAATAAATAAGGTGTCCTTCCCATGCCCCTTTGTTCCAAGCGTACGTACCCTTTTGAGAACTGTAGGGAATTTGAATTTCACCAGTGGAATAAGACGGAGTTGTGCGAAGTTCATAACTTCATGAAGTTTCAAAAGATTCTGGAATTCATTCAACTTCTACTGTAAGCAAAGCTGCCAGAGAAGAGAATTTTAGCAGATGTTTACCACTAAGCTTCTTATTCTCGCTCACACGGTACTCCAGTTTCTGGTGCAAACGGGGCTCTTGCTGCAAATTAGGACTACAACTACTGCAAAATTACTGCATCTAGATTCTTTTTCACCTTCATAAAATTCATCAGGTGAAATCTGGAAAATTGTATGTGAGAAAAACAGCAGGTCCCCTAAGTTTTAGAGCCTGAAACTGGGGGAAACATGCAATACTGCTCCATTATCCCCCATTCCAAGTTGGAGAACTCAAAATGATGCAATAAAGCTGCATGTAGGAAAATCCATGAATCAAAGGTATTAGTAATTCCTGTGCAACATTACTGCACCAAAATACTGCAGAAGTAAGAATGATCCACATAAAACGTCTTTAATGCAAAAATTATACTGCAGAATAATTTTTAGATCTGGCTTGAAAGCGTTGCTGTCGTGAAACATAATGTGACCAACTTATAAAGGAGCTTTGAGGAGTACCGCAGAGAGGGGCTTTGGCTCCTCCTACATATTAGTGTCCGGACTAGGGGGCAGATTTACAAGCCCCTTGCGCCACTCGTACGACACTTTTCCCATGTTAAAAATGACGCAAAAGTGGCGCAAGGGGCTTGCAAATAAGCCCCTAGATGTTTTGTTTGGTCTGTAAATTGTGTGCTTCCACAGAAAAATGTGCTTCGCCTCCACACAGCTTTGATTATTTTTTATCCAGCTGCCTGAGTCAGCAGGAGTATGGCTGCCTGAGCTTGAACTTTTAAGGGTGCACACATGACACTGTGATGCTGTTAAAGTGTCTCAAATAGCTAGATAACTTTCTGTGTTTATTTTCCTCTGGCAGCAGCACAGTTGGGAGGAGTGCAGCCATAAGGAATGTATTGCAGTCCCAACACCATCCCATCTTTGACATTAGACTTTGGAGTGCAGTTTTGTGTCTGGGCAGAATTTTTGATAGGGGTGGGCAGAACTCATGAAGTTTCACTCCGTGGAATTCCATGGAGTTACCTAAAAGCTCAGCGAGATTCTGCAGAGTTATGCAAATGGCGGAGTTCGGTACGTCGCACTGCTTGCGCTGATTTTTAGTACCTGCAGCTTGTCCCACACTGTAAGATCAGCACAAATGGCACCATGAGGCAAGCTAGAGAGTGTTGCTTATTTTTTCCGCTCGAGTAGATTTTCTACTCGAGTGGAAGCTTCTCAACGTGAGTGGTAGCGACCTGCCACGACTGCCTGTGTTGAGAAATCTCACTGGGAGGCAGTCCAGTGCTCGATTTTCTCACTCACGCTCACCAACTTAACGTTGGTGAGCTGCGCGCAAGGGAAAATTCTGCCACATGGCTGTTGGCGGAGTTTTTCTGAAACACTGTGCTCCAAGCTGAGCGCGGAGCGGGCAAAACTCTACAAACTCTGCCGGAGGAGCGGAATTTACCACCCACCCCCAATTTTTAATTCTGCTGACAGAATCAAGGGAATTTGGTAATTCTGTGTTACTGTTGTAACACGAAATTACTGATAAATTCTGCTGCTTCACCGGCTGCATTAATCTGCAGTAAATTGTTTCTAAACAGGGCTGAAAGAGGGAGTTGTCCCTCTATGTTTAAATATCACTGCAGATTAAAGTTTAATCTGCAGTAGTTTTTAAACATAGAGCGACTGCTCGCTCTTCCGGACCTGTTTAGAAACCACTACAGTGCATAACCCTCAGCGCCCTTACATACTCTGCAGTGATTATTGCAGTGTATGTAAAGGTGCCGAGGGTTATGCACTGTTGAGTGATATGCATTGGTTTTCTAAAGTTTAGAATCCACTGCATATGACTTGGCATTGGCATCCTTACATACTCTGCAGTAATCACTGCAGAGTATGTAAGGGCACCAAGTGGTATTTGGTTGCACTATTTACTTAGCGCAAAATGCATCCTCACATCCATTTTTGGAAGCAAGGGTGCATTTTGTGCTAACAAAATAGTAAGGGTGGGCAGTGAACTCCACTCCGCCAGCGGAGTTCTCGGAGTTTTGACCACTCTGCCCTCGGTGTTCCGCAAAAACTCCGCCTCCGCCACATGGCAGAGTTTACCGCCCACCCTTCTGAATATACATCAGTAATGTGTCAGTTTTATTAAAAAGAAAGTGACATGTTTAGTTAATCGCAACCAAAAAGTTCTATACAATTGTGATAAAGTGTGGATTCCTCCGTCGCCAGCTCATGCAGTCTGTGTTTTGCCGAGTCCCTTTGTGGGCGTGGCTTTTCTGTCCATGATAATGCGCTTGTTGCGGGGCTGATGCCATGGAAGATCTGGTCATCACCACTTGTGCGCTGTGTTTTTTCTTAAGCAAAACAATGCTGCTGCCGTAAATCAGCCTCTTGGGCATGTGCATTGCCACAGTAATCCATGTTGAGGTGACTGTGCCTGCCAGTCTTTCTTTTATGTCTCTGCCCCATCTCTCCTGACAGCGACAGTGTGTCCCAGCCCGGCCCTGTCCACCATCAGCGCTAGTCGAGGTTGTCCACCAGAGGTCAGCACTTGCAGCAATTGGACCTGTCTCAGACACGGAGGTGCTCAGGCTGTCTCGCCAGTGGAGAAGAGGGCGAGGGAAGCGATCTTCTTTAGCCATGCCCTACACCGTCCAAGAAGGAGAGCAGTGCAAGGGCAGAGGTAGGGGCCAGCGTGGAGGGAAAAGGGAGAGTTATCGTTTTGTGGGTGATAGCCTGTAACAGAGGGGGTGAAACTGGCAGTGAGTCTGTCAGGGGCCAAAAGAGAGACACACATAGGGTAGAGTAGAAGTAGTAGACATAATGGCTGTGCGTGGCCAGTCTACTAATCTTGTGTGTGCCATCCATGCGCGGTGCAGCAACATACTGGGCAGTCTCTGGACTCTATCCTATGGAGAGTGCTAAGACATCCTCGGGGAGAGTGTGAGACACTGCTGAGACACTGCTGATGTGCACTCAGTCTCACTCACAGTGCATTGCAAGTGGTTTTGTTTGTTTAGCAGCATGACGGACTGCAATTTTGCTGCTTGCGGAACTCCGTGGAATCCAGCTGAGTTTTTAGTTAACTCCGTGGAATTCCACAGAGAACTACTCTGCGAGCTCCGCCCACCCCTGGAAAATTGCACCAAATGCCCACTCTGCCCCATCACAGAATTCTGAGGAATCTTGCAGAATTTTCATGCAATTCCATGCAATTCTGCTTAAGTAAACTTCGCCAATTCCACCCAACCCTAGTTTTGTGGTTTAGAGCAGGGTGGGATGCTCAGGGTTACACTAATCTTCATGGATTTTTAGATCTGGCTTGACAGTGCAATTTTCGCTGACCTTATGTGATTAACAGAAAAAGGCTGCTTGCAATGCACTTTTTGGCTTGTGACAAAGTTTATACTCTATACAGTAAGACTGAGTTGGTTATGTGTCGAGCCGCTGATCATGGCTATAGGCCTGATCTGTTTACTATGAAATGTTATGATAAAGGCATTAGGCCTGATGTATTTATTGAGAAAAGCATATTTTAAAATCAATAGGCATTTATGGGTAAATTGTCTTTACTCTATATTAAAGCCTACTGATTGGTCTTTTGTTGCATTGAACCTCACAGATCACTGTAGTAGGCAATATTTTGGTCTTGGTTACCCCATGTGACAAACCATAGATACAGAAGGTTTGCTATGTGAGAATCGTTAAGCCTTCTTAGGAGAAATAGTAACTTGCTTTGCCAACTGTAATTTTGTATCCCTTTCTAGTTTTTTGATTGAGTTTCTGATGGTTGCCTTGTGGAAAAGCTTGCGCTCAAAACTGTAGGCCTGAGTTGGTTATGGTGTCAAACTATATATCTGATTGGTGCACTGGCAAACGTTGTGTCCGATGCCATACGTCTGTTCTAATTATTATTAAACGTTATGACAAAGGCAGTTGATCTAGCTTATTAACTGTGTAAAGCATTTGTTAAAGCCGTTAAACCTTTAGCAGTTGATTGTTATCAGATTTTATTACAGGCTATAGACAAGTATTTTGTTTACATGAAATCTCACTGATTACCCTAGTAGCCAAGGATTTCGGCGTTGGCAACCCCCTCTGACCAACCCTGGAGGTTTTCAGGTCGCTGAATCTTGTTAGACCTTGTTGAGAGGGCTTGTATATTATTTTACAAACTGTTTTTATAATTTTTTAACTGCATGCTTGATGGTTGCCAGTTTATGTGCTCTTGAGTAAGCCGGTGTTGGACAGAGTGTAAAGCCAATGTTAAAGAGTAAATGCTTCATCGGTTCATTGGGAAAAGTCATGCCATATTGCATAGGTTTGATCTGTTTATTATGAAACATTATGACAAAACCAGTAGGCCTGACCTGCTTATTGTGAAATGCATCTGTTAAAGACCATAGGTTTTTATGGATGGACTATTATTACACTGTGCAAAAGCCTGTAGGCAGGTATTTTGTTAATTGGAATTTCACAGATTCCCTTGGTAGGCAAGGTTGTTGGTGTTGGCTACCCTCTCTCACAAACAATGGGTGTAGACGATTTGCACTGAGAATCCTCGCTAAGCCCTGCATAGAGAGATAGCACTTTGCTGTGCTGACTGTAACTCTGCATGCATTTGCAATTTTATGACGGTGTGCCTGATAGTTGCCCTTTGGGAAAGCTTACGCTCAGTGCAGTAGGCCTGAATTGGGTATGGTGACAAGACAATAATAACAGTTATAGGCTTGATTGGTGTGCAGTAAAATGTTATTCCAGATGCCATAGGTTTGGCCTGTTTATTATGAAATGTTATTACAAAGGCAGTATACCTGGCTTATTTATTGTGAAAAGACGATGGTGAAGCAAATAGGCCTCTAATAGTATATTTTTATCACACTAGGTTACACTAGGTTACAGGCCATAGAAAGGTATTTTGTTACATGTAATCTCACAGACGACCATGGTATGCAATTGTTTTGATCTTGTTCACCCGCTCTGCCAAACCATGGGAGTAGAATTTCACTGTGATGATTCTTGTTAGGTCCTATCGAGAGGGGTTGTATATTGTTTTGCCTGCTCTAATTTTACACATATTTGTAATTTTATAAATGTATGCCTGGTGTTTGCCAGTGATAGAGTGTGGATATCTGAACCTCAATCTCTTAGTGAAATCATCCAAAAACATCCCCATTAGTCATATGGACCTTTGCTAGTCGATTTGAAGTATTGTGAGAGAGCTGACGTCAGATATACATTGCTTTCTTTGTGAAACCAATGTGGGCTCCACAATAAAAACCAAAAATTAGTATTTCAACCATTAAGATTTAAAAGATATAGCAACACAGTATGGAGACCAAGATGTTCCAGTAAGTTAAGTCGTAATAAAATGAGATACAAAAGAGTAACAGCTACAATGCAGAGGAAATAAATTGTCGCTATCATGTGTTCCATTAAGAAACTTTCCTTTTCTACTCTAAACCTAAACTAGAACAAAATGAGCTCTAAAGGGATGCCTAAAGTGGATGTATAGAGCGTGTCAGCATAGTTTGAATCTTCAGTAGAAGTTTGAAAAAAAGGAAAGAGTGTTCAGCATGAAGCCTTACACTCCATGAAACAAGCCCAGCAGAGTGAGAGAGGTCTGATCCCTCTCAAAGTCAGGATGAAGTCTGCCTAACTAACATTGAAACACCAGTTAAAAATTCAAACAACTGTTTCCAGAACATCCATATCTCATTCACACTAGTGAGAGCCAATCCTAGGACCGCATTTGAGAGGATTCACATACTCCCTAAGTTCCCAGCTCCACATAATGAGATACGCATTTTTTGACCTTGGTTGTTGCATCCTCCTGGTACACTGTGGACAGAAGGCTTTCTTTCACCATCATTGCTCCATGTTCGTTGCCAACTTTTCTCTCCCAGGCCTCACTATCAGTGTCTATTGCATAAAAAGCCCTTATCTAGCTAAGAAGAAGCACAATAACACACCTGCAGCTGAGAGAAAGCAGAATACTTGGCAGAATTAAAGCAACCGATTTCAGCTAAGGCCTAATGTCTATCTAAGTTAGCTTGAGAATCAAAATGGATGAATATTACAGTATTATAAATCAGTGGAAATAAGCCATTATTATCAAAAGTGAATACGTAATTAATTTGTTTACATCAGTTTATTAATTCACTTAATATAGTTTATAGGTGACCTCCTTAGTGACCATAATGGTTGCATACTATTAATTAATTTAAATGTACCACACATGTTAATGAGGTTTAACCTCACTTGGATATAAATGTTGTATATGAGTGCATAAATGCATATACATGACGTATGTAGTGCGGAGCCAAGATTACAATACTCCAACCTAGGATAGCCATCACAACATCACATGAATCTTTCTCTTGAGAATAGCTCAAAGTTTAGTTGTCCTCAGCATCTTATACCTATTGTTTTCCAGGAGCGTCATATCATCATAAATCCTACACTGTCTTTCCTCCAATTCTACATACCTTCTCTTTCTCTTGATCCACTTTCCATGTTCCTCCTGTTTCTTTGATCTCGTACTTGTCCCCTTTAAAAATGACAAACAGACAAATCACGCAAATGGCAATGATTTTGATAGGACTAAATATAGCACCACAGAGTTCCCAGGTACCCAAACCAACTGCCTACAGCAGCAAATCTCTTTCCAATTGCTTCCCAATCACCTATAGCTTCCAACGGTCCAAAATCCTCTTTCAAATCAGTAATGTTCTTAATTAACTTCTTTATTTCCTCACTCTTGTCCTATATATAGGTGCAACATTGTCGAAACTTTAACATCTTGCAGACCCTACCCTCCTTCGCAAGAATGATTTCTAATGTAAGGCGGTTTTGTAGAACCATAGACCAAATAGCTATCATCTCAGTATCTACAGCTAACTGTGATCCAGCTATACAAGTAGCAAATTTATCCACTATAGAAGAAAACATTCTAGTCTTAAGATCATTCAAAATTACCCCAACAGCAGGGATCAGTGCACCAAAAATATCTCCTGCTATTTCAGAAGCACTAGTATTATGTTTTGGCCTAACAGGAGATCCCCAAGGTCTACAATATTTTCAGAAAAACTATAACTAAAGAGCAAGTGCCATACAAATTCCTAGGCATCAAAAAATAAGCATAAGCTCTGCACCCATAATAAACTCCAGGGATAACAAGATCCTTCCCTCCCATAATTTGCTCCATGTTTCCTCCCAATTCAAAGATGTGCTCACAATATCTCTTTCCCATAAGTTTGGTGAGGAGTACAGTCCTACCTCAATGTACGCATAACTTGCCTATATATTGGCAGTCTAAAGACAGTGTTGGTTGAACCCCCAATTCTTTATGCTCAAGTTCTTCCATGGCCCACTTATTCTTCCCTAGATCTTATCCGGTTTTCTTCCTTTCCTCAATAACCCTTCTTCTATCTTCCAACTTATTCCTCTATAAACATCTTCTCAACATTAGTCAGAGAAGAGGTCAAATTCCGCCTATGTGCATAGGCAGTGTCAAGCTTCTTCACAGGCTGAAAGAAACTCCAAACAGGGCCCAACTCTTTAGCATTTGGATGTGGATTCAAATGCTTGTATATGGGGACTTCGAAGAAAACCAAATCACAATTCGAACAGTAATATACAAAATGACCTCATCTATATAAAAGACTAAACAAAATACTACTGGAAATGCCATAAGTGATAGGAATATGGTGGTACGTGATACCCTCAGCAACTGAGGTAGGTAACTGTGTATAAATATAGCAACCTATAGCCTCCATAGTGTCAATGTATTCATAAAGCAATCTAAAGTAAACATTGGTAGAGAAATCTCCCTTCGAAGAATTTGTGCTTCACAGCTTAAAATTAAACGTATGTTAATTCCCTACAGCAGAAGCAGTGGTGCTAGAGATTGGTCTAGAGTTAGATCTAATGGAGCTTGAAGGAGTTATTGAGTTTAATCCTACAACCAAATAACTAGTGCTACAACAATCATTATTAATATTCCAGGCACTATTAATCTACACCTACTGGGGTTGTTGGTTTCCATAACTTCTCTAAAATCAAACCATTTGAGCAGAAATAGCAGCAAACAGATTCTCCTGTAGGGTTCTACTTGAGCAAATGGCAAAACCAAGTTCAGTAATGAAACGTGATTAAATTATTTACAACAATCTTCATGAGTCAACCCAACCCCTGCTCTGTCTTCTACTAAATTGACACCCTTAGCAGCCTCAGGCCTAGGAAATCGTCTTAATTATTTAAACAAAGTTCCTCAAATTGCACAGTTCAAATGAAATGTCCAAGTTCAGTTCGGAAATCAAGCAATGACACAGTAACATTCCACAATGAATTCAAATTCATTCCTTCATAAGTAGAGAGCAACAAGTCATTTTGGGCGTGCTGGAAATGCTGCCAAAACTCTTTTCAGGTCTCTGTACCACTCTCTGGACACAGGTGGATCAACACAAGCTCCTCAGCTCAGTAACTCAAAGGATATAGCTCAAACTTTTCTCTCCCAGACCTCACTATCAGTGCCTAATAAAAAACAATAAGCCTTTTTCTAGCTAACGAGAAGCACAATAACATACCAGCAGAGGAGAGAAAACAGCATACTTGGCAGAATTAAAGCAAATGATTTCAGCTAAGGCCTAATGTCAAGCTAAGTTAGCTCAATAATCAAAATGGATGCACATTACAGAATTATAAATAAGTGGAAACAAGCAATTATTATCAAAGATGAATGCATAATATGTTTACATCAGTTTATTTATCCAGCTAATATTTTTGTAGATTACGTCTTTAGTGACCATAATGATTATATTCTATTCATTCTTTTAAATGTACCACGCATATTAATGAGATTAAACCACACTTGGATATAAATGTCATATATGAATTCATAAATATACATACATAATATGCGTAGGGCGGAGCCAAGATTACGCTGCTCTATGCAGCCTAAGTACACTTCAGTAGGCCTAGGTCATATGTAGTTTTAAGCCATGTGTAAAGACTACAGGCCTTATTGATTCAATGGGAAAAGTTATGTCAGATTCCTTGAATGCACTACTGAATATGAATGTCATGGTACAAGAATATCATGAATAAAATATTGAGCATCAAAATATCAGAAGGTAAGCACATATAGAAGAAGTTTAGATTTATGATTCCTAACTCCATATCTATATAACCTGAAGATATATATTGTCAAGAGACAAATATGTGGAGTTAGGTATAGAAAATCTATTCTTAGACTTTGTTAAACTCTGTGGGCAGGTATCTTGTTACATGGAATTTCGCAGATTACTGTAGTAGACAAGAGTTTTTGTGTTGGTGACCCACCCGAAAAACAATAGGGATAGACGATTTGCACTATGGTAATCATTATTAGGCTCTATTTGTAGGGATTTTATATTGTTTTGACAACAGTATTTTGTACATATTTGTAATTTTTATGCCATATCTGATAGTTGCCTTGTGGGAAGGCTTATGACCAGATCAGTAGGTTAAGGTTGGTTATGGTGACAGGGAATTGATAAAAGTTATAGGTCTGTTTGTTTATAAAGATAAAGTATGATAAAGTCAATAGGCTGGACATATTGATTGTGAAAAGCATATGTTAACCCCTTCGGTGCTTATGATGAGCTGGACTCGTCATGGCACACAGTGCTCGTGTGCTCATGACGAGTCCAGCTCGTCATAAGACCACCCACGGGGGAAGCGCTGGCGCTCCCCCCGTGGGAATCCGATCGTCGGGTTTTTTTGAGGGAAGGCAGGGGAAGGACTTCCCCTGCCTCCCCGCCCCCCGCCCTCCCATCAATGACGTCAGCGCGCGGCGCGCTGACATCATTGAGGGTTTCCCTTTCTTCCCCGACGCGCTGGAAGCCATTTGCTTCCAGCGCGACGGGGAAATAAGGTGAGTTTTGGCTCGGGGAGGGGGGTTTGATTCTAAAAGAGACATCGAGGGAAAGGAAAGGGTTTTCCTTTCCCCCGATGCCTCTTTTGTGCATTCCTGCTGCACGATCATGTGATCGTGCAGCAGGAATACCCACGAGGGCGCAATTCGTGAGCGTGGAGATGTGCCTTCTCTCCATTTACACCCTGAAAAGTTAGCTGTAATCCTTGATGGAGGTCTTTGCATCCTTGAATTTCTCGAGCGCAATGCTCGTGTAGTTCCTGTGACCAGGAGGTTCCTTCTCCTCGTCTGCCGCTGCGATCCTGCTCTGACCCTTTATAAACAAGAGGCATGTGAACGGGCCTAGAAGCCCCACTCGTTTGGCCCCGCCACACATACACTAGCGGTATGCATCGTATGCCCGCCCTTCCCCCACTATGATGGACAGCTTACTCAAAGGATCCCGGTGCTTTCGGCGCGGTGGCAAAGTTACAGACACACAGGTCACTGGAGACAATTGTTCTGGTCCTTTACGCAGCTGTAGTGTAGGAAAGGCACTATACATTTACCCAACGAGGTAGCACTTACTGATTAGCCAGTAGAAAGTACTCCAGTTGAGTAGAGGTATTGCACAAAACGGTGGCATCTTCGTGGATAAATATGCAGGGCAGATGTGCCTTCTCTCCATTTCCAACGTGAAAAGTTAGCTGTAATCCTTGATGGAGGTCTTTGCATCCTTCATTTTCTCGAGCGCAATTCTCGTGTAGAATTCGTGAGCGTGGAGATGTGCATTCTCTCCATTTACACCCTGAAAAGTTAGCTGTAATCCTTGATGGAGGTCTTTGCATCCTTGAATTTCTCGAGCGCAATGCTCGTGTAGTTCCTGTGACCATGAGGTTCCTTCTCCTCGTCTGCCGCTGAGATCCTGCTCTGACCCTTTATAAACAAGAGGCATGTGAACGGGCCTAGAAGCCCCGCTCGTTTGGCCCCGCCACACATACACTAGCGGTATGCAACGTATGCCCGCCCTTTCCCCACTATGATGGACAGCTTACTCAAAGGACCCCGGCGCTTTCGGCGCGGTGGCAAAGTTACAGACACACAGGTCACTGGAGACAATTCTTCTGGTCCTTTACGCAGCTGTAGTGTAGGAAAGGCACTATACATTTACCCAACGAGGTAGCACTTACTGATTAGCCAGTAGAAAGTACTCCAGTTGAGTAGAGGTATTGCACAAAACGGTGGCATCTTCGTGGATAAATATGCAGGGCAGATGTGCCTTCTCTCCATTTCCAACGTGAAAAGTTAGCTGTAATCCTTGATGGAGGTCTTTGCATCCTTCATTTTCTCGAGCGCAATTCTCGTGTAGAATTCGTGAGCGTGGAGATGTGCCTTCTCTCCATTTACACCCTGAAAAGTTAGCTGTAATCCTTGATGGAGGTCTTTGCATCCTTGAATTTCTCGAGCGCAATGCTCGTATAGTTCCTGTGACCAGGAGGTTCCTTCTCCTCGTCTGCCGCTGAGATCCTGCTCTGACCCTTTATAAACAAGAGGCATGTGAACGGGCCTAGAAGCCCCGCTCGTTTGGCCCCGCCACACATACACTAGCGGTATGCAACGTATGCCCGCCCTTTCCCCACTATGATGGACAGCTTACTCAAAGGACCCCGGCGCTTTGGGCGCGGTGGCAAAGTTACAGACACACAGGTCACTGGAGACAATTCTTCTGGTCCTTTACGCAGCTGTAGTGTAGGAAAGGCACTATACATTTACCCAACGAGGTAGCACTTACTGATTAGCCAGTAGAAAGTACTCCAGTTGAGTAGAGGTATTGCACAAAACGGTGGCATCTTCGTGGATAAATATGCAGGGCAGATGTGCCTTCTCTCCATTTCCAACGTGAAAAGTTAGCTGTAATCCTTGATGGAGGTCTTTGCATCCTTCATTTTCTCGAGCGCAATTCTCGTGTAGAATTCGTGAGCGTGGAGATGTGCCTTCTCTCCATTTACACCCTGAAAAGTTAGCTGTAATCCTTGATGGAGGTCTTTGCATCCTTGAATTTCTCGAGCGCAATGCTCGTGTAGTTCCTGTGACCATGAGGTTCCTTCTCCTCGTCTGCCGCTGAGATCCTGCTCTGACCCTTTATAAACAAGAGGCATGTGAACGGGCCTAGAAGCCCCGCTCGTTTGGCCCCGCCACACATACACTAGCGGTATGCAACGTATGCCCGCCCTTTCCCCACTATGATGGACAGCTTACTCAAAGGACCCCGGCGCTTTCGGCGCGGTGGCAAAGTTACAGACACACAGGTCACTGGAGACAATTCTTCTGGTCCTTTACGCAGCTGTAGTGTAGGAAAGGCACTATACATTTACCCAACGAGGTAGCACTTACTGATTAGCCAGTAGAAAGTACTCCAGTTGAGCAGAGGTATTGCACAAAACGGTGGCATCTTCGTGGATAAATATGCAGGGCAGATGTGCCTTCTCTCCATTTACACCCTGAAAAGTTAGCTGTAATCCTTGATGGAGGTCTTTGCATCCTTCATTTTCTCGAGCGCAATTCTCGTGTAGAATTCGTGAGCGTGGAGATGTGCCTTCTCTCCATTTACACCCTGAAAAGTTAGCTGTAATCCTTGATGGAGGTCTTTGCATCCTTGAATTTCTCGAGCGCAATGCTCGTGTAGTTCCTGTGACCAGGAGGTTCCTTCTCCTCGTCTGCCGCTGAGATCCTGCTCTGACCCTTTATAAACAAGAGGCATGTGAACGGGCCTAGAAGCCCCGCTCGTTTGGCCCCGCCACACATACACTAGCGGTATGCAACGTATGCCCGCCCTTTCCCCACTATGATGGACAGCTTACTCAAAGGACCCCGGCGCTTTGGGCGCGGTGGCAAAGTTACAGACACACAGGTCACTGGAGACAATTCTTCTGGTCCTTTACGCAGCTGTAGTGTAGGAAAGGCACTATACATTTACCCAACGAGGTAGCACCTCCTGATTAGCCAGTAGAAAGTACTCCAGTTGAGTAGAGGTATTGCACAAAACGGTGGCATCTTCGTGGATAAATATGCAGGGCAGATGTGCCTTCTCTCCATTTACACCCTGAAAAGTTAGCTGTAATCCTTGATGGAGGTCTTTGCATCCTTGAATTTCTCGAGCGCAATGCTCGTGTAGTTCCTGTGACCAGGAGGTTCCTTCTCCTCGTCTGCCGCTGAGATCCTGCTCTGACCCTTTATCCCCTTCGGTGCTTATGACGAGCTGGACTCGTCATGGCACACAGTGCTCGTGACGAGTCCAGCTCGTCATAAGACCACCCACGGGGGAAGCGCTGGCGCTCCCCCCGTGGGAATCTGATCGTTAGGTTTTTTTTGGGGGGAGGCAGGGGAAGGGCTTCCCCCCGCCCCATCAATGACGTCAGCGCGCGAGGTGCGCTGACATCATTGAGGGTTTCCCTTTCTTCCCCGACGCGCTGGAAGCCATTTGCTTCCAGCGCGTCGGGGAAATCAGGTGAGGTTTGGCTCGGGGAGGGGGGGGTTTGTATCAAAAGAGGCATCGAGGGAAAGGAAAGGGTTTTCCTTTCCCCCGATGCCTCTTTTGTGCATTCCTGCTGCACGATCATGTGATCGTGCAGCAGGAATGCCCACTAGGCACCAGGGTTTTTTTTAATTTTTGTGTTGGGGAGTGGCCAAAAGGGCAAGGGTTGCTCCCCTTTTACGGGTGTGAATATTTTATTTATACTGTTAGGCCCACCTACCCCTTAGCTTGGCTGGTGGATTGTGTGTGGACTGGTGCATTATTTGCATATGTGATTGTAATGTTTTTTTTCCTCCTTTTTATTCTAGTGTAAAGCTTTTGATTCCTGTTTGCGGTTTCGGCAGTTGTGGTTCTGCAGTTTTGCGTAATTGCATTTATTTGGTAAGAAAAATATTTTTGTTGTGTGTACTCCAAATGAGTATTATTGTCATGCATGAATGAATTTTTTTGTAAGTGGTGCCATAATGGCAGCATATTTGTTAGTGTTCAGAGCATGAAATTCTTTGCGATGTTTTGCATTGTCTTATGTGTAATTTTTTTCTTCTTCTTTTTTAGTGGGATATTGTTGATCCTTACTGTGTCTGTGCAGAGTAGGTGGTGGTGAGTCTAGCTGCTTCTGTCACGTGAGTGGTATAGTGTTGGAGTATATAGGTCTTTGTGATAAAGCTACATTTTGTTTATTTCTTTTTTTTTACAAAGGGTTTGTTGTTGTTGACTTGTTTGACAAGTAACCTTTATTAGTAAGCATTATGGCTAGCCGTAGAATTACTGCTCAGCAGGTGGTTGGTTTGCTTCTTGAATCTTCCTCTGAGCAGGATTATGAGACTGACAGTGCGTCTGAGGGAGAGGAGGGAGGGGAAGATTCAGGCAGTGAGTTTTCTCTCCACATGGAATCATCGGATGATGAAGGTACTCTCAGTGCAGATGAAGTGCCTGATTTAGAGGAGGATACTACTGTGCCGATGGTGCAAGAGGCATCTGGATTGCAGCCTGGGGCTGCTAGGCTTCCTACTGGAAGTGCTGGACTCTGGGTTGATCCAAACATGGTGCAGCCGGTGTTGCCTGCCTTTAGTGGTTATGCAGGGTGTAGAGTGGATTGTGAACATTATTTGCCTATACAGTATTTTCAGTTGTTTATGGATGATGTATTTTTGGGTGAGATTGTTGAGCAGACTAATTTGTATGCTGAACAGTTTTTGAGGGACAACAGTGCCAGACTTAGGCCCCATTCTAGAGCTACCCGGTGGAGTCCCACAAATCTGGAAGAGATGAAGAAGTTTTTGGGTTTGACTTTTTTGATGGGTTTGATAAGGAAGCCGTCCATGGGTTCATATTGGTCTACCAGTCCCTTGATGGCAACGGCCATATTTCCTGCAGTTATGACTCGTGATCGGTATTTACTTTTGCTTCGGATGCTGCATTTTGTTGATAATGGTTTGGCGTTGCCACGAGATCACCCTGAATGTGACCGTCTTTTTAAGATTCGGCCTGTTCTTGATCACTTTGTAGATCGATTTTCAGAGATCTATACTCCAGGGAAAGAAATATCTATTGATGAGTCTTTGGTGCTGTTCAAGGGCCGTTTGGTTTTTAGGCAGTACATTCCTAGCAAGAGGGCACGCTATGGAATTAAGCTGTATATGTTGTCTGAGAGTAGGACAGGATATGTTTTTAATTTGCGTGTGTACACTGGTAGGGATTCCACTATTGACCCCCCTGGTTGTCCGTCCACTTTAGTAGGAGTTTCAGAGAAAATTGTGTGGGAACTTGCTAGAGGACTGTTTAACAGAGGCCACCATTTGTACCTTGATAACTTCTACACTGCTGTGCAATTGTTTAAGGAATTGTTCAAAGTGGACACTTTTGCTTGTGGCACAATCCGCTCTAACCGTAAAGGTTATCCAAAAGAGCTTGTTTGCAAAAAACTTCAGAGGGGACAGTGCAGTGCCTTGCGTAGTGAGGAACTGCTAGCTGTGAAATTTGTGGACAGGAGGGATGTGTACATGCTGACTACCATCCATGATGAGAGTACTTCACCTGTGGCTGTTTGGGGTCAGATTGCTGAAGTGCGCAAACCTGTGTGCATTTTAGACTACAATAAGCACATGGGTGGTGTTGATAGAGTAGATCAGAGGTTGGAACCTTACACTGCTATTCGTAAGTCTTACATTTGGTATAAGAAGTTGGCCATCCATCTCTTCAATTTAGCAACTTTCAATGCTTTTGTTGTGTTCAAGGAGTGTTCTCCTGCGTCAAAGTTGACTTTTGTTCAGTTTCAGGAGTCTGTCATAGGCAGCCTTGTTGTTGTGGAACAGGCAAGTGTTCCTAGAGTTGGAGTGGTGGAGGATGTGGCTCGATTGAAAGATCGCCACTTTCCTGATCACATTCCTCCTACACTCTCAAAAGACTTTCCCACTAGGAGATGTAGAGTCTGTTGGCGAAGAGGTACGCGGAAGGAGACTCGTATGTACTGCCCTGAGTGTCCTTCTAACCCTGGGCTGTGTGTGCCTGCTTGTTATAGAGCGTACCACAAGCAAAAGAATTATTGGGAGCAACCATGAGTGGTAAAGTGAACTGCCTGGTCTGTAATGTTTAAGAATTGTTGTTCTGTTTCAAGGTTGGCATTAGTGCAATGTTTCTGATTTTGTGTTAGTAGATTTGTATCTATTTGCAATTTGTTTGTGTTTTCTTTTTTGTATAAAAAAATCCTAAATGTGATGGTGGTGTGTGTAGGCTGGTGCTTGGCTGGCGGTGTGCGTGGAGTGGCGCTCGGCTGGCAGTGTGTGAGTAGTGACTTGCTGCTGGTCACTACACACACTGCTAGCCGAGCGACACTCCACGCAATCCATCAGCTTGTGTGGTTGCTGTGTTAGGAATGTGGGCGTGTGAAAGTGATGGGCCCTTGAATGGCGCTGTCTGCTGGTGTGAGTGTTGTAATGTGATGGGCCCGCGGCTGGTGGTGTGAATGGTTTTGTATTTGTCACACGTATGAAAGGTGTATGAATGGCCTGTAAAGAGGTTGGTGCCTTGTCGTGGCTTTACAGCTCACGAGCTGTGAGTCAATGGTTCAGTTTCTCGTCCTTTCAATTATTAACAGTGCATTTCATTTTTGTGAAATCACTTGTTAATACAATTGTATATACTGAACCATCACTCACCCTCGTGCCAAATCCAACCAGTATGTGTGTGTGTGCTTGAGGATTAGATGGCTGTGCAGTAATATTTTTTTTTTGTCTTTCTCAAGCAGGGTGTACCTTGGCCCTTTTTGTGAATGTTGTAATGTGTTTGTTTCGTGCCTGGGGGTGTGAATGGTCTTGTGTGTATCACGTTTGAAAGGTGTGTGAATGGCCTGTAAAGCGGTTGGGGCCTTGACGTGGCTTTACAGCTCACGAGCTGCGAGTCACTGGTTCCGTTTTTTGTCCTTTCAATTATTGACAGTGCATTTCATTTTTGTGAAATCTCTTGTTAATAAAATTGTATATACTGAACCATCACTTGCCCTCGTGCCAAATCCAACCAGTATGTGTGTGTGCTTGAGGAATAGATGGCTGTGCAGTAATCTTTGTCTTTTTAGTCTGTCTGCCAAGGTGTACATTCCGTCTAAGAATAACCTACCAACTGTAGATATTGTCGTAAACGAAACACCCATGGGAGTACATGGTGATATCTCTCTTGTGGATCCCAACAAGTTATGGTACCCACAATGTCCTGCAAACCTCAAAATGTCTGTCACATTTTCCTTGCAATATTGTGCCAAAATTTTCACGCTGCAGAAATAAACAACACATTATCTCATTATGACCTGGTTTTGCAAGGGGGGTCACCTGGGTTTTTGGCCCGGGGCTCGGCGGCCACATAGGGAAACCTACCAAACCCACACATTTCTGAAAAGTAGACACCCGGGGGCTTCCAGGGAGGTATGGCTTGCGTGGATCCCCCAACGTTTCCTTACCCAGAATCCCCTGCAAACCTCACTTTTAGCTGAAAAAATCACTTTTTTCACACATTTTTGTGTGGGAAAGTGTGGCATCACTGGCCTCACACAAATTTCCTACCACCCAGCGTTCCCCCAGGTCTCCCGATAAAAATGGTGCCTCACTTGTGTGGGAGGCCCAAGTACCCGCGACAGGCAAGGGCCCACAACGTAGTGAGGCGACCTCAAAATGGCCTTTCACAAAACCACCTGGTTTTGCAAGGGGAGTCACCTGGGTTTTTGGCCCTGTGCTCGGCGGCCATCTAGGGAAACCTACCAAACCCACACATTTCTGAAAAGTAGACACCCGGGGGCTTCCAGGGAGGTATGGCTTGCGTGGATCCCCCAACGTTTCCTTACCCAGAATCCCCTGCAAACCTCACTTTTAGCTGAAAAAATCACTTTTTTCACACATTTTTGTGTGGGAAAGTGTGGCATCACTGGCCTCACACAAATTTCCTACCACCCAGCGTTCCCCCAGGTCTCCCGATAAAAATGGTGCCTCACTTGTGTGGGAGGCCCAAGTACCCGCGACAGGCAAGGGCCCACAACGTAGTGAGGCGACCTCAAAATGGCCTTTCACAAAACCACCTGGTTTTGCAAGGGGAGTCACCTGGGTTTTTGGCCCTGTGCTCGGCGGCCATCTAGGAAACCTACCAAACCCACACATTTCTGAAAAGTAGACACCCGGGGGCTTCCAGGGAGGTATGGCTTGCGTGGATCCCCCAACGTTTCCTTACCCAGAATCCCCTGCAAACCTCACTTTTAGCTGAAAAAATCACTTTTTTCACACATTTTTGTGTGGGAAAGTGTGGCATCACTGGCCTCACACAAATTTCCTACCACCCAGCGTTCCCCCAGGTCTCCCGATAAAAATGGTGCCTCACTTGTGTGGGAGGCCCAAGTACCCGCGACAGGCAAGGGCCCACAACGTAGTGAGGCGACCTCAAAATGGCCTTTCACAAAACCACCTGGTTTTGCAAGGGGGGTCACCTGGGTTTTTGGCCCTGTGCTCGGCGGCCATCTAGGGAAACCTACCAAACCCACACATTTCTGAAAAGTAGACACCCGGGGGCTTCCAGGGAGGTATGGCTTGCGTGGATCCCCCAACGTTTCCTTACCCAGAATCCCCTGCAAACCTCACTTTTAGCTGAAAAAATCACTTTTTTCACACATTTTTGTGTGGGAAAGTGTGGCATCACTGGCCTCACACAAATTTCCTACCACCCAGCGTTCCCCCAGGTCTCCCGATAAAAATGGTGCCTCACTTGTGTGGGAGGCCCAAGTACCCGCGACAGGCAAGGGCCCACAACGTAGTGAGGCGACCTCAAAATGGCCTTTCACAAAACCACCTGGTTTTGCAAGGGGGTCACCTGGGTTTTTGGCCCTGTGCTCGGCGGCCATCTAGGGAAACCTACCAAACCCACACATTTCTGAAAAGTAGACACCCGGGGCTTCCAAGGAGGTATGGCTTGCGTGGATCCCCCAACGTTTCCTTACCCAGAATCCCCTGCAAACCTCACTTTTAGCTGAAAAAATCACTTTTTTCACACATTTTTGTGTGGGAAAGTGTGGCATCACTGGCCTCACACAAATGTCCTACCACCCAGCGTTCCCCCAGGTCTCCCGATAAAAATGGTGCCTCACTTGTGTGGGAGGCCCAAGTACCCGCGACAGGCAAGGGCCAAAACATTTTTGATAGGCAATGTTGATGTTGCCTCAAAACGTTTTGTGTCCTTGCCTGTCGCTGGTACTTGGGCCTCCCACACAAGTGAGGCACCATTTTTATCGGGAGACCTGGAGGAATGCTGGGTGGTAGGAAATTTGTGTGAGGCCAGTGATGCCACGCTTTCCACACAAAAATGTGTGAAAAAAGTGATTTGTTCAGCTAAAATTGAGGTTTGCAAGGGATTCTGGGTAAGGAACCGTTGGGGGATCCACGCAAGCCATACCTCCTGGAAGCCCCGGTGTCTACTTTTCAGAAATGTGTGGGTTTGGTAGGTTTACCTAGATGGCCACCGAGCACGGGGCCAAAACCCAGCTGATCCCTTGCAAAACCAGGTGGTTTTGAGATAGGCAATTTTGAGGTCGCCTCACTACGTTGTGGGCCCTTGCCTGTCGCTGGTACTTGGGCCTCCCACACAAGTGAGGCACCATTTTTATCGGGAGACCTGGGGGAACGCTGGGTGGTAGGAAATTTGTGTGAGGCCAGTGATGCCACACTTTCCCATACACAAATGTGTGAAAAAGTGATTTTTTCAGCTAAAATTGAAGTTTGCAAGGGATTCTGGGTAAGGAAACGTTGGGGGATCCACGCAAGCCATACCTCCCTGGAAGCCCCCGGGTGTCTACTTTTCAGAAATGTGTGGGTTTGGTAGGTTTACCTAGATGGCCGCCGAGCACGGGGCCAAAACCCAGGTGACTCCTTGCAAAACCAGGTGGTTTTGAGATAGGCAATTTTGAGGTCGCCTCACTACGTTGTGGGCCCTTGCCTGTCGCGGGTACTTGGGCCTCCCACACAAGTGAGGCACCATTTTTATCGGGAGACCTGGGGGAACGCTGGGTGGTAGGAAATTTGTGTGAGGCCAGTGATGCCACACTTTCCCACACACAAATGTGTGAAAAAAGAGATTTTTTTCAGCTAAAATTGAGGTTTGCAAGGGATTCTGGGTAAGGAAACGTTGGGGGATCCACGCAAGCCATACCTCCCTGGAAGCCCCCGGGTGTCTACTTTTCAGAAATGTGTGGGTTTGGTGGGTTTCCCTAGATGGCCGCCGAGCACAGGGCCAAAAACCCAGGTGACCCCCCTTGCAAAACCAGGTGGTTTTGTGAAAGGCCATTTTGAGGTCGCCTCACTACGTTGTGGGCCCTTGCCTGTCGCGGGTACTTGGGCCTCCCACACAAGTGAGGCACCATTTTTATCGGGAGACCTGGGGGAACGCTGGGTGGTAGGAAATTTGTGTGAGGCCAGTGATGCCACACTTTCCCACACACAAATGCGTGAAAAAGTGATTTTTTCAGCTAAAATTGAGGTTTGCAAGGGATTCTGGGTAAGGAAACGTTGGGGGATCCACGCAAGCCATACCTCCCTGGAAGCCCCGGGTGTCTACTTTTCAGAAATGTGTGGGTTTGGTAGGTTTCCCTAGATGGCCGCCGAGCACAGGGCCAAAAACCCAGGTGACCCCCTTGCAAAACCAGGTGGTTTTGTGAAGGCCATTTTGAGGTCGCCTCACTACGTTGTGGGCCCTTGCCTGTCGCGGGTACTTGGGCCTCCCACACAAGTGAGGCACCATTTTTATCGGGAGACCTGGGGGAACGCTGGGTGGTAGGAAATTTGTGTGAGGCCAGTGATGCCACACTTTCCCACACACAAATGTGTGAAAAAGTGATTTTTTCAGCTAAAATTGAGGTTTGCAGGGGATTCTGGGTAAGGAAACGTTGGGGGATCCACGCAAGCCATACCTCCCTGGAAGCCCCCGGGTGTCTACTTTTCAGAAATGTGTGGGTTTGCTAGGTTTCCCTAGGTGCCGGCAGAGGTAGGGTTCAAAAACTACAGCTAGGCACTTTGCCAAAAAAGGGTCATTTTTCACTGCGAAATTGAGGTGTGACCGCGTTGCGTTTTGCGCCGTTTCCTGTCGCAGGCACTAGGCCGACCCACACAAGTGAGGTACCATTTTTCTCGTAAGACTTTGGGGAACGCGGGGTGGGTGGAAATTTGTGGATCCACGCAGATTCCAGAACTTTCCACCACAGAAATGTGGGGAAAATGTGTTTTTTTTGACAATTGTTTATGTTTGCAAGGGATTCTGGGTAACAGAACCTGGTGGGAGGCAGTCAAGTCACCCCATCCTGGATTCCCCTGGGTGTCTAGTTTTCAAAAATGTATAGGTTTGCTAGGTTTCCCTAGGTGCCGGCAGAGGTAGGGTTCAAAAACTACAGCTAGGCACTTTGCCAAAAAAGGGTCATTTTTCACTGCGAAATTGAGGTGTGACCGCGTTGCGTTTTGCGCCATTTCCTGTCGCAGGCACTAGGCCGACCCACACAAGTGAGGTACCATTTTTCTCGTAAGACTTTGGGGAACGCGGGGTGGGTGGAAATTTGTGGATCCACGCAGATTCCAGAACTTTCCACCACAGAAATGTGTGGAAAATGTGTTTTTTTGGACAATTGTTATGTTTGCAAGGGATTCTGGGTAACAGAACCTGGTGGGAGGCAGTCAAGTCACCCCATCCTGGATTCCCCTGGGTGTCTAGTTTTCAAAAATGTATAGGTTTGCTAGGTTTCCCTAGGTGCCGGCAGAGGTAGGGTTCAAAAACTACAGCAAGGCACTTTGCCAAAAAAGGGTCATTTTTCACTGCGAAATTGAGGTGTGACCACGTTGCGTTTTGCGCCGTTTCCTGTCGCAGGCACTAGGCCGACCCACACAAGTGAGGTACCATTTTTCTCGTAAGACTTTGGGGAACGCGGGGTGGGTGGAAATTTGTGGATCCACGCAGATTCCAGAACTTTCCACCACAGAAATGTGGAGAAAATGTGTTTTTTTTGACAATTTTTTATGTTTGCAAGGGATTCTGGGTAACAGAACCTGGTGGGAGGCAGTCAAGTCACCCCATCCTGGATTCCCCTGGGTGTCTAGTTTTCAAAAATGTATAGGTTTGCTAGGTTTCCCTAGGTGCCAGCAGAGGTAGGGTTCAAAAACTACAGCTAGGCACTTTGCCAAAAAAGGGTCATTTTTCACTGCGAAATTGAGGTGTGACCGCGTTGCGTTTTGCGCCGTTTCCTGTCGCAGGCACTAGGCCGACCCACACAAGTGAGGTACCATTTTTCTCGTAAGACTTTGGGGAACGCGGGGTGGGTGGAAATTTGTGGATCCACGCAGATTCCAGAACTTTCCACCACAGAAATGTGTGGAAAATGTGTTTTTTGGACAATTTTTTATGTTTGCAAGGGATTCTGGGTAACAGAACCTGGTGGGAGGCAGTCAAGTCACCCCATCCTGGATTCCCCTGGGTGTCTAGTTTTCAAAAATGTATAGGTTTGCTAGGTTTCCCTAGGTGCCGGCAGAGGTAGGGTTCAAAAACTACAGCAAGGCACTTTGCCAAAAAAGGGTCATTTTTCACTGCGAAATTGAGGTGTGACCACGTTGCGTTTTGCGCCGTTTCCTGTCGCAGGCACTAGGCCGACCCACACAAGTGAGGTACCATTTTTCTCGTAAGACTTTGGGGAACGCGGGGTGGGTGGAAATTTGTGGATCCACGCAGATTCCAGAACTTTCCACCACAGAAATGTGGGGAAAATGTGGTTTTTTTGACAATTTTTTATGTTTGCAAGGGATTCTGGGTAACAGAACCTGGTGGGAGGCAGTCAAGTCACCCCATCCTGGATTCCCCTGGGTGTCTAGTTTTCAAAAATGTATAGGTTTGCTAGGTTTCCCTAGGTGCCGGCAGAGGTAGGGTTCAAAAACTACAGCTAGGCACTTTGCCAAAAAAGGGTCATTTTTCACTGCGAAATTGAGGTGTGACCACGTTGCGTTTTGCGCCATTTCCTGTCGCAGGCACTAGGCCGACCCACACAAGTGAGGTACCATTTTTCTCGTAAGACTTTGGGGAACGCGGGGTGGGTGGAAATTTGTGGATCCACGCAGATTCCAGAACTTTCCACCACAGAAATGTGTGGAAAATGTGTTTTTTTGGACAATTATTTATGTTTGCAAGGGATTCTGGGTAACAGAACCTGGTGGGAGGCAGTCAAGTCACCCCATCCTGGATTCCCCTGGGTGTCTAGTTTTCAAAAATGTATAGGTTTGCTAGGTTTCCCTAGGTGCCGGCAGAGGTAGGGTTCAAAAACTACAGCAAGGCACTTTGCCAAAAAAGGGTCATTTTTCACTGCGAAATTGAGGTGTGACCACGTTGCGTTTTGCGCCGTTTCCTGTCGCAGGCACTAGGCCGACCCACACAAGTGAGGTACCATTTTTCTCGTAAGACTTTGGGGAACGCGGGGTGGGTGGAAATTTGTGGATCCACGCAGATTCCAGAACTTTCCACCACAGAAATGTGGGGAAAATGTGTTTTTTTGGACAATTTTTTATGTTTGCAAGGGATTCTGGGTAACAGAACCTGGTGGGAGGCAGTCAAGTCACCCCATCCTGGATTCCCCTGGGTGTCTAGTTTTCAAAAATGTATAGGTTTGCTAGGTTTCCCTAGGTGCCGGCAGAGGTAGGGTTCAAAAACTACAGCTAGGCACTTTGCCAGAAAAGGGTCATTTTTCACTGCGAAATTGAGGTGTGACCACGTTGCGTTTTGCGCCGTTTCCTGTCGCAGGCACTAGGCCGACCCACACAAGTGAGGTACCATTTTTCTCGTAAGACTTTGGGGAACGCGGGGTGGGTGGAAATTTGTGGATCCACGCAGATTCCAGAACTTTCCACCACAGAAATGTGGGGAAAATGTGTTTTTTTGACAATTTTTTATGTTTGCAAGGGATTCTGGGTAACAGAACCTGGTGGGAGGCAGTCAAGTCACCCCATCCTGGATTCCCCTGGGTGTCTAGTTTTCAAAAATGTATAGGTTTGCTAGGTTTCCCTAGGTGCCGGCAGAGCTAGGGTTCAAAAACTACAGCTAGGCACTTTGCCAAAAAAGGGTCATTTTTCACTGCGAAATTGAGGTGTGACCACGTTGCGTTTTGCGCCGTTTCCTGTCGCAGGCACTAGGCCGACCCACACAAGTGAGGTACCATTTTTCTCGTAAGACTTTGGGGAACGCGGGGTGGGTGGAAATTTGTGGATCCACGCAGATTCCAGAACTTTCCACCACAGAAATGTGGGGAAAATGTGGTTTTTTGGACAATTTTTTATGTTTGCAAGGGATTCTGGGTAACAGAACCTGGTGGGAGGCAGTCAAGTCACCCCATCCTGGATTCCCCTGGGTGTCTAGTTTTCAAAAATGTATAGGTTTGCTAGGTTTCCCTAGGTGCCGGCAGAGGTAGGGTTCAAAAACTACAGCTAGGCACTTTGCCAAAAAAGGGTCATTTTTCACTGCGAAATTGAGGTGTGACCGCATTGCGTTTTGCGCCGTTTCCTGTCGCAGGCACTAGGCCGACCCACACAAGTGAGGTACCATTTTTCTCGTAAGACTTTGGGGAACGCGGGGTGGGTGGAAATTTGTGGATCCACGCAGATTCCAGAACTTTCCACCACAGAAATGTGTGGAAAATGTGGTTTTTTGACAATTTTTTATGTTTGCAAGGGATTCTGGGTAACAGAACCTGGTGGGAGGCAGTCAAGTCACCCCATCCTGGATTCCCCTGGGTGTCTAGTTTTCAAAAATGTATAGGTTTGCTAGGTTTCCCTAGGTGCCGGCAGAGGTAGGGTTCAAAAACTACAGCTAGGCACTTTGCCAAAAAAGGGTCATTTTTCACTGCGAAATTGAGGTGTGACCACGTTGCGTTTTGCGCCGTTTCCTGTCGCAGGCACTAGGCCGACCCACACAAGTGAGGTACCATTTTTCTCGTAAGACTTTGGGGAACGCGGGGTGGGTGGAAATTTGTGGATCCACGCAGATTCCAGAACTTTCCACCACAGAAATGTGTGGAAAATGTGTTTTTTTGGACAATTTTTTATGTTTGCAAGGGATTCTGGGTAACAGAACCTGGTGGGAGGCAGTCAAGTCACCCCATCCTGGATTCCCCTGGGTGTCTAGTTTTCAAAAATGTATAGGTTTGCTAGGTTTCCCTAGGTGCCGGCAGAGGTAGGGTTCAAAAACTACAGCAAGGCACTTTGCCAAAAAAGGGTCATTTTTCACTGCGAAATTGAGGTGTGACCACGTTGCGTTTTGCGCCGTTTCCTGTCGCAGGCACTAGGCCGACCCACACAAGTGAGGTACCATTTTTCTCGTAAGACTTTGGGGAACGCGGGGTGGGTGGAAATTTGTGGATCCACGCAGATTCCAGAACTTTCCACCACAGAAATGTGGGGAAAATGTGGTTTTTTTGACAATTTTTTATGTTTGCAAGGGATTCTGGGTAACAGAACCTGGTGGGTGGCAGTCAAGTCACCCCATCCTGGATTCCCCTGGGTGTCTAGTTTTCAAAAATGTATAGGTTTGCTAGGTTTCCCTAGGTGCCGGCAGAGGTAGGGTTCAAAAACTACAGCAAGGCACTCTGCCAAAAAAGGGTCATTTTTCACTGCGAAATTGAGGTGTGACCACGTTGCGTTTTGCGCCGTTTCCTGTCGCAGGCACTAGGCCGACCCACACAAGTGAGGTACCATTTTTCTCGTAAGACTTTGGGGAACGCGGGGTGGGTGGAAATTTGTGGATCCACGCAGATTCCAAAACTTTCCACCACAGAAATGTGTGGAAAATGTGTTTTTTTGGACAATTTTTTATGTTTGCAAGGGATTCTGGGTAACAGAACCTGGTGGGTGGCAGTCAAGTCACCCCATCCTGGATTCCCCTGGGTGTCTAGTTTTCAAAAATGTATAGGTTTGCTAGGTTTCCCTAGGTGCCGGCAGAGGTAGGGTTAAAAACTTACAGCAAGGCACTTTGCCAGAAAAGGGTCATTTTTCACTGCGAAATTGAGGTGTGACCACGTTGCGTTTTGCGCCGTTTCCTGTCGCAGGCACTAGGCCGACCCACACAAGTGAGGTACCATTTTTCTCGTAAGACTTTGGGGAACGCGGGGTGGGTGGAAATTTGTGGATCCACGCAGATTCCAGAACTTTCCACCACAGAAATGTGGGGAAAATGTGGTTTTTTGGACAATTTTTTATGTTTGCAAGGGATTCTGGGTAACAGAACCTGGTGGGAGGCAGTCAAGTCACCCCATCCTGGATTCCCCTGGGTGTCTAGTTTTCAAAAATGTATAGGTTTGCTAGGTTTCCCTAGGTGCCGGCAGAGCTAGGGTTCAAAAACTACAGCTAGGCACTTTGCCAAAAAAGGGTCATTTTTCACTGCGAAATTGAGGTGTGACCACGTTGCATTTTGCGCCGTTTCCTGTCGCAGGCACTAGGCCGACCCACACAAGTGAGGTACCATTTTTCTCATAAGACTTTGGGGAACGCGGGGTGGGTGGAAATTTGTGGATCCACGCAGATTCCAGAACTTTCCACCACAGAAATGTGGGGAAAATGTGGTTTTTTTGACAATGTTTTATGTTTGCAAGGGATTCTGGGTAACAGAACCTGGTGGGAGGCAGTCAAGTCACCCCATCCTGGATTCCCCTGGGTGTCTAGTTTTCAAAAATGTATAGGTTTGCTAGGTTTCCCTAGGTGCCGGCAGGGGTAGGGTTCAAAAACTACAGCTAGGCACTTTGCCAAAAAAGGGTCATTTTTCACTGCGAAATTGAGGTGTGACCGCGTTGCGTTTTGCGCCATTTCCTGTCGCAGGCACTAGGACGACCCACACAAGTGAGGTACCATTTTTCTCTTAAGACTTTGGGGAACGCGGGGAGGGTGGAAATTTGTGGATCCACGCAGATTCCAGAACTTTCCACCACAGAAATGTGGGGAAAATGTGTTTTTTGGACAATTTTTTATGTTTGCAAGGGATTCTGGGTAACAGAACCTGGTGGGAGGCAGTCAAGTCACCCCATCCTGGATTCCCCTGGGTGTCTAGTTTTCAAAAATGTATAGGTTTGCTAGGTTTCCCTAGGTGCCGGCAGAGGTAGGGTTCAAAAACTACAGCAAGGCACTTTGCCAAAAAAGGGTCATTTTTCACTGCGAAATTGAGGTGTGACCACGTTGCGTTTTGCGCCGTTTCCTGTCGCAGGAACTAGGCCGACCCACACAAGTGAGGTACCATTTTTCTCGTAAGACTTTGGGGAACGCGGGGTGGGTAGAAATTTGTGGATCCACGCAGATTCCAGAACTTTCCACCACAGAAATGTGGGGAAAATGTGGTTTTTTTGACAATTTTTTATGTTTGCAAGGGATTCTGGGTAACAGAACCTGGTGGGTGGCAGTCAAGTCACCCCATCCTGGATTCCCCTGGGTGTCTAGTTTTCAAAAATGTATAGGTTTGCTAGGTTTCCCTAGGTGCCGGCAGAGGTAGGGTTCAAAAACTACAGCAAGGCACTCTGCCAAAAAAGGGTCATTTTTCACTGCGAAATTGAGGTGTGACCACGTTGCGTTTTGCGCCGTTTCCTGTCGCAGGCACTAGGCCGACCCACACAAGTGAGGTACCATTTTTCTCGTAAGACTTTGGGGAACGCGCGGTGGGTAGAAATTTGTGGATCCACGCAGATTCCAGAACTTTCCACCACAGAAATGTGGGGAAAATGTGGTTTTTTTGACAATTTTTTATGTTTGCAAGGGATTCTGGGTAACAGAACCTGGTGGGAGGCAGTCAAGTCACCCCATGCTGGATTCCCCTGGGTGTCTAGTTTTCAAAAATGTATAGGTTTGCTAGGTTTCCCTAGGTGCCGGCAGAGGTAGGGTTCAAAAACTACAGCAAGGCACTTTGCCAAAAAAGGGTCATTTTTCACTGCGAAATTGAGGTGTGACCGCGTTGCGTTTTGCGCCGTTTCCTGTCGCAGGCACTAGGCCGACCCACACAAGTGAGGTACCATTTTTCTCGTAAGACTTTGGGGAACGCGGGGTGGGTGGAAATTTGTGGATCCACGCAGATTCCAGAACTTTCCACCACAGAAATGTGTGGAAAATGTGTTTTTTGGACAATTTTTATGTTTGCAAGGGATTCTGGGTAACAGAACCTGGTGGGAGGCAGTCAAGTCACCCCATCCTGGATTCCCCTGGGTGTCTAGTTATCAAAAATGTATAGGTTTGCTAGGTTTCCCTAGGTGCCGGCAGAGGTAGGGTTCAAAACTTACAGCAAGGCACTTTGCCAGAAAAGGGTCATTTTTCACTGCGAAATTGAGGTGTGACCACGTTGCGTTTTGCGCCGTTTCCTGTCGCAGGCACTAGGCCGACCCACACAAGTGAGGTACCATTTTTCTCGTAAGACTTTGGGGAACGCGGGGTGGGTGGAAATTTGTGGATCCACGCAGATTCCAGAACTTTCCACCACAGAAATGTGGGGAAAATGTGGTTTTTTTGACAATTTTTTATGTTTGCAAGGGATTCTGGGTAACAGAACCTGGTGGGAGGCAGTCAAGTCACCCCATCCTGGATTCCCCTGGGTGTCTAGTTTTCAAAAATGTATAGGTTTGCTAGGTTTCCCTAGGTGCCGGCAGAGGTAGGGTTCAAAAACTACAGCTAGGCACTTTGCCAAAAAAGGGTCATTTTTCACTGCGAAATTGAGGTGTGACCGCGTTGCGTTTTGCGCCATTTCCTGTCGCAGGCACTAGGCCGACCCACACAAGTGAGGTACCATTTTTCTCGTAAGACTTTGGGGAACGCGGGGTGGGTGGAAATTTGTGGATCCACGCAGATTCCAGAACTTTCCACCACAGAAATGTGTGGAAAATGTGTTTTTTGGACAATTTTTTATGTTTGCAAGGGATTCTGGGTAACAGAACCTGGTGGGAGGCAGTCAAGTCACCCCATCCTGGATTCCCCTGGGTGTCTAGTTTTCAAAAATGTATAGGTTTGCTAGGTTTCCCTAGGTGCCGGCAGAGGTAGGGTTCAAAAACTACAGCAAGGCACTTTGCCAAAAAAGGGTCATTTTTCACTGCGAAATTGAGGTGTGACCACGTTGCGTTTTGCGCCGTTTCCTGTCGCAGGCACTAGGCCGACCCACACAAGTGAGGTACCATTTTTCTCGTAAGACTTTGGGGAACGCGGGGTGGGTGGAAATTTGTGGATCCACGCAGATTCCAGAACTTTCCACCACAGAAATGTGGGGAAAATGTGGTTTTTTTGACAATTTTTTATGTTTGCAAGGGATTCTGGGTAACAGAACCTGGTGGGAGGCAGTCAAGTCACCCCATCCTGGATTCCCCTGGGTGTCTAGTTTTCAAAAATGTATAGGTTTGCTAGGTTTCTCTAGGTGCCGGCAGAGGTAGGGTTCAAAAACTACAGCTAGGCACTTTGCCAAAAAAGGGTCATTTTTCACTGCGAAATTGAGGTGTGACCGCGTTGCGTTTTGCGCCATTTCCTGTCGCAGGCACTAGGCCGACCCACACAAGTGAGGTACCATTTTTCTTGTAAGACTTTGGGGAACGCGGGGTGGGTGGAAATGTGTGGATCCACGCAGATTCCAGAACTTTCCACCACAGAAATGTGTGGAAAATGTGTTTTTTTGGACAATGTTTTATGTTTGCAAGCGATTCTGGGTAACAGAACCTGGTGGGAGGCAGTCAAGTCACCCCATCCTGGATTCTCCTGGGTGTCTAGTTTTCAAAAATGTATAGGTTTGCTAGGTTTCCCTAGGTGCCGGCAGAGGTAGGGTTCAAAAACTACAGCAAGGCACTTTGCCAAAAAAGGGTCATTTTTCACTGCGAAATTGAGGTGTGACCACGTTGCGTTTTGCGCCGTTTCCTGTCGCAGGCACTAGGCCGACCCACACAAGTGAGGTACCATTTTTCTCGTAAGACTTTGGGGAACGCGGGGTGGGTGGAAATTTGTGGATCCACGCAGATTCCAGAACTTTCCACCACAGAAATGTGTGGAAAATGTGTTTTTTGGACAATTGTTTATGTTTGCAAGGGATTCTGGGTAACAGAACCTGGTGGGAGGCAGTCAAGTCACCCCATCCTGGATTCCCCTGGGTGTCTAGTTTTCAAAAATGTATAGGTTTGCTAGGTTTCCCTAGGTGCCGGCAGAGGTAGGGTTCAAAAACTACAGCAAGGCACTTTGCCAAAAAAGGGTCATTTTTCACTGCGAAATTGAGGTGTGACCACGTTGCGTTTTGCGCCGTTTCCTGTCGCAGGCACTAGGCCGACCCACACAAGTGAGGTACCATTTTTCTCGTAAGACTTTGGGGAACGCGGGGTGGGTGGAAATTTGTGGATCCACGCAGATTCCAGAACTTTCCACCACAGAAATGTGTGGAAAATGTGTTTTTTTGGACAATTTTTTATGTTTGCAAGGGATTCTGGGTAACAGAACCTGGTGGGAGGCAGTCAAGTCACCCCATCCTGGATTCCCCTGGGTGTCTAGTTTTCAAAAATGTATAGGTTTGCTAGGTTTCCCTAGGTGCCGGCAGAGCTAGGGTTCAAAAACTACAGCTAGGCACTTTGCCAAAAAAGGGTCATTTTTCACTGCGAAATTGAGGTGTGACCACGTTGCGTTTTGCGCCGTTTCCTGTCGCAGGCACTAGGCCGACCCACACAAGTGAGGTACCATTTTTCTCGTAAGACTTTGGGGAACGCGGGGTGGGTGGAAATTTGTGGATCCACGCAGATTCCAGAACTTTCCACCACAGAAATGTGGGGAAAATGTGGTTTTTTGGACAATTTTTTATGTTTGCAAGGGATTCTGGGTAACAGAACCTGGTGGGAGGCAGTCAAGTCACCCCATCCTGGATTCCCCTGGGTGTCTAGTTTTCAAAAATGTATAGGTTTGCTAGGTTTCCCTAGGTGCCGGCAGAGCTAGGGTTCAAAAACTACAGCTAGGCACTTTGCCAAAAAAGGGTCATTTTTCACTGCGAAATTGAGGTGTGACCACGTTGCGTTTTGCGCCGTTTCCTGTCGCAGGCACTAGGCCGACCCACACAAGTGAGGTACCATTTTTCTCGTAAGACTTTGGGGGACGCGGGGTGGGTGGAAATTTGTGGATCCACGCAGATTCCAGAACTTTCCACCACAGAAATGTGGGGAAAATGTGGTTTTTTGGACAATTTTTTATGTTTGCAAGGGATTCTGGGTAACAGAACCTGGTGGGAGGCAGTCAAGTCACCCCATCCTGGATTCCCCTGGGTGTCTAGTTTTCAAAAATGTATAGGTTTGCTAGGTTTCCCTAGGTGCCGGCAGAGGTAGGGTTCAAAAACTACAGCAAGGCACTCTGCCAAAAAAGGGTCATTTTTCACTGCGAAATTGAGGTGTGACCACGTTGCGTTTTGCGCCGTTTCCTGTCGCAGGCACTAGGCCGACCCACACAAGTGAGGTACCATTTTTCTCGTAAGACTTTGGGGAACGCGGGGTGGGTGGAAATTTGTGGATCCACGCAGATTCCAGAACTTTCCACCACAGAAATGTGTGGAAAATGTGTTTTTTTGGACAATTTTTTATGTTTGCAAGGGATTCTGGGTAACAGAACCTGGTGGGAGGCAGTCAAGTCACCCCATCCTGGATTCCCCTGGGTGTCTAGTTTTCAAAAATGTATAGGTTTGCTAGGTTTCCCTAGGTGCCGGCAGAGGTAGGGTTCAAAAACTACAGCAAGGCACTTTGCCAAAAAAGGGTCATTTTTCACTGCGAAATTGAGGTGTGACCACGTTGCGTTTTGCGCCGTTTCCTGTCGCAGGCACTAGGCCGACCCACACAAGTGAGGTACCATTTTTCTCGTAAGACTTTGGGGAACGCGGGGTGGGTGGAAATTTGTGGATCCACGCAGATTCCAGAACTTTCCACCACAGAAATGTGGGGAAAATGTGGTTTTTTGGACAATTATTTATGTTTGCAAGGGATTCTGGGTAACAGAACCTGGTGGGAGGCAGTCAAGTCACCCCATCCTGGATTCCCCTGGGTGTCTAGTTTTCAAAAATGTATAGGTTTGCTAGGTTTCCCTAGGTGCCGGCAGAGGTAGGGTTCAAAAACTACAGCTAGGCACTTTGCCAAAAAAGGGTCATTTTTCACTGCGAAATTGAGGTGTGACCACGTTGCGTTTTGCGCCGTTTCCTGTCGCAGGCACTAGGCCGACCCACACAAGTGAGGTACCATTTTTCTCGTAAGACTTTGGGGAACGCGGGGTGGGTGGAAATTTGTGGATCCACGCAGATTCCAGAACTTTCCACCACAGAAATGTGGGGAAAATGTGTTTTTTTGGACAATTTTTTATGTTTGCAAGGGATTCTGGGTAACAGAACCTGGTGGGAGGCAGTCAAGTCACCCCATCCTGGATTCCCCTGGGTGTCTAGTTTTCAAAAATGTATAGGTTTGCTAGGTTTCCCTAGGTGCCGGCAGAGGTAGGGTTCAAAAACTACAGCTAGGCACTTTGCCAGAAAAGGGTCATTTTTCACTGCGAAATTGAGGTGTGACCACGTTGCGTTTTGCGCCGTTTCCTGTCGCAGGCACTAGGCCGACCCACACAAGTGAGGTACCATTTTTCTCGTAAGACTTTGGGGAACGCGGGGTGGGTGGAAATTTGTGGATCCACGCAGATTCCAGAACTTTCCACCACAGAAATGTGGGGAAAATGTGGTTTTTTTGGACAATTTTTTATGTTTGCAAGGGATTCTGGGTAACAGAACCTGGTGAGAGGCAGTCAAGTCACCCCATCCTGGATTCCCCTGGGTGTCTAGTTTTCAAAAATGTATAGGTTTGCTAGGTTTCCCTAGGTGCCGGCAGAGCTAGGGTTCAAAAACTACAGCTAGGCACTTTGCCAAAAAAGGGTCATTTTTCACTGCGAAATTGAGGTGTGACCACGTTGCGTTTTGCGCCGTTTCCTGTCGCAGGCACTAGGCCGACCCACACAAGTGAGGTACCATTTTTCTCGTAAGACTTTGGGGAACGCGGGGTGGGTGGAAATTTGTGGATCCACGCAGATTCCAGAACTTTCCACCACAGAAATGTGGGGAAAATGTGGTTTTTTTGACAATTTTTTATGTTTGCAAGGGATTCTGGGTAACAGAACCTGGTGGGAGGCAGTCAAGTCACCCCATCCTGGATTCCCCTGGGTGTCTAGTTTTCAAAAATGTATAGGTTTGCTAGGTTTCCCTAGGTGCCGGCAGAGGTAGGGTTCAAAAACTACAGCTAGGCACTTTGCCAAAAAAGGGTCATTTTTCACTGCGAAATTGAGGTGTGACCGCGTTGCGTTTTGCGCCGTTTCCTGTCGCAGGCACTAGGCCGACCCACACAAGTGAGGTACCATTTTTCTCGTAAGACTTTGGGGAACGCGGGGTGGGTGGAAATTTGTGGATCCACGCAGATTCCAGAACTTTCCACCACAGAAATGTGTGGAAAATGTGTTTTTTGGACAATTTTTTATGTTTGCAAGGGATTCTGGGTAACAGAACCTGGTGGGAGGCAGTCAAGTCACCCCATCCTGGATTCCCCTGGGTGTCTAGTTTTCAAAAATGTATAGGTTTGCTAGGTTTCCCTAGGTGCCGGCAGAGCTAGGGTTCAAAAACTACAGCTAGGCACTTTGCCAAAAAAGGGTCATTTTTCACTGCGAAATTGAGGTGTGACCACGTTGCGTTTTGCGCCGTTTCCTGTCGCAGGCACTAGGCCGACCCACACAAGTGAGGTACCATTTTTCTCGTAAGACTTTGGGGAACGCGGGGTGGGTGGAAATTTGTGGATCCACGCAGATTCCAGAACTTTCCACCACAGAAATGTGGGGAAAATGTGGTTTTTTTGACAATTTTTTATGTTTGCAAGGGATTCTGGGTAACAGAACCTGGTGGGAGGCAGTCAAGTCACCCCATCCTGGATTCCCTGGGTGTCTAGTTTTCAAAAATGTATAGGTTTGCTAGGTTTCCCTAGGTGCCGGCAGAGGTAGGGTTCAAAAACTACAGCAAGGCACTTTGCCAAAAAAGGGTCATTTTTCACTGCGAAATTGAGGTGTGACCGCGTTGCGTTTTGCGCCGTTTCCTGTCGCAGGCACTAGGCCGACCCACACAAGTGAGGTACCATTTTTCTCGTAAGACTTTGGGGAACGCGGGGTGGGTAGAAATTTGTGGATCCACGCAGATTCCAGAACTTTCCACCACAGAAATGTGTGGAAAATGTGTTTTTTTGGACAATTTTTTATGTTTGCAAGGGATTCTGGGTAACAGAACCTGGTGGGAGGCAGTCAAGTCACCCCATCCTGGATTCCCCTGGGTGTCTAGTTATCAAAAATGTATAGGTTTGCTAGGTTTCCCTAGGTGCCGGCAGAGGTAGGGTTCAAAACTTACAGCAAGGCACTTTGCCAGAAAAGGGTCATTTTTCACTGCGAAATTGAGGTGTGACCACGTTGTGTTTTGCGCCGTTTCCTGTCGCAGGCACTAGGCCGACCCACACAAGTGAGGTACCATTTTTCTCGTAAGACTTTGGGGAACGCGGGGTGGGTGGAAATTTGTGGATCCACGCAGATTCCAGAACTTTCCACCACAGAAATGTGGGGAAAATGTGGTTTTTTTGACAATTTTTTATGTTTGCAAGGGATTCTGGGTAACAGAACCTGGTGGGAGGCAGTCAAGTCACCCCATCCTGGATTCCCCTGGGTGTCTAGTTTTCAAAAATGTATAGGTTTGCTAGGTTTCCCTAGGTGCCGGCAGAGCTAGGGTTCAAAAACTACAGCTAGGCACTTTGCCAAAAAAGGGTCATTTTTCATTGTGAAATTGAGGTACGTCCACGTTGCGTTTTGTGCCATTTCCTGTCGTAGGCACTAGGGCTACCCACACAAGTGAGGTACCATTTTTATCGGGAGACTTAGGGTAACACAGAATTATAGAGCAACTGTTATTACCTATTGACTTTCGATGCATTTCTGCCTTCCAAATGAAAGACAATGTGTAAAAAATAAGTCATTTTGAAAAATGACCTATAATTCTCATGCTAGTATGGGTACTCCCAATTTCGGAAATGTGCAAATACCTACTGTTTCTAAAATCTACATTTTGTTCCCATTTCAGAAATACATAGGTGTCTTTCATAACAATTTGTCCATGTATACATTTTCCCAAAATAATTGCTATATACCCGGTACTTAAAAAAAATAATTGCAAGATGTTGCTCAATTATTGGCTCTGGGTTCGTCGGGTTCTTGGTGAACCTACAAGTCCTATATATCCGCACAACCAGAAAGGTCCAGCGGATATAACGGTATATTGCCTTCAAATAGCTGTCATAATTAGAAGAAGTTACAGGTGAAAACGTTGACACAAATGGCTGTTTTTTTCAACTAATTTTCAATTTTTCCTTTATTTAACTGTTAGTTTCTATAAGGAAAACTTTAAGGATCTACACAAATGACCCCTTGCTGAATTCAGAATTTTGTCTACTTTTCATAAATATATGGCTTTCCAGGATACATTATTGGTTTCATACCCATTTCTACCATTAACTGGAAGGAGGTTGAAAGCACAAAAAATAGCAAAAATAGGCTATGTCCCAGAAAAATGCCAAAACTGTGTAAAAAGTTGGTTTTCTGACAAAAGTCTGCTTGTCCCTGAAAGCTGGGAAGATGGTGATTTCATCCCCACAACCCCTTTTTTGATGCCATTTGCAGGGAAAAATCAAGACGCTTTCATCTGTAGCCCTTTTTTTGCCTTTTTCCAAAAAAACCCAACATTTAGCTGTATTTTGACTAATTTCTGGGTCCCCTCCAGGGGAATCCACAAACCCTGGGTACCTTTAGAATCCCCATGATGTTAGAAAAAAGGACGCAAATTTGGCATGGATACCTTATGTGGTCAAAAAGTTACAGGGGCCTAAGCGCGCACTACCCCAAATAGCCAAAAAAAGGCTTAGCACAGGAGGGGAAAAGGCCTAGCAGCGAAGGGGTTAAGCAGCCATTTTAACACACACTGCGCAGAAGCAAAGTTTTCCCTCCAAGCAAAGAAAGACGTCATACCACGTGATATGGTTGACACATGCGCAATGGAATTCCCGCGCTTTAGCGGCCATTTTGGATTAGACAAGCACTACTTATTAGTTCAAACACATAGGCAAGCTTCACTTGGATAGTGTTCATGTATGCATTTATTAGTAAAGACATTACAAAGTTTAATTAATTAATACTGTGAGAGTATTGCTTACAAGCAAGTCTCATTCTGAGTTCTTGCTCCATCAATCCCCTCTCTGATGGCGTTTCTGAGCCATCAAAATTTAGCTTCACCTTTACACTTTCTATTTTTATCATCTCCTTTCAGTTTCTTGTATAATTCACTTTTCAGATCTTCTAATTCAATTTCATCAAACTTTCGTTTCTTCCCTTTTTCTGTCACTCTATACGTCTCATTCTTTCTACAACATTTGCACCATATTATTATTGACAATACTATTATTGCTATCCCTACTAAGGGTACTAATATTTGACCTAAAAGTCCTTTTCCTACATTAGCAAACCAGGTACCAATTGACGTAATGCTATTTGTCAATCTTTCCCATACACTATCAACTTCCAGTGGTTTTAGTTCATTCTCAAGTTTCGTTATATTCTTTATATATGTTCCAATTTCTGCACTTTTGTCAGGAATATACGTGCAACAATGTTTTGTTTTCAATAATTTACAGACTCCGCCCTCTTTTGCTAATATTATATCAAGAGCAAGTCGATTTTGCATAACCATAAATCTAATCGCAACCATCTCCGCATTAATCATTAGAAACCCTCCAGCAGTATCCGTTGATAAACGATCCACTACTGTAGATAATTTACATATTTTCCTTGAGTTCAGAATTATTCCCACTGAAGGTATCAATGCACCAAATATGTCACCTACAATTTCAGAAAAACTAGCTCTTTTACTACGTGTTAATTCACTATTATTTTCATTGCTCCCAGTGTTTCTTTTTACGTGGTATACCTTTGGAAAAACTATTCCAAAATAACAACTTCCATACCACCGTGCAGGAAGCCTAAAGTAAGCTTTATTCCCACATACATAATAGATTCCAGGAAAAACTGAATCTGTTCCTCCTTTTAGTCCCCAGCCTCCAAGAATTAAGAAATTATGTTCACATTCACTGGTACCGATGAAAATATTGTTATAATCAGTCTTTAACCTATGTAGACAAATGTTCCCTGTCTTTACAAAATCCAGAGCCATAGCAGCTTGAGCCTTGCCAGGTGTGTAAATACCCTCTTTCTCAGCCCAAGGTGGCAGATGAGCCTTATGCTCAGACGCTTTCTTTTGAAAATCTTGTCTTCTATTTTCTACCAAATTCAAAAATATATTTTCTTCTTCATGTAACGAACATGTTAGATTGCTTCTATGTGCATGTGTTATATCTATCGACTTCATTGTTAGGAACATTTCTCCCATAAATTGTGCATCTTGACTACTAAGCACTGGGTTCATATTCTTTCGAATCGGAACCTCAGAAAATATCACATCTATATCTGAATAATAATACTGAAGTCTCCCTGTTTTATAAAATAAACTAGTTAATACACTACATGATAGCCAGTTAATGGCAAATGATGGTATGTTAACCCTTCTGCTACTGATTCAGGTAACTTCATACAGACATAACAATCACTAACTTCCATTATATCTACATACTGAAACAATAATTTAGTGAAAACATTTAAACTAGTATCGTTATCTGTTATCACATGATGAAACTCTGGTTCATCTTCTGCTTCTAATTTTACTCTATCACCTTTCAAGTTATCTATCCTTCCCTTAGTTTCGTTGTTAATCTTTTTATCCATTATCATAAGGTAAGGAATTGCTACAATCACAACTAACCACACTATAAGCACCACTACCAGACTACATATGCATATAGCACAGCATCTTTTACAACATTTCCGTTTCGGTCTCCCAGAAACTCTGTCGTCAGGCATTTTTGACAAGGAAGATTTCTCTTCTTATCTTTTTCTTTCAAGACTTTAACGTTATCAAGGTGGCTTTATTTCTTTCTCATAAGTCAGTTCTGCACTTGTTCTTTCGTCACCACTTTCACTTGACTCTGAACTCTCGTAGTCTTCAAGGATTATATAAGTCCAATCAGGTCCTTTAAACTTATTGTTCACAAGTTTCAGTCTTTTGCTTTTTCGTTTTTCAGTTCCACTTGCTTGTCCAGTTAAGCTTGTTACTTCATTTACTTGTTCCGGATCGTCACTCCTGGTTTCTATATGGTATTTCACTCTTTTAATGACACTAGGCCAATGATCACCTTTTCTGGCTTTCTTTGTTTGCACTGTCTCTTCACCTCTTATTTCTTTTCCAAAAGTTCTTTTATTTTCAAGCTGTTGTACAATTTGTTTTTCTTCGTTTTCAGTTTCTTCTTCTATTTGTTCTTGTTCAGGTCTTATTGATTTTTCTTCAGTTGCTTCAATGTGAGTTTCTACTAACTGACCCTGTTCAGGATTTACGTCTTCATGCTTGAGGTTTTCGTGATTTTCTTCTCCCTGAACGTATTTTTCTAGTTCTAACTGGTTCTGATCAGGGCTTATTGCACTTTGTACTTCTGCAGCCTGACCGCGTTCTTCTAAACCTGTCTGTCCCTGCTCAAATTTTGTTGTTTCGTTGTCGATTTGAGCCCAATTTCCTCTCCCTATCTGGTCCTGCTCAGGTTCTCTTATCGTTTCATTTTCCTCTTCCTGAGCTGCTTCTTCTTCACCTATCTGGTCCTCCCTAATTTCTTCTAATTTTGCTTGGCTTCTTGTTCTGTTGTAAACTTCTGGTATATCAACCACTGGTATCCAGTCCTGACTTGTGCTCGGTTGTTCTTCAGCTACTCTCGAATCTCTCACCTGGGATTCTTCAGCTGGCCAACCTTCAGTTTCCTCAGTTATTGATGCTGGCTGAGGATCTTGTCCTTCAGGATCTGGCACCCTTTTGGTGTGGCTTACATGAATCCAATTAGGCAATCCTGCACATTTCACTGCTGTGTTCATAACTAGTATAACCTGACAAGGTTCGCCCCACCTGGGTGATAAACACGTTTCTCTGGTGTGATGCTTCACAACCACCCAGTCTCCGGGGTTTAGATCATGCTCTTATTCAGGCTGCCTGGAAACTGCGTCTTCTCCAACCTGGTGAGAGACAGAACGCACTAGGTCAGCCAATCCTTTTCAATAATCTAGAACCATATCATCAGTTATGTTCAGCAGTTTATTTGTAGGTACATGTGCTTGTCTCATTGCTCTTCCCATGATTATTTCATGCAGACTCAATCCGGTATTTCTATCAGGAATGCTTCTAAATCCCATTAAAACAAGAGGCAATGCATCTGGCCAATCTAGCGATGTTGATGCACACATCTTTGACAGTCTTGATTTTATTGTGCCATTCATTTGTTCAACCACTCCAGAAGCCTCTGGGCGGTACGCACAGTGCAATTTCTGTTCAATTTGGAATGCTTCACAGATTATTCGAATTACATTGTTATTGAAGTGACTTCCTCTATCTGATTCCAAAGTTACTGGGAAACCGAACCTAGGAATGAGTTCTCGTAACGACAGTTTTGCGACTGTAATGCTGTCATTCCTTCTGGTAGGGTAAGCCTCCACCCACCTTGAAAACAGACACACTATGACAAGTACATATTTAAGTCCTTTACATTGTGGTAACTGTATGAAATCTAGCTGCAATCTCACAAAGGGACCTTCAGCTTTACCAATTTTTCCCAATCCAATTACTGTTCTCCTTCCTGGATTATTCATTTGGCAAGTTAGACACCTTTGGCAAAGACTCTCTGCTGCAGCCCTAAACTTTGGATTATACTAACTTTGTCTGAAAAGTCTAATCATGGCATCTCTCCCTACATGTGTGTCTCCATGATACATTCTGGCCATTTGTGAAATCAGACAGTCGGGCATGACTGGTCTGCCGTCTGTGTATACCCATACATCATCATCTGTTCTTCGGGTACATCCTATTTTAATCCAAACATCTCTTTCACTCTCCTCAGCATCGTCTTGCAGTCTTTTCACATCATTCCATGTTTCAGGTGGTGCACATAGCATAAGTTGGCAGCTGATTCCCATCCTTTCAACCTTTTTATTTACTGCCAACCTGTTTTTGGCACAGTGTTGAGCCACTAGATCTGCGTATCTGTTACCGACAACCACCCAGTCATCTCCTGACTGATGTGCGGCACATTTCACCACTGCCAATTCTTTTGGTGATTGTATTGCTTCCAATAATTCTTTTACAAACTGTCCATTTTTGATTGGGGATCCTGAAGAAGTCATGAAATCCCTCTGCATCCACAGTTGGCCAAAGTCATGCACAACCCCGTATCCATATTGAATGTCCGTAAATATGGTTACTCTTAAATTTTTCCCAATTTTGGAAGCTTTGATCAGAGCAATTAATTCAGCTACTTGTGCAGACTTGACTCCTGGTAAATAGGATGCTTCGACTATTCCAGTTAGTTCACACACAGCATAGGCTGCGCTCAATTTACCATCCTCATGCCTTAGGCATGAGCCATCCACGAACAGCGCCCTATCTGGATCTTTTAGGGGCGTTTCCTGTATGTCAGGTCTTGGTTTTGTACACAATTCTGTGACCTTTAGACAATCATGTTCTGGATCGTCCTTAACTTCTTCAAAAATTGGATCTGGCAATAACGTAGCAGGATTCACAACAGTGCACCTAACTATGTTCACATTTTCAGCTCCAAGAATAATTCGTTTATACCTTGTCATCCGACTAGGTGTGAAATGTTGAGTTCTAGTTCTTGTCAATAAAATCACAACTGCATGTGGGACAAACACTGTTACAGGATATCCCATTACTATTGACTCACTTTGTTCAATGCTCATACAGGTAGCAGCGACTGCTTTCAAACAGCCTGGCAATGCTGCCGCCACTGGGTCCAATGTAGCAGAAAATGTGCTATAGGACGCCTGTCTATTCCATGTCTTTGAGTTAACACTGAAAGTGCACAATTTTCTCTTTCATAGCAAAATAATGCGAATTCTCTTGTATAGTCAGGCATGCCCAAGGCAGGTGCCTCACACAATGCATTTCTTAATTTTACAAATGCACCAGCACTTTCATTATCCCATTCAACTGGATCTTTGGCTTTCTTTTTGGTTAACTGAATTAAAGGCTTTGCTAACCGTGAAAACCCTATAATCCATTGTCGACAGTATCCTACTATCCCAAGAAACATTCCCACTTCTCTTTGTGTTTCTGGCATTTTCATTTTCTTGATTATTTTTATTCTGTCAGATGTTATTCTTCTTGTTCCTCTTTCAATTTGGTGTCCCAAATATTTAACTGCCGTTGTACAAAACTGCAGCTTTTCAGGTGACACTTTGTGTCCTTCCTCAGCCAAATGGTTGAGTAATGCAATTGAATCTTCAACACAATCATCATGAGTGTTGGATGCTACTAGTAAATCATCAATATACTGCACCAAGACTGAACTCCTGGGTAGCACTAATTTCTCCAGACACCCTTTCAATATTTGATTAAAAATGGAGGGACTTTCTGTGTATCCTTGAGGAACACGATTCCATACATAGACATGATTTTCAAATTTAAATGAAAAGAGATATTGGCTATCTGGGTGCAATGGTATTGAAAAGAATGCTTGGCATAGATCAATCACGGTAAACCATTCTGCACTCCACGGTATCTGGTATAGGATTACTGCAGGATTTGGCACTATAGGACAACAAGGTACCACAATTTTATTAATTTTACGCAAATCCTGAACAATCCTATACTTTCCACTAGGCTTTTTCAAACCCATGATTGGTGAATTACAAGGGCTACTCATATCTTCTTTTAATATGCCTTGTTTTACCATTCTGTTAATTTCCTCAACAACTCCTGCTTTTACTTCTGCACTCATTTTGTACTGTCTAGTATTTGGGAAAATTGCACCTTCCTTTACAGTGATTTTTACTGGGTCTATTTTGGCCATAAGTCCTACTTCTTTTCCTGTGAAATCCCATACCTTGGAATTCACTGTAGTTCTTAGTTCTTCTGGTAATTCGTTTTTTGTTATCAAAGAGAACATCTCATCTATTTCTGTACCTTGCTTGGCTATCATGAACTTATAAACATGATCTTCGTCCGGGGTCTGTATTGCAACACCATCCGGTGTGCAGAAAATAGTGCAATTCATTTTGCACAGTAAGTCTCTACCCAATAGGTTTACTGGACTAGAATCACACACTACAAATTGATGCATTTCTCGGAAGTTTCCTATTTTTACTTCCATTGGCTCAGTAAGGGGTGTTCTGATCTTCTGATTAGCTACACCTACAACTTGAATAGCTTCTCCATAGAGAGGAAGGTCTGGGATGTCTGCTGTTCTCACAGTAGAACGGGTAGCACCAGTGTCCAAAAGAAAAGTGATATCATTACCTCTTACTTTCCCTTCAACATATGGACCTGACTGATCTACCGGTAAGGATGCGCCAAGTACGCACTCCTTCTCCCCCTCTCTTAGGCACCGTCATTGATGATTATATGGGTCAAATTTATCCTGTAAAAGAAACTGTGAAGTTACATATTCATTCTTACCACTTCCTCCTTGATATCCGACGTCTGTACCGTGCTTTGCTCTGCTTACATTACCCTGTATAGGGGCAGGTGGCAACTGACTCTGTGGGTTTACACCCTGCTGTGAGTCATTCTGCGTCTGTGGATTTAAATTATGATTTGGGCCATTATTATTTTGAATCTTTTTACATTCATCCTTCCAATGTCCCAACTTTCCGCATCCATGACAAGGAAATTTCTTTTTAGCCTCTTCTCTACTCATTCGTCCTCTTACTTTTCCACCATTCCCTGTGTCACCATTCGTTCCAGAATCTTTTCCCTGATTATCAGTTGGATTATCCAAATTAATTCCCTGTCGCTCAGCCATTTTCACCTGAGCCCACATCACTTTCTCTTGCAGTTTCTTGTGCCTATCCTCAATGTCGTCTCCACAATATTTTGCATATTTCAAAATCTCATCTATGGGTTTCCCTTGCCAGCACAACATGTGCTGCTTAATCATCTGACAAATCTCTGGCTTTAAACCATAAACAAATCGGTAGACAAACTGACTCATATTTTTATCTCCAATGTCCTCAAATCCACTATACTGTTTGAACACCTGTAATAGACGTTCATAATAGGCATGTACCGATTCACTTGCTTCTTGGGTAGTCCTGTCTATTTTCACCCAATCTGTTTCTTTTGGTGGTATTTTCCCTTTCAGGTAAGTTATTACCTGCTGATACTTTTTCATTACATCACTTGATGGAGCACCTGTCTTTGCATCTCTAGGATATTCTTCACTCGGCCAGTCAACTGTAATTTTACAATCTGTCCACAAATCGGCAGGTACCACTATGTCAAACAGACCATCCAAGTCCTTTAACAATACCTTTGACACTTTCACAAACCTCTCAACCTGCTTGTACCATTCAATTGGCTTTTCTCTCAACTTTGGAAAATCATTTGTAAATGACAAAATATCTTGTCTACTCCATGGGACATGAACGTAACCTCCTCCAGGTACTTCCCGCATCGGGTAAATCTGATCTACTTTCCCTGTTTCCTTCAATAAATATTCAGAAGTCGATCTACTGTACCGTGCCTCTTCCTTTTTCTTTGTCCATCTAGCTTTCCATTTATCTAGCTCTCCCCATTTCTGTAATACTAACATTAATTCTTTCACTTGTAGTTTTCGACCAGAGGCATTCATGTTTTCTAGATCCTTGTCAGAAAAGTCTGCTCTATAGGGTTTCTGTAGTACTTTTGACTTCCCTATTTCAATCCCCATCTGTAAGGCCAAATCTGATAATTTCTCATGAAATATCTTTACATTTCTAGTGATGCTCCTGCATACAAACAATAGTTCTTCTTCATTGTAGGTATTTAGACGATCTACTCCTACATTTCCTGCTATCATTTCTTCTAACTCGACTTTTAATTTGTTTATGTCCATGATATTTGGGGGTGAACTCTGTCTGTCTGATCCTTGTGCCCACCTTTCTAAGTCTTCTGGTGTTACTACTGTGGCACTTTTAGTTCCGGATGATGTTACTATATTTACATCTTTGGAACAACCAGGTGTTATTCTACTAGGAGTACTATTTACAGATCCTCGAATAGGTAAATCCATTAGGGATATCATAGATTCACAATCACTGATATGGTCATCAATTATTACAGTTTCAGGTTTGGGAATCTCTACAGGTGTAGGCATGACTAGAGGTTTCGGGTAATTTACTTTGTCACCATATAAGGGAACCACTGGACCAATTGTTACAGGTATGGTCAGGGAATCAGGATGTACATTCAGCTGTGTTATTTTCTGTATCAATTCTGCTCTGTTTCTGTCTATAGCCTCTTTTTCCTTATCCTGAAGTACCCTATTAACTGGTGGATTATGCAATACTTGCGGTACCAATGGTGTTCTTAATATTGGTGCACTTGGGGTACATCCACTTGTCCCTTCCTGATATGGTGGCGGGTTCTTTAATATTTCTTCCATAAATTCATCTTCAGAATCTTCAAACCCTGTCAAGTGTTTTGTCTTTTCTGTGCATTTGCTCCCTAACGACTCTTCTGTCATAAATACTGGATACAAACCCTCGGTAAGCATCGCTCTTCTCCACTGTTTCATCTGACTGTCTCTTGACTCATTTTGTTGTCTAGGGAAAAATCCCCTATAACCTCTATTGCTTCTTGGTCGGTCACGTTCAAATGCCTCTGTTTCCCACTCTTCTAGGGCTTCGTATTGAGTTAATCTTGGTCTGGGTTCTAGGTCATTCATCCTCATTCTCAAATTTTGAAGAATTCTCCCATTGAAAGTACCATTCTCTGGGAATGCTAATATTCCGTCATTTTTGGTATATTCTATCCAGTTTTCTAACCATACGCAAGTATGATAACCTCTCTCCATCATCATGAATGAAGCGGGCGTTTTTGCTGGTGGAATGATAATTCCTTCTCTAGTCTTAATGGGTTTATCCTTCTTAAAATAATTCTTAATCTTTTGTAGAAATGACATTTTTCTCTTTTCTCCATACATTTTGGGTAAATATCTATGTATCGAATTATATTCTGCAAAACCTAGGAATCTCCTGTCTGGACGTGTTCCTGTTAAAGTCGGATCACGTTTCCACATATAATCTCCACTATCCACTAAGATTTCGACTTCTATGCTGACAACCAATTAAATTCCAGCTAACATTTGTCTCTGCACCAATCCTAGTGCGGCTTTTCAGTGGCGTCTGTCTGACGACCCCTCCTTTACAATCTGCGCTTCTCTGTCCCTCGCTGTTTCAACCAATCCCAGCGCGACACCTGTGACGTCAGTATTACTCCTGACTACTGACCCCTCCTTTACAAGAGTCGTTCCACGCCCGCTGTTTCAACCAATCCTAGCGCGGCGTTTGTGACGTCAGCTTCCTCTCCGGCAGCTGACCCTCCCTTTACAAAATCGTACGCAAAACTTTATTTTCTCTATGCTTCTTATTAAAATTCAGTAACAACATAAAACATTCGCTATCGTGCCAGTTTCTCTAAATTGGAAAAGATAGTTTCTCTCACACTTAGTAAAACCTTTCCGTTTACTAAACATACACTACGAGTAAAACCCTTCCGTTTACTCTTCACGTAAGCTTCAGAAATACCTGCTACTTCTTCAATGTTACCCTTTCTAGGTGAAATAACATCAAATTTTCCCAGCGTATTCCTTTGCTATTACTCACACGCATAGAGTCCCTAACAAGTACTGATAGCCCTGCTTAACTTTTCAGTACTATTTCTGCCTGACAGATAACCTCACTGCAGTATGGTTTCCACTTACCATCCGCTATTCAATTTTCCCCGGGGATTCTAGACAACATAAAACAAAACTTTTGAACAAACGGATGTTAGTTTATAAAAATAAAATTCTCATTACCCAATTAACAAAGTGCAACCATCCTCTGATAACCAGAAAACTGATCCAGTGGGTTACTAGCAACAAGCATTCATACACCAAATACTCACCTGGGCCCATTCATTCATACTACGCTAGCAATTTCCACTGGTGGGTCAGTTGTACTCTTTATCAATATCCCTGCTACCAATTGCCTTTCTGATTGAAGAGTAATGACTTACCAATGGACCCTTTGATAATTGGGAAGTTTAAAATGAGTGACATTCATTACAATTCATAAATTCCTGAAATAATCACTGAGTCAGGAAGTTTTAAAATGTTTATCTAAAGTTTTAGCAGAGTAAATTACAAACCACATAATACTTAATCGAATATCAAGGATGAAGCATACTAATAATCAATTATCGATCAATGACGGTTCCTCAGAAAGAAGAAGATAGAGACAGCAGCACAGCTAAAGGTTTGCATTCATATTTACCTAAAGATGTGAGAACCAAACCCCTTGGCCAAGGAGTTGGAAAGATAGGTCCTAAGAAGGATGAAGACCAAAGACCTCCGGACCAGGTTCAGGACAGGATAGGTGACCTCTCTATCAACGACGCCTGCGTCGTTCCCCTCTCTGACACTTCGCTCCTCCTCGATATCTTCCGTGTCTTCCATCTAATGGAATCCGCCGCCGCCACTTCAGGACCTCTCTGGACAGTGATTCAGTCTTCAATTGATCAGCTTGTCGGTGGTTCTCAAAGCTGACAGCCTCAAGCGCTAAGTGCTAGCTAATTAGCTAATTCTATATCTATTATACCCTTCTACACCCAGGTACCTCCCATTAATGTTTCAAATTAATGGGCCCACTACTTCTGATTGGACAGGAACAGGGGGTTGATCCTCACACCATGTCAATTTAGTTCAATTTCTTTAAGCCCATTGTTTTAAAATACCGCCCCTCACAATTAATACATTTGCTTTATTTCCCACCTGTCTCACGACAAAGTTTAATACATTGTATATATAAAATGTTGCATTTTGCAAGAACATCGCGGATGTAGTGGAGTTGGCCACCAGGTCACGGCCTTGGATGACGTCCAAGTTGACTTCATCGCTGTGCCTTGTTTTTCAGGGCGCATGCGCACTTCTCATTGGCTTCATGCTGCCATTCCGTTAACCCAGGCCCAATTTACAAACTATAAAAAGTCAAAGAAGAAAACATTAAAATCACAAATAAATGTCTTCACTGTATACCCCCTATTTCTACTCTATTCCCATTTAATTATAAATCTATCCCGCATTAATAGCGTTAAAATACCACAGTGTTAATTGCAGCAAATGCGCAAGCTTTAGCACGTGAGAACATTAAGCAGCCATTTTAACACACACTGCGCAGAAGCAAAGTTTTCCCTCCAAGCAAAGAAAGACGTCATACCACGTGATATGGTTGACACATGCGCAATGGAATTCCCGCGCTTTAGCGGCCATTTTGGATTAGACAAGCATTACTTATTAGTTCAAACACATAGGCAAGCTTCACTTGGATAGTGTTCGTGTATGCATTTATTAGTAAAGACATTACAAAGTTTAATTAATTAATACTGTGAGAGGATTGCTTACGAGCAAGTCTCATTCTGAGTTCTTGCTCCATCAGTACCAAGGGGAAAGTCTGTGGCTCACCCCCAAAACCAGAGGTTTTACACATTTCTAGCATTAATAATGAACAAAAACTGCAAACTCATAGTGGTATGACTAGTGATAACACATTTTAGACAAATCAGAGAATGGCAAGTAATTATAATGCACATGGAATTGATCCATTTTACAGACATTTCCAGCAGCTTCTACGCTGCTGCTGTCTGGAGATGGACAACACATTATGTTACATTAGTTGAACAATAGCCCATACACCAGTTTTTCCACCAAACCCACATCAGGAGGCTATAGTGGAAGGACCCTGGAATTGTTACTTTCAGAACACAAAGAAAGTTTCAAATAACTAGTGGTCACTTCACAGTGTTCTGCGCTCTATGGGGGATATTCACAAGAACGTGCGATAAACATCGCCAAAATAGGTTAATGCAATTTTACATATCGCCGTCTATCGCGGGAAAATAACTCTGTGTTAACGTCGCATTCTCAACACGGCGGTAACATGCGATAGTTTCCCGATAACGCAGCAAATGTCACAGCAAATGATAACAGTACCGGGACGGCGATAAAAATCCAAACCCGAACGTGCAAAAAGTTGCGATGGGCCCAACCGCGATAAAAAAAGACCAGCGAAAAGCAGCACCAGGCCTGCAATTCACAAACGTCAGGCGGGAAGAATCAACACAAAAGCAGAAAACAAAAACACAAACAAAAACAAGACAACTGCGAAGCACCATGGAGGTAGCCGGAGCAAATACGGAGGACAACCATAACCCCACAAGCCCCACGGAGGACCAGCCTGGGACCCCGGGGTCAGGGAAGGGGAAGGAGAAGAAGAAGAGGATCCCGCGGTTCAGTCCGCAGGAAAACAGGATCCCGAGGACGGAGGTGACACACCCACCATCTAATTGCCATTTGTGAGAATGACAGCACCAAATGTTGCACTTACACTTGTCAGAGTGATGTGCTAATGCAGAGGAGTGACATGCACACAGGAAATGTGTGTTGTAATGAAATCATTTGCACATGCCGTGCCTGTGGTCATTTTATCCAGTCCCATCATTGACAAGGACAATCCCAATGTGACGTGCTCATGTGAAGAAATTGTCAATGATTGTGTTCCTTCTGGCTATTCCTGCCGCAGATGCAGTGGGGTGTGGTCCACCTGCATCATCTTCCTCATCATCGTCCGGTGCATCTGGCACTTGGATCCATGGGGCATTGGTGCGTACACATATATTGTGCAATACACAACATGCAGTGATCATCTTGCACACTATGACCGGGCTGTACAGGAGTCTTCCACCTGTGATGTCCAGGTACCTGAAACGTGACTTCAACACACCAAATGAGCGCTCCACAATGCCCCTGGTGCGTTTGTGGGCAGCATTGTACTGCCTCTGGGCCGGGGTGTTCGGGGCTCGTAGGGGTGTCATCATCCACGGGCAGAGTGCATATCCTTGATCACCTGTGACAGGGGGGAGAGACATGTGTCAATCGGTGGTTCTGCAGTCTGTGTTGGCAGGCTGATTACTTCAGTGGTGTGTGATGTGTGCGACTTTGGGATTCATGAATGACATGTCTTGCATGTGGCAGATGGGCGGCATCCATGTGTATTACGTTGCCTCACAGCTGCCCCTCACTACCCCCGAGCCTATTTACTTGTGTGCGCTGCGCGGTTGCATCACTTGCACTCCTACGACATACCATTGTCATGGCTGTCTGCGCATGTCCACAAGCCTGACTACGACACTGTGAATATGGCCATTGAAGCTGGTCTGCCTCGTGTGTGTAGGGCCATGGCCAGGTATTGGCGGACACAGAGACACACGCAGTAGTTGCTTTGGTGGCCATCCCGGAACTGAACCACACCCAGAGCCCCGGGCTATGTATTCCCACCCCTACGCTGGCCCAGCCCACTCCGCTTACGCTTACAGGGGGGGACGACATAGCTACATGCCCAAGGTCTTCCCCACTGCCTGAGGTGACATGGTTGCGTCCACTGTCCACAACACTACAAACAACAGCAGTATATGTCCACATGGACATGTCTGTGCCCTGCATACTGATGTCTGTCCAGCGCATCAGCGCCACACTTGGCATTGTGTACATTCAAATTCATGGGTCTCCTGCCTCCTTCGCACAGACTTGGTTCCCACCACTGCCCACATTCTGCAATTGTGTGGCAGAGGTGCCATGACGTGGATGGTTTGTCCACATGGCTGGCCCCTGTAACCACAGTTCCTTGTGATGTCATGTCTGGTAGGTGGACATGTGGTTGGCATGTTGTCTGTGATTAAGTAACGTGTGCATTACCACAGTTGTGAGTTGCATGATTGTGGAGTCGAGGTGTGTGGAGTGCTCATGTGGTACTTACCAACGAGCAGTGCATTTCCATAGGTGCCATCCTGAAAGCGCTGGTTAATGATGGACTGTCGGAAGATGTAGGAATCATGCACACTGCCTGGGTAGTTGGCGACGACGTTGGTGAAGAGTCCCCCGTGGTCCACTATTGCCTGCACATTGATGGTATGCTTGTGCTTTCTGTTGCGGTAATTGTGTGCAGTGTCGGCAGGGGGGCACAAGTAGGACATGTGTGCAGTCAATTGCCCCCAACACGTGTGGGAATCCAGCTATGGCATAGAAGCCTTGCTTGCTCTCCAGCTGTTCCTGCGCAGTATGGGGGAAGTGAAGGTGCTGGGGTATGAAACTGATGATGGCATCCAGGACCGGTGTGATGAACTTTGATAGGGCTAGCTGTGAGACTCCTCCGACTCTGGCAGTTGTTGGTTGGAATGTACCAGAGGCCAACAGGTGCAGCACAGCCAGCAGCTTTGTCTGCGGAGGGATGTTGGTTGTCAGCTGTGTTGGTACCGTCAGCCTGTGGGCAATGTGGGTCAGGATGCGGAGGATGGTTGTCCTTTTGAGCCTGTAGTGGGCAATGACTTCCTCTGGCTTTAAGTCTGTGAGGCTGGTGCATTTTCTGTAGGTCCGCTGTCTTGTTCTGCGCTGCCTCGTGGTTGTCCAGGGGAGGGTGGTCCGGGGGGGGGGGGGGAGGGGTCCTGGGGGTGGTGGCGGTGGGTGTTGTGGGCCTCTGGGGTCTCCGAGCTGCATGATCAGTAGCTCCATGGCATCTGTTGGTCTTCCGATGTGGCTCGGGCTGGGCTCCCTTTCATACTGCAGGTTATCGTCCTGCTTAACACCAGCAGAAGGCAGGTGTTAAATCCCTGCTGCAAACGCGCCTCATCGCCTGTTTTTGGGTCGCATCGCAGATCTGACTGGTCGTTGTGAATCTCGCGAAGTGGTGTTTTTGAGTATTTTTGCACTGGAACGCCTACTCTGCATATCATTAGCGTTAGTTGTCGCTCTCATCCGTGGCGATGTTTTTTGTGGTTGCTATCGCAGGACAACTGGCGATGTCGGCAGTTTGCACCAGCTTGTGAATAGGGTGATGAATCTATCGCCACTTTTGCGGCGCTAAAGTGCCGATAAATCGGCAATGAGTCCTTGAGAATATGCCCCTATGAACACTGCAGAGAGAAGGCACGCAGAGGAACATTTACTGGTAGGTGGAATGAGCAGGAGCAGTTTGGAACTGAACATCAAAACAACAACCATTTTAATAAAAATGGTGTCACAATCAAAATGTGCCACAACTAAAACACATTATGAAAAACATGTCTAAATGCTTCAGCAAACTCGTTTTAAGTGCAATATTATTCGTTTGATGGTTACGACTATAATTCATCATAGAATCATTAATACTCAAAAAAAATTGTCACCCAAAATTACACAATTAAAAAAAACTTCCACACTGCCACTGGGACACAGCCATATATGCTGTGAGACACTGACATTGGGACAATTTAAACTTGAGTGGGGACAGTGATTGTAATGGTGAGATTGGGACAACAAAACAGACATTGAAATGCGAAATTGGCACTGAGTCACCGACACAGTAACAATCAAACTGGCAAGCAGACACGTGTACATGGGAACACTGCCATAACAAATGTGATTCAGCACTGACACAGTGGGACTGACACTGCAACACTTATCCTGGTCCATGGTGATACAGGGTCACAAGATCAATGGCAGAGGCTCTGAAACCTATACAGAGTGATTGGGACTAGAAGACACAGGGGTGCTGCACCGCATTGCATGAGAGCTTTGTAAATCTAGGCCTATATATCATACGGTCTAATTTGGGGTTAGAAACTGCAACTCGACAGCTAGGCTTGTGCATGGTTGTCCATCTTCACACTTCTGCATGGTGAGTTCATTCTACGGATGGCTACCAACACAAATTAGCTGTTGGGAGTGGGTCATCTGAGGAGAGGTTGCACACGGAAACACAAAACTACCATCACATTATGTACTTACTGTATGAACTCTAAAGGAAAGAGCCTGATTCTGTGCAGTATGACAACAGCAACCAAATATATATGTGCTCTGATTGATGCTGTGAGGTTGGAGATTGTAGAAACGTGGAACTACTCAGCATCTCTGCTTGAAGCCTTATAAAACTGTGAAAGAGCATAATGCTACAAACATTGTGAATGGGTTTGAGGAGGGGAAGCTGTTGTGCAAAGAGCATAGCTGAAAATCCCAAGAGGCACTTTTATCTTTTAAAGCAAAGCTCAATAGACACTTACTTAGGTATGCAATTTGAATTGTGGTTTTGCAAGAAAAAGAGCGCAACAATGGTGTCTGTACTGCCATACAAGGCATGCAGCTTCTCTCATCATACCAAAGTCCATTTTGTAATGTCGACGCTACCCCTGCTCATAAGATCTTCAAATGGATCCCCACCGAGTCCAGGAGAACTGTTACCCAGATGCTCGTCAGCAGCAAGCTCGACTACAGCAACGCACTCTACGCCGGCATGAATCAAAAACTCCAAAAGAAATTGCAGCCCACTCAGAACGCCTCCGCCAGACTTATCCTGGACCTCCCCAGCCGAAACCACAACCTGAGAGATCTCCACTGGCTCCCGATCAACAAAAGAATCACCTCAAAGCTCCTCACACATGCCCGAATACCTCAACCACTTACTCTCCTTCTACACACTGACCATACATCTCCGCTCTGCCCATCTGGCCATGGCCCCTATCCCACGGATTCGCAAGACATCGGCTGGAGGAAGATCCTTCTCCTACCTTGCTGCGAATACCTGGTACTCCCTACCTCTGCACCTCAGGCAATCACCATCACTGCCTCAATTCAGGAAGGACCTCAAGACCTTACTCTTTGACTGAACTGCAGAACCCCCCCCCCAGTGCCTTGAGACCTATACGGGTGAGTAGTCATGCTCTATAAGAACCTTGATTGAATGATTGAAACCTTATTATTTAAAGAGGGTCGGTGGGCAGGAAAGGGATAACCCTGACCTTTAATGGCCAGTCAAAACCAATAGGAAAACTTGCATAACAGCATAAATAGCGAAAGGACTGCAAGCATCTAGCCCTCTCTGAATAACAAGCAACAAAGTCTAACAGAAAAGTGTCCTATGAATAATCAAGAATGTCTGGCTCTTTCCAAAAAAAACACATCTTTGATAATGTTCACTATAAAGAAAATATATAAATTAATAGCATGATTTTACGTAAATCTGCAGCACTAGAAACACTGGTTGCCACATCACCAATCACATTATTCAATTAAAAATAACATGTACGAGCACATTATTTTAATTGCCTCATAATTACATTATTTGCTGAACATAATAATATATATGTTTTATTAATGCACAAAAACAAGGTAAACAAAGAACTTCTTCAATTTGATTACAACAAAGGGTTTTGCTCATAGCCATCCAGTGTTGCAACACAACTACCATCCTTCCCAAGGTTCCCCTAGATACCTTACATTTACACACAAGGACAGAGACCATGGTTTGCAGCAGAATTTTGATAACTTTGAGAAAATAAATAAAGCACATGTGCAGCTCGTACACAATAAATAAACATGCACTTTTCGGCAATATTACAAGCACTCTTGTTAATGCGGCCTAGTTATGCCAACTAAACCAACCCTATATTTGGCACTATTTTCTAATAAAATATTTTACTTCTACAATAGTATCAAGCTATCACAAATGCACATTCCAGTCGTACATCATAATGCTCAGTGCACCACAAGCTGCAGCACATTTGCATCCCCCATCCCCAATTTCATCTGTGTGGCTGGCGTAAACTGGCTGTGACATTTGATGTTTCTGTTTGATGCAGTGCTGATGACTCCTATATCCTACTTATTCATAATTAAGCCTATTCTGCTCTAGGCATCCCTACTTCCCACTTTATCTATGCAACAGGCACACACTGACTGTCCATGCAGAGTAACGTAGGGGGTCATTATAAGTATAGCGGGCTGTCTACCCAACCACTCAGGTGGTGAAGGCCCTGCCTCTGTCCAATGAACAACCATTATCCATGTTTAGAGTTTACCAATGGCTTAAAAGGGAATAGTTCCTCAAAAAGTATTCTTATTGACACAGTGTGGTGAAAGCACTTTCATTGAAAATGTAGTGCTTGCTTGCCACCAAGTCATGGCTCCTGGCTGCCATTTTTATTTTATTTTTAGAAGCAAATTTACAAAGCATGGTTTTGTTCAATGAAAATGAAATGATCGTGATGGACTGGAAGTTTTCTCCAAATGCTTGGGAGTTAGTGGGCTTGTATTTCCTGTTTGCTCTTGCCATGGTTTACATGGTCATGAACATGAAACAAAGATGTCAGAAGACACACCATAAATATGTAGGGTCTTCTCACACATTGGGGGTGCTGGCCTTAGGCTGATGAGTTGCAGCCAAGAAGTTTCTAATGGCAGAGTAAGCTGAAGCCTACCTTTGGAAACTCAGCGGTTTCCATTTATAGAAAATGTCCTATCCTGCTGCACTCTAAAATACCATTCCCCACAAGTAAGAGCCATGAGGATGAACTGTATGCCATAATGGACCAAAGTACAGAACAGAACCCATTCCACTTCACTGAAGGGCACAGAATGTAACTCACACAAATCTGTCCTTTAAATAGGCGTATGTTTAAAGTGCTGTTCTATTTTCACTATATGAGTCACACCAACATACATGGGTAAGCCTTATAATCTTTGACCGAAGGATGGTTGGAGTGAAACAGCCAGATATACTAATGCACAGTAGCGTCCTGTGGTAAAGAACCCTGTGGTATGGATGGATGATTCTCTTTCCTTTGAATCCTAAGTTAAAACCCTAGCAAGTCACTGTTTTGGCATCCTAAGGAATCTAAGGCCCATTATGGGACTCTTTTCTCTGCAAATCCACCAATTGATTGTGCAATCCTTTGTCATTTCTCGCCTGGACTACTGCACTTCTCTCTATCTTTGCTCAAACAAATCTGTTCTGAACCGATTGCATGTTGCTCAAAATACTGCCGCTAGGCTTCTTTCTTCCCTCCTTAAATTCATTTCTGCTTCCCAGCTTTTGCCTAAGATCCATTGGCAACCTATTGAGAAGCATACAAATTTCAAAGCTCTATGCATCTCACAAAAAATCCTATATAAGCAAGGAGCACCCAGTCTAGCTGCCTTGATGCAATTTTACATGCCTTGACCTGAATCGCACACCTTGCCACATCAGAGCCAGAATGGGAAGCTGTTCTTTTCATGTTCTAGCTCTGACCTTATGGAATTCTATGCCACCTAACCTAAGAAAGATTCAAAATCATTTACAGTTTCAGAAACATTTGAAGACCTGGCTGTTCATTACCTAGGTTGATGTTGTCTCGCTTCCTTTCCACTGCGTTGTCTCTCCCGTGATAAGAGCAGGGAAGCCCCTCTGGGGCATCCGTGAGCTTTAGAAATAATTTTAACATAGCATAACATAACATTACATTACATCTCTACCAATACAGTCAATTTAATTTACATTATCTCATCCCTGCTCTAATGTGATTTGCTTTAAATTCAATGAGCATGCGCAGTATGGGATGCGATATGGTACTGTAAACAAACTAGCCCAGCCTATTCATAGGCACTAATGGTAGAATCGGGTAACGCTCAAGTGGACACACAGGAGACTCTAGTTTGAGCCCAAGACAGTGTCTGTTCTATTTTACACGTGAACCTATAGCCAGAGATTTCAGGGAAAGAATACAGGGCTTTGTTTCTTAGCGAAAATGTAGGAACAAACTCAATATACAACATACTGCTACTTTCCATTACTGTGATGAGAAACCTAGTTTCATATTAAAAGGAGAGACAGTCTGAAACTTGACATTGTAAGCCCTTTTGTCAAAATTGGAAGAAATGTGAACAAAAGGGCTTTTGCTGCCTGCAGGCAAAAATCTGTTGACATCTAAGTTAACAATCTGGGGCAGGGAAAAAAATATGGCAATCTGCTGACCTGTGACCTGGAATTATCGGAAGAGAAAGCCACATCCAGGTATATTTAAAGACATCTTGATGAGAATTTAATAGGGGTCAGGATGAGACCTGATGATGAAGCATGCCTCTAAATAGAGTGAGCGAAGGTCTTTGAGAACCAAAAATGTAATTCACATTGGGGTTTCAGTTCCTCAATGTTTGGAGTTTCTCTGGGTTGTAGGAGACATTTGGTGAGAATTTAAAAAAGACGCAACACAGTGTGATGAGGTTAGAAAAGAAAGAGGTTTGCCCAAAAAATTGAGGTATGCATGAGTTTCTGTGTGGCCAGTAAGACAACTGCTGCTACTGGAGATACATTGCTGCAGATTGTTGGGAGAAACTTAGCATTTCACACACCTCAACCGTTCTACTTAGGGTAGAATTAGTGTTGACATGTAGGTGATGCACTATTCGTACGAAATGAAGGTGAGTCTTTATTTCATTAATAGTGATTTTATATTCCTTTGATGATCCCTGGAACGCTTTCAGAGAATCTGGAAATCCTCCAAACGTTAAACAAAATCATGGATCCTCCCAAATTTCTTCTTAACTTGTGGTTCTCCTGAAAAATACAATGTGGCCCTATTACAATTCTGTGGATGCAGTGAGGTTGGTTTCTCTGCAGTAATCTTCAAAGTCATTTAATATAGACTTGCCTGGCACACTAATGAACTTACCTTAAATGGCGCTGCCGATTATTGCTCTGGAAGCACAGCATTCATGTTAACTTGTTGTGGATTTTAGTAGTGCAGGAAGTGCTAAAGCTGTTTGTTCAACACCTTCTGCAATCATGATAGGGGGCCTGCAAAGTGAGCATCAGTGCATCGGTAATGGATTGTCCCCTTGGTATGTCCCCATGCATAGGAGAAAGTGCATTTGCTTGTGTGCATTTTCCACATATTTATAAGCAAGGTGAAAATGCCACCTGGGATGACTCATTGAATATGGACCAACAGTGAGGTGGTGTACATTTAGTGCATTTCAGAAGGTGTACTTTGGTGGGAAGCACAGTGGTCCCAGAGGACATCTTGTAGTGTCCACCCTGGAGCAGTTAAGTCAAATACTAAACCTGCCCATGGAATCAGGAACAGTCCTGGCAATTTATTTTATAACTGCTAGGCACACTTAACTCTGAAAAACGATGCTGACCCAAAATCAATAAGAATCATCAATTTGTATTTTTATTGCTGGCAGCTGCTAAACTAATAGTCAACCATATTACCAAGGAACTATTTAGCTAGTTCAGTTGTCAGAGATTCCAGGTATTAGTTAAGCAGGTTCCTTCTGCTTACCGGACTGAGTCACTATTGCTGGTGGCACTAGGGGGGATATTAGCAACAACTTGCGATAATTATCGCAAACCGCGCTTAGCACGTTTTTTTTTATTGCCGCCTATCGCTGGATATTATCGCGGAGATAACACGCTATTAGCAACGTTTATCCCCAATGCGATAAAATATCCAGCGATAGCGGCGAAATGCGTGAATATCGCTGGAAATCCAGCGATATTCACGCATTAACGCCATGGGGGACTTAGCCTGACAATCCACCTCCTATACAACAAACAGGTAAGTCATGTTTTTAGCAGGTGTTAAATTGTAGCGATATTCGCGCTTAGCGCGAACTTTTTTATCACTTTGCCTGCGTTGCTAATAGGGGGAAGTTGTGTTAGCGACTGTTTTCAGTCGCTTTTAGTTGGGAACGCCTACCTTGCATGTCATTAGTGATAATTATCGCTGGCATGCAAGGTGATGGGAAAACGGGCCGCTATCGCCAGAAAGCTGTCGCTAACGCCTGTTAGCGACAGCTTGCTGATAGGGCGATAAAAAAATCGCCGCTTTAGCGGCAAAAAGTGCATCTAAAGCGGCGATATAGCCCTTGCTAATATGCCCCCTGATGTGTAAGCGCGTTGATATGATTGCAGCTTTGACACTGTCGATTACCTCACCCTGATGAAATCTTTGAGGGTGGTTGGTATTACAAGCTCGACATTAGCATCATTCAAATCCTTCATTTCAAGAAGAGTTAGGGGAGAGGATGTGGTGTAACGGTCAGAGCTCCTGACTTTGCAACTGGGGAACTAGGTTCGAGTCTCCGCGTCTGCTCAACATCCTGTGATTCTGGGCAAATCACTTAATCTCCCTGTGCCTCACAAAAAATAAATGTGTCCTTGTGTAATGTAACTGGTGCTCATGTTAAGTGCTCCAATACCTTGGGGTCGAGTTTGTGCTATATAAAACTGCAAAAAAAAAAATCGGTAAGGCTTCTGCCTTTCAAGGCTCAGCAGTCTCACCACATACATCTACAATGCAGACAATAACATTTGGTGCTGTGCTCTTACACATAAAACAAATCCAGGTTTGGGAATAGGCCAGTGGTGATCAGGCAGAGTGGAAATCCACACAGGAATTCTGCTGCACCTGACTCCTAGTCGGGGTCTGGTTGTCTGTCTCCTCTTCACTGGGCTCCACCTCAGGCCTAATGCCAAGTGCCTTGCCAGGGTAGCAGCAACCACCTTTATTTGTAATTACTTGAACCTAAACAGTGCAGCAGCGCGGGAAGCTTCCCTAGCAGTCCTTGATTGAGACTGCTGTGAGGAGTCGGTGACCAGAAATAAGTGTAAATATGAGTGGACTCAGAAGGTTGCAACCCTCAGCTGGATGTGGAAAAGCCCGATGATGGTGCTTGGCACAACTTGTGGGTGAGGGCTGTTTCTCCAGAGAAATTGTTTCTCAACCTTCTAAGTGGACTCATATTTGCACTTATTTTGGGTCACCTACTTTTCATTTTGTGTGATAGATAGTACATTAGTTAGGGTGGATTAGTGGGCGAACAACATCTCTCTCCCTTCCTTCATGAAATGGGACTAACAGATGACATCACTCTTTCATGACATGGGAATAACAGATGAGGACATAAACCTTTTTTCCTGGTTTTTATCTTTATAAATCAATGTTTTCAATTGTCTTAGCTCAATTCAAGAAATTGATGTGACCCAGGACTACAATACCAAAATGCATTTGGTTGTTAAACCAAAACCCGGAAAAGAGCATTGCATCTTTGGTGACATGGAGCTCTTGGTAATCTGAAACAGGCCAACAAGGAGGGGGAGAAATCAGGCGGGGGTCTTTCACCCCGCATCCCCCCCCCCCCAAAAAAAACTCTCCATGTGATCAGAAACAAGTTTCATTTTTTATCATATTTGTCTTAAGAGGTTTAGGAGTCGGACATCATGGAGCAGGAAGAAAGAAATAACGGTGTGCGCACATTAACTTACACTTAAGGTGGCATACTGTACTTAAGGGCACTCACAATGCCAATATGTGCTTATCCACGCACATCTGTGATAACAGTGGCCAGATGCTATGCCTGCTGACTGTGCACTGCTTCTGGTCTTCTGTCTGCTAATAGGTGGACGAAATGGTAATAGCTCATTTGGGGAAAGCCTAAAATGCTGAACACCAGCTACATGACCCTGTCTGGTGAATAATTTCCAAAATTAAGAAAATTCTTTTCGACAAAAGAACCTACAAAAATTGACAAATAATCAGTATTAAAATGTGATAAGGGCACAAGAAAATAGCACAGAAAAACAGGTGTTGGCAAAATGGAAGGACTGACGAGAAGAGGGAAGAGATATTAGGGTTCCATAAGGAATAAAAGTAGTACAGTAAAAATAGGGGTAGAGGTACTAGTGTGTATTCAGGTGTAGAGTTGCTAAGGTATCGGGTGGTGTAGAAATAGCAGTATAAAGGCAGTAGTTGAGGTACTAGGTTAAAGGTACTGGAAGAGATAGTAGAGCATAGATAAAAGCAGGAGTAATAGAATAAAGGCAGAAGTAGAAGTACAAGGTGTAGGTGAAGGAAGAGTTACGGCTGTAAGAGAAATAATTTGGGAAAAGATTCTAGGGTACAGGTTGAGATAGAATGGACTAGATAGTGAGAAAGTGTTCTAGAGTAAGGGACTTAAATTAAAAACTGTTGATAGAGAAGTGAGAGGAATCATCCTGAGTATAGAAGGAGGGTTGAGGGGAGAATGTGGAGGGGGAAGACGAAAAAAAGGGGATTTATGTTATTCTTAATAGGAGGCTTCAGTGATTTTTGTATGCGATGGGCTTTCACCATGATTGATCAGATAATCCTTCAAAGCTATTAAATTTGAACAAATAAGGAAATACGTCCGAGGGAAAGTTTCACCATAACAGGTTTCCTTAAATCTATTTTTCCTGAATCACATACCTCCAAATAAAACAACAAAGCAAACAAATGTCTCCGGCGGAAAGAGCCCTTAGCTGAGCTCCTTCAGTGTACATTAGAGGGAAAAGAATGTGCAGACATCTGCCTCCAAGGGATGCTCATGTTTATCACCTATCTCTTCTGCCGAAAGATGATTTCCCCCAGAGAAGGGTTGTCATAGCTTAGTTTCTGATTTCTGCCATTTCAGCTATGCTTGTAGCCTTTTGTGCTTCTGCTTCCATATTGCAATGAATAAAGCAAATATAATGAAATGTAATCTAAACACGCATCAACACTAGAACCTTTAGTTTGAGCTTTAATTTAATTAAAATACTCTCTACGTTCACAACCAATCTATTTAACTACGACGTGGGCAGACAGAGGGAGGGGACCTATTTCTGAAAACATCTGTTTTATTTGTGCCGAATGATGTAAAACACTTAAATGCTTTTGGTTAAAATATAAGTATGATACCTCACTGGATTAATGCACAAACCAGCACGGGGTCTGCAAGTCATTGATTACAAATCGAGTGACAAAGATTATTTGCTAAATAACACCTACTGTATAAAGTTGTATGCAACCTGACGGTCAAAGGCTATAATCTCACTGACAATTATCAGTGGGTGTCTGCACCTACTGCGAAACCTACCTTCTATATTTACCGTTCACAGATTCTTTTTTTTTTTTTAATTCTTTTTTATTGGTAGTAAGCAAATCAGGATCAATGTGCTGATATTATTTCAGAAACATCGATAAATATGCTGTCACCCTGCCACGGGACCCCTTGGTACAATTCTCATAACATAGAGCGGCGTATTGCAGGCATCTTACAGGAGCTGATCTCCCATATTAAACCCAGCCCTCATTTCAGGTGCAACATTTCAGACATACCCAGCGGGGCAGGCTTCGCCTCCTATCGCCACCGTTCACAGACTCTAAAGTCACAGAGAATGTTAGGTGATTAAGGCACTAAGGGCCATATGTATCAAAAAAGAGTTTTGCGATTCTCAAATTGCGATTTTTAGCGAATCGCAAAATGCAATGTATGTAGGATTTGCTAAAAATTTTGCGAATCCTACATATTCCTTATTTGCGAATCGCAAATTGAGATTCGCAAATAAGGAATACCTTCCCATTCATTCCTATGGGCTAGGAGGCCCATAGGAATGAATGGGAAGACATTCTCAATTTGCGATTAGCAATTAGAGAATCGCAAATTGAGAATGCAATTTCAGGGTTGCAAGGGTGCCAAAAGGACACCCTGTTGCACCCCTGAAATATGCATGTGTGCACATTTTGCGCACATACATGCCCTAAGGGCATGTATGTGTGACATATGGCACTTTTAAAAAATCAAAAAAGTGCTTTTTTTTAAAGAAAATCGCAAATTACCTCCAACTTGAAGTTGGTGGTAATTTGCAATTCCTTAAGGCCAAATAGCAAATTTCTGGTGCTTCCAGAATTGCATTTAAGGAATCGCAATTTGCAATTCCTTAAATGCATTCGCAAAATAGAGAATCGCAAATTTTGCGATTCTCTATTTTGCGATGGCCTTTTGGGATGATACATCCCAAAAGGCTTTTTCCAATTCGCAAACGGGCTGATTCTGAGAATCTGCCCGTTTGCAAACGGGAAAAAGGCTTGATACATATGGCCCTTAATGCGGAGCTCTGTGTGTAGCAGAATTTAATTCTAGTGAGGTAGAATTTTCCAGGGGCTCTGCTTCTATTGAATCAGCAGGTGCAGTGACACTGGGGTCCAGAGGCCTGAGGGGCCCAGTGAATCCTTATTATTACTATATTTTATAATTCATTCAGCAGTCAGGGGATCAATTTCCTTCCTTGCACTAGGGTCTAAGACACACTGGCTCCACTATTGGCACTTTCCAGTGAGTGTAGTCGCTTAATGTAGTTGCAATATGACCTTTCTACCGGTAAGATCCCAAAAGACAGAGAAGAGACAGCGATAAATTTAAATGTACCTCTATGTTGCACTGTTGCTACACACATGGGCATCCTAAACTTAGATCACGTCTGGCCCCCATTCTCTGCTCTGCCCCATGCTCCAACTCACAGTCAAGGCCCGCTGTCATTATAGCCTGGGAGGGGTCATTTTTCTAGTGTCGCAATGCAAAATGATGGGGCACCCTGCAAAATGCGGTGAGGGGCCATTAAGCCTCCCATATGTCATATATTCATAGACATTAGGCTGAATGGGGCAACCATGGAAGAGGTCTCCGCCCCCGGCTACCACAGTGTCTGCAAGGACCTGTGTTTGCCCCTGCTTTTTTCTCTAAATTTGCCACTGTCAAAGGAATGCCCTCATTTTGCACCAAAGACGCAGGACATCACTGCTGGTTAGTGAAGTGTGGGATTATAAACGTCTGTCTCAGCTAGTGGTCTGCGTCAAAGGAGCGGTCCTCGATTAATTAACCTTAAGGCCAGTGCACATGTGGATGAAGGATGCTGTCAGTGACATAAATGCCCCCCCTCCCCCGCCCCCCCTCCACAGCATGTATGGAGGGGCCCCTGAGTTTCCTATATCTCACAGATGTTCATTGGCCCTAGCTTGAATGGAGGCCCCTCTAAGGGTTGAGGGGGCCCCCATGTGCTGCAGGGGCTTGTGTTACACTCCCGGATGCTGCAGCGCGCGTGCAGGCCCCATCCTTCGGACCCGTCAGGACGGCGCGCGCTCTCCGCGCCGCGGAAGTTATTGCAAGAGGGCCGGCTGCAGCTCCCCGGTGTGTACGAGGCGCGAGCGTGCGTGGGCTGCACAAGATTATCTTTTGATTATTACTTCTCTCCGCTGCTGCTGAAGGCCCAGCCAGACTGTAATTCCACATCAAGCCCCGTTTGTTCTTCGGAGCTCATCTCACACAAGAGACTGGAAGGATGAAAGTGTCCAGTCCTGCCAGCCGCGCAAGGTGGTGTTACAAGGATATCGTACCCACACAGAGCTACGGAAAAGGATCAGTCCGAGTGAAGGTGGCGCATAATTACTCAGTTCTGCCTTTGCTGTCCGCCTCAGGACCTGGGAGAAATGCTGTCGACAGCAAAGGAATTTACCCCACAATAAAAATGGCAGCATCACTGCTGGTTGATGGCGTATCTCTCACTGAAATGGATGCAGGGCCTGTCTGGGGAACAAAAAGCAGCAAAATATATACCTGGCAAAATACTCAAACCGGCCCCTGCCCCTGCCCCCACCTTCTCCTTGCACTATTTCTCTCGTTCCATACATCCATTTTCTCTCTTCTTCTGTCCTCTGTCCCTCCTCCCCTCTCTCTCTTTAAGCTCCCTGTGCCTGCAGAAATGAATCTAGGGGGACTGAGGAAAGTGAAAGGGGCACCAGCAGCGACCCTGGACTTTTAAAGGCCTCCAAGGGCTCCAGCCCACCTGAGAAATTCCCTGTGGAAATAAGGTCAGTGTTTGCATCAATGCAGATTGTGGTAACAGTCAGACAAAGAAGGAGAGAATTTATCACAGGTACGTGCTTTATGTAGGGCCTTCTTGCTATGTGGATATTAGGGAAGTGTGAAATTAATTTAAACTGCTTTTGCGTAATTACATGGAATTTCATCCTAATTGCACAAAGTTACTCTTAATTACGCGCAATGCAAAACCTGCATCTGGTGCTACATTTTGGCGTGGAGTTAGTCTTAGGGGCATATTTACAAAGGCTTATCACCACCAGAACGTCACTTTTTGTGACGTTCTGTTGGCGATAACCCCTTCGCCTTATTTACAAGGCGGCGTTAAGCCACTTAACATGACTTAACACCGCCTTCTGGCTTAACGCTGCCTTGTAAATAATGCCCCTTTCATGCAGCACTTAGCGTGAAAGGGGCGGGCAATGGGTGTTGCAGTGGCCGTTCCACTGCAACATCCATTGCTTTTTGATGCTGCCCCCTATTTACAAGGGTGGCATAAATATGGGGCAGTGCCAGAAATAAGACCAGGGAAAACCTGGTCTTAACCTGGTGCAACAAGGAGAAATGATTAATTTCTTCTTGTTTTTGCTGTTTTTATGTGAGCTGCATTCTGCAGCACACATAGAAAGAGCAAATCGACACTAGTTGTTGTTATGTGCAGGAAGGTGTCCCTTCCTGCACATGAACAATCATTACAAAATAACGAGTTGCAACTTCTATATGTGCTGCATTCTGCTGCACACACAGAATTTACAAATTACCATTATTGATTGTTTATGTGCAGAAAGAAACACCTTCCTGCACATGGACAATCATTCCCTGTATGCAGGCACCGTTGCACTATGGTGCAAGGGTGCTTGTGTTGGTGCTAGGCCGCTAAATTTATCGCGAGGGAAATGCAAGAGTGTGCTGTATTACTGTAAATACGGTGCATCCCTGCGTTTCCAGAATGTTGGGGCGTGGGGTTACCAACTGTGGCGTAACACCTCACCCCGCCATTCTGTTGTACATAAGCCCCTTAGTCTCCATTTGGGAATGAGAACTCATTTGGCACTTAAAAATAGAGCAAAAACATTAACACCACAAACAGCAGGTGCTCGCATTTTTGTTGGTTACGTTGTTACCATGTGCTTTACACAAAGAGGCACAATAGCATAATTACAGGAATTTCACATAACAAGTGTAACACGAAATTACTGAAATTACGCAAGATTATGCCAGTGAGATGGAAATTTCACCGGGGCCAAACAAAGGTGCTTTACCTGCAAATGTATTTTTTCAATCCATATTTAGAATTACATTACTGATTAACTTACAAGGAAGTAATCTTTCATTTAAACAGTAAAGTTCGATTTTCACTGATACCTTTAGCATGTTGACGGGTGATGGGATTTCTCCGAAAACGCTTTCAATCTTACTATGTGTTTGGAAGGTGTGAGAATTTGGGTTACTAGATGGGGGGGGTGAAACCATACTCAAACAGCAACCACAATACCTGTCAGGGTGAGGCACAAGCAAACCCCAAATTAACCTGTGCTCAACCCTCTGGTAGCTTGGCTCAGGGCAGTCAGGCTTAATTTATAGGCAATGTGTAAAGTATTTAGGCAGCACTTCAAACAGTAATAAAGTGAAAACACAACACAAGAAAAATCCAACACCAATTTAGAAAAATAGAGTAAAATTGAATGAATGAAAATAATTTCTATAGAGCACAGCTACTCCAAGGAGTGTCCCGCCGCCTCTTTGGCATCCAGCAGGGCAATGCACTGAAAAGTCCCCCCCCCCACATTATCACTGGACTCTGAATGAAAGTGTTTTCAATTCCTTTTTAAATTTTGCCTCATCCAAGATAAATCTCAAGTATTCAGACAGTCTATTCCAAAATTCAATAAATAAAACAAGACCAAAACGACAAACATCCAATCAGTAGAACCGTAGAAATGCAATTTTAAAGATTTCAGTAAATATAGCGCCATAAAGCACAAAGCGCCAACTGTGGAAATCTGGTCATGCTGGAGCGGGACAAAGTCATAAGCTTAGGCCAACCATGATGGAATGTGGGCTATCTACAGGGATCCCAGTTAGGCCCGCTGAAAAAGAGTACCTTAAATCCTGGTTGCGAAATGTTGTGAGGTCCCACGCCGAGGATGCGCCATGCAGCGGAGGCAATGCGTTGGTTCAGAGGAGATGCAAAGCTGCGATGCGAGGCCCTGTGTTGTCATTGAGGATCCCATTGACAAGGGCTTGCGATGCGATGTTTGGTGTCGGAGATGCGTCGCACAGTCCATGCGATACATCAGTTCCGAAAAGCAGCAAGACTGTCATGCGAGAACCTGCGTTTTCATCGAGGCTGACGTTGATGAAAAATTCGCGATGTGAGGCCTTGCGTGAGGGAAGCTTTGTATGTTGGCAGTTCCTATGCAGGCTGCGAGGTCGATGCAGAGTCCTTGCGCTGAGAGAATGCAGCAGAGGTGGTGTGTCGGTTCAGCTCGTGCGCTGCATGGCAGAGGGGATGCATAGTGTAGGAAGGTGGAATCTGACTATATGGTTGCCCCCACTTTTTTTATGATGTTTTGCTGGTTTATGACTTAGTTGGACTGGGATCCTGCTATTCAGGGCCCCAGTCTATCTGCTTTCTCTGTAAAAAGGTTTCCATGTGCCTTAGGCACATCTCTGATTGGAATCTGGAGTGCCCTTATAAGTCCCTAGTATATGGTATACTATGTACCAAGGGCATAGGTACCTCAGAGGCCTACCAGGGGCTGCAGCAAGTATTATGCCACCCCTGGAAGGCCATCCAAACTGACACCACAGGTCTGCTACTGCAGCCTGGGTAGGGTGGTGCATGCACCCCTTACTGTGATATAGGTTACCTATATCACTAAATACATACACACATATAAACCTATAAGTCACTCCTAAGGCAGGCCTTATCAATCCTAAAGGCAGAGTGCATGGTTCCTATGTGAGAGGGTGCCCCTGCATGAGCAGGGCCCCTCTGCAGCGTTCGGAGACCATCTCTGATGCTGTTTGTAGTGCAGCCTGACCATATACTCTTAAGCGCATTATATCCTCGCGGTAAAATGCTAACTTTGGAATGGCTGCACCTAAACATGTCGTGTTTGGTGTCAAACATCTTGGAATACTACCCCCCCCGCCAATCCTGGTGGCGGGGGTAGCATTCCACCCTTCTAGAGGGAAAGACATGTTAACTCTGGCTTACCCAGTAACTTCTTTCTAAAGCCCTGGCATCACAAAATGGATGCTGCTGCCACAGACACAAGTCTGGCCTCCTGCTGCTGGACGAAACTCCGGCAGGGGAGGCCTGGACAATAGGTTTCCTGTTGCAGGGAGGTGTGACCACCTCCCCAGACAGGATAATGTGTATTGGGGCTGGGTGGGTGCACTCTTAGAGTGCTTTGAAGTCCTGCACTGGGGGAGCAAAAGGCTCCTCTGTGCATATGCCAGTTCAAACCAGCTCAGGGGCTACCTACCCCTGCTCTGGCGCGAAACTGGACAAAGGGAAGTGGGTGTAGCCACCCCTCCCTTGACCCTCCCATAGGTGGGGTCATAGAGTTAGTCCCTCCCTGTTTTACTGGTTAAAATGGGGAACCCTTGCCACAGCAAGATTAGATTATACCTGGACGAAACTCTGACACTGAATCCTGGACCTTCGACGCTCTACGACAAGATTAGAGGACTGAAGAATCTCCCTTGGGGTCAAGGAGTGACTCCCCTGCTTGGCAGGCACCAAAGAAGCATCTGTCCGGTTCGCATTACTGAAGCTCCCGTCGGACGCCGAAGTCATCGCATCACCAGAGGTGGATTCCCAGACTTCCCCGAGGCCACCCTGAGTCCCCAGCAAAGCTGAGGCCCGTGGCTATCGTGGGTGACTTGAGACCGTGCCCCCTGGACACAGAGCACATTTGCAAGTGCACCATCTTCTGGGTCTCCCAAGAAGTCGTGCTTTGGGCTCCGAGTAGACCTAGCCTCCAGCACCACCTGCACCGAAGATCACTGGCCCCCACTCCACGAGTGTCCTGCAAGCCAGCTCCACGTGCGGCGTCACGAGGCTCCTTCGCGGTCTCTAGCCCGTTGGCTAGTAGCCCTTAACGAAGGCCAATCTTTTCCTTACTTGGCATCCTGGTTGCTCCAGGCCTGCCCTCACTTACCTTCGCTGGGTGAATTCCACAGACCTTGCTGGTCTGCACCATCGACGATCTTCATCTTACTTGAGACTTGCCGTTGCCAAGGCTTGTTGGGTCCAATCCGGTCGCCGACACCTCAGCACTCGACAGACATCGAGCACCAGCCCGAATCCTGCTCCTGGTCGCCGACAACGCCTCCCGGACCTCGTGGCTGAAGAGTCAAGACGACCGTCAACGCACCTGAAGCACTCGACATCGGTGGGCATCTGTCCATCGCCTTCCTGGTCACTGGCTAGTGACCCAGACTCTGTCCCCTCTGCTTTCAGGTTCACCAGAACTCCGATCCACTCTTGGATCCACCCGGACACTTTTCTCTTGGCCGCCAGCAGCACTTTGCAGCAGATCGCCATTCGAATCGACGACGAAACCCGACCCCGAAAGGCACCTATGCACCCGGCTTCCCTGGGTGAGGTAACACGAGTACTCTGGTGCTCCCGTGGGTAGAGACTCTTCAAAGTCCTAGATCTCAAAGGGTTTTGTCCTAGTCCTCTTTTAAGTGTCGCTTTCCTCTATTTTCCCGATCCCGACTTTCTCCATAGAAGTTAACGGCGTATCGCGGTTGTGTATTTACACTGCACGCGTCTCCCGTGGGTCCCCTGTGTCACTACCTTGGGTGGTTCCTTGTGGTCCAAGCACTTCTAGAGGCTCTAGGCCTAGTGTCTAGTTCAGTCGTGGTTCGCATACCACTTTATTGGTATATGGTTTGGTACGCCCCTAGGGCCCAAACGTGTTTTTGTGCTATTATTGTGATTTAAGATCTTATAACCTATGTACTTCGAACTCTAGCCTCATAAAGAGACTAGAGGGGTGTGTTTAGTAATAAATACATATATTTTGAATATATACCTGGTGTGGTGCTCTTTCATTTGGTCACTCAAGAGATTATAGACTGGTAAAACAAGCTGCTTTACATTCCTTCAAGACTTAGCCTGAAGGCTGCTCTCCATAGCTACCACTAGGATAGCTTTCAATAAGGTTGTCTTTAACCTACCTACCATAAGAGTCGATTTGGACTGGTGCAAGGTGCCTACTATAATTAGTGGACAGCATATGCCAGGCCAACTTCTCACATTGGTGTGCAGCGTGTGGGATTCCAGCTTGCTATTGTTTTACCAGATAATCTCAATTGAATTGATCAACTGAAAACCACTAAAGGTACCTAAGGTACATATAATTTAAGCTTAGAATAACAGTAAGTTCTACTGAACTTAGAGTTGTGTGTTAAGGGATAGCACAACCCTTTCTACAACTCAAGAGAGTTTAGTAGGCCACACTAGAGTAGGTAGTGCATACACCACACCACACTAGTAATGTCTTTAAGGGCAGGATCCAAAGAATCCTTGCAGGAAGCCATTGAGCTTCCACCCTCCAAGTATGATACACTCCCATTCTTGGAATTGAGAGCTTTATGTAACTTGAGAAAAATAAGGACAGGCCAAAGCCCCACCACCCAACACCTCAAGGAGTTGTTGGTGGCTTATGACCTTAGTAAGCCTGTAGGGACTGAAGGGGTAGGAGCTGAGGGTGGGGCAGAAGAAGAGGAGGAGGCCAGGGGTACCAATACCCCCAGCCCCCCTCTGAAACTGGCCAGGAGGGTGACAATGACCCTGACCTGGATAACCCAATCCCTCCTGTGGAAGATGATGAGGATGATCAGAATGATGCCCTCTTTGTCCCCCCAGGAAGGATTAAGAGTGTGCCCAGAAGGTCTAGGTCTCCTTGAGTCTAACCACTCTGGCACCTCTATAGGGAGCTCTGTCTCCTCTCACAGGAGGGAATCCTCTCATGAGAGGAGAGCCAGGCTGGTCCGGTATGAGGAAACTCAGCTGGAAATCAGAAAAAAGCAACTGGCTTTAGATAGGGAATCCCTAGATCTCCTCAGGGAGAGAAGAAAGTTGGGACTAGAGTCCCATGGTGGCAGCAATATCCCTAGAGATAGGGACAGGTCTTATGACCATAGAAACCTAAACAAGATTGTCCCTCCCTACCAGAGTGGAGATGACATCCACAAATGGATAACTGCACTGGAGAGGGCCTGTAAAGTTCAGAAGGTCCCCCAGAGGCAGTGGGCAGCAATCTTGTGGCTCTCCTTTGCAGACAAAGGTAGAGACAAGCTCCTCACTGTAAGAGAAGAGGATGCTGACAATTACACAGTCTTGAAGAGTGCTCTGATAGATGGGTTTGGCCTAACCACTGAACAGTATAGGTTGAAGTTCAGAGACACCCAAAAAGCTCAGACTCAAGACTGGGTTGATTTTGTAGATTGTGCTACAAAGGCTCTGGAAGGTTGGATACATGGCAACAAAGTGCAGGACTTTTTAGGATTGTACAATTTGATTATGAGGGAGCAGATCCTTAATAATTGTCAAAACCAGCTTTTGCACCAGTATCTGGTGGACTCTGATCTGACCTCTCCCCAAGAATTGGGAAAGAAGGCAGACAAGTGGGTCAGAACCAGAGTAAAAACTAGAAATCAGGGTGGTGACCAGAAGAAAGATTCTACTAAGTCCCAAGAGAAAGGTGGGGATAAATCTAAGGATAAGTCCCCTACAGGGCCCCAAAATTCCTCTTCTGGGGGTGGGTCCCAAACTCCTTCCTCTCCTGAAAAGAAACCCTATTGCCATGTCTGTAAAAAGCCTGGGCACTGGAAAACTGATCCCAGTTGCCCCAGGATTGGCAATAAAGAAAATGTTCCTCCCACAACTACTACCACCCCTCCTGGTACTACCAGTAGTAATCCTCCAGTTGGGAGTAGTGCACCCAAAAAGTTAGGTGCTTTTGCAAGAGGAACAGAGGTGGGCCCTAGTTTAGACAGGGACCCCTCAACAGACTCCTCTGACTCTGATGGTGGTATAGGATTTGCCACCTTTACCATGGGTCCCATAGCATTGGGCAGGTACAGATTGGAGCCAATAATTAATGGTCAGAAAGCTGTGGCATTTAGGGACACAGGGGCTAGTGTCACCATGGTGGCAGGGAAACTAGTCCCCCTCACCAGCTTTTACCTGAGTTTAAATACCAGGTGACCAACATTGATGGTGTCAGAACAGATCACCCCATGGCCATAGTCAATCTCAGCTGGGAGGGGGTCACAGGCCCAAAAAGAGTGGCAGTGTCCCCAACCCTACCTGTAGATTGCCTGATGGGCAATGATCTGGAAATTTCAGCCTGGGCTGAAGTGGAACACCAAACCCATCTTAGGATGTTGGGCGTCCCTGTAAGGTTAGTGGGGCTGTGATGGCCACAGCCCCAGCCCAAGAATTTGGAGAGATGGAGCCTGAAAGAATGGCCCACTCTCCCCAAAAGAGAGCACAAGAGTTGAAGAAAAGTCTTCTTCCCCCAGACAGTAGGTAAGGGTCAGCCTCCTCAGGGAACTGACCCTACCCCTAGTGAAGGAACTGCCACAGAGGTAGTCAGGCCTGGCCTGGCCACACCCCTGATGGCAGAGGACCCTTCCAAGGTGGTACCCCGTCTGGAGCAGGTAACCTGCCCCTCTCTACCCTGCCTCAGTCAGCCCAGGGCTGCAGAGGTCAGGGAGGTCAGTGGACCCCCAGGGCCCCTTGTCCAGAGGAAGCCCCCATCAGCAGATTAGGGGCACCCAGTCTAGTAGCCCTAGCCAGGTGAAAATTCCTCTACACACTGAGGGATCCCCCATACCTTTATGTAGGGACCTCCCCCAGAAGGACTCTGGTAGGCAAGGGCAAACCTGGGACCAGAAGGTTCCAAACCTGCCATGTCCCTCCAGTAGTCCATCCAAAGGGACCCAACCCCCAGCTGTAGGCAGCCAAAGGTTGACCCTTAGAGCAAAGTGCAACTCAGTCATGGAAAGACAGGCATACATGGTGACCAGTGATCTGAGGAAGCTGAGGCCAACATTCCTAGGGCCTCACTTCCCTACTCAGACACCTCACCAGCCTTGTACTTTACCTAAGCACACCACAGGTAGTGATTCCCCATGGTGGAGACCCTCTCATACCCTTAGGGTGAGGGATTGCTTAGTGGACCATAAGACAGGGGGCAACCATGCTAGTGCAGGTGCTTCCTTATATGACCACTTAGTCAATGAAGGCTCAACTGGCCAAGGTTAGCCTTATCTCCTTTCGTTTGGGGGGGTTATGTAGGAAGGTGGAATCTGACTATATGGTTGCCCCCACTTTTTTTATGGTGTTTTGCTGGTTTATGACTTAGTTGGACTGGGATCCTGCTATTCAGGGCCCCAGTCTATCTGCTTTCTCTGTAAAAGGTTTCCATGTGCCTTAGGCACATCTCTGATTGGAATCTGGAGTGCCCTTATAAGTCCCTAGTATATGGTATACTATGTACCAAGGGCATAGGTACCTCAGAGGCCTACCAGGGGCTGCAGCATGTATTATGCCACCCCTGGAAGGCCATCCAAACTGACACCACAGGTCTGCTACTGCAGCCTGGGTAGGGTGGTGCATGCACCCCTTACTGTGATATAGGTTACCTATATCACTAAATACATACACACATATAAACCTATAAGTCACTCCTAAGGCAGGCCTTATCAATCCTAAAGGCAGAGTGCATGGTTCCTATGTGAGAGGGTGCCCCTGCATGAGCAGGGCCCCTCTGCAGCGTTCGGAGACCATCTCTGATGCTGTTTGTAGTGCAGCCTGACCATATACTCTTAAGCGCATTATATCCTCGCGGTAAAATGCTAACTTTGGAATGGCTGCACCTAAACATGTCGTGTTTGGTGTCAAACATCTTGGAATACTACCCCCCGCCAATCCTGGCGGCGGGGGTAGCATTCCACCCTTCTAGAGGGAAAGACATGTTAACTCTGGCTTACCCGGTAACTTCTTTCTAAAGCCCTGGCATCACAAAATGGATGCTGCTGCCACAGACACAAGTCTGGCCTCCTGCTGCTGGACGAAACTCCGGCAGGGGAGGCCTGGACAATAGGTTTCCTGTTGCAGGGAGGTGTGACCACCTCCCCAGACAGGATAATGTGTATTGGGGCTGGGTGGGTGCACTCTTAGAGTGCTTTGAAGTCCTGCACTGGGGGAGCAAAAGGCTCCTCTGTGCATATGCCAGTTCAAACCAGCTCAGGGGCTACCTGCCCCTGCTCTGGCGTGAAACTGGACAAAGGGAAGTGGGTGTAGCCACCCCTCCCTTGACCCTCCCATAGGTGGGGTCATAGAGTTAGTCCCTCCCTGTTTTACTGGTTAAAATGGGGAACCCTTGCCACAGCAAGATTAGATTATACCTGGACGAAACTCTGTCACTGAATCCTGGACCTTCGACGCTCTACGACAAGATTAGAGGACTGAAGAATCTCCCTTGGGGTCAAGGAGTGACTCCCCTGCTTGGCAGGCACCAAAGAAGCATCTGTCCGGTTCGCATTACTGAAGCTCCCGTCGGACGCCGAAGTCATCGCATCACCAGAGGTGGATTCCCAGACTTCCCCGAGGCCACCCTGAGTCCCCAGCAAAGCTGAGGCCCGTGGCTATCGTGGGTGACTTGAGACCGTGACCCCTGGACACCGAGCACATTTGCAAGTGCACCATCTTCTGGGTCTCCCAAGAAGTCATGCTTTGGGCTTCGAGTAGCCCTAGCCTCCAGCACCACCTGCACCGAAGATCACTGGCCCCCACTCCACGAGTGTCCTGCAAGCCAGCTCCACGTGCGGCGTCACGAGGCTCCTTCGCGGTCGCTAGCCCGTTGGCTAGTAGCCCTTAACGAAGGCCAATCTTTTCCTTACTTGGCATCCTGGTTGCCCCAGGCCTGCCCTCACTTACCCTCGCTGGGTGAGTTCCACAGACCTTGCTGGTCTGCACCATCGACGATCTTCATCTTACTCGAGACTTGCCGTTGCCAAGGCTTATTGGGTCCAATCCGGTCGCCGACACCTCAGCACTCGACAAACATCGAGCACCAGCCCGAATCCTGCTCCTGGTTGCCGACAACGCCTCCCGGACCTCGTGGCTGAAGAGTCAAGACGACCGTCAACGCACCTGAAGCACTCGACATCGGTGGGCATCTGTCCATCGCCTTCCTGGTCACTGGCTAGTGACCCAGACTCTGTCCCCTCTGCTTTCAGGTTCACCAGAACTCCGATCCACTCTTGGATCCACCCGGACACTTTTCTCTTGGCCGCCAGCAGCACTTTGCAGCAGATCGCCATTCGAATCGACGACGAAACCCGACCCCGAAAGGCACCTATGCACCCGGCTTCCCTGGGTGAGGTAACACGAGTACTCCGGTGCTCCCGTGGGTAGAGACTCTTCAAAGTCCTAGATCTCAAAGGGTTTTGTCCTAGTCCTCTTTTAAGTGTCCCTTTCCTCTATTTTCCCGATCCCGACTTTCTCCATAGAAGTTAACGGCGTATCGCGGTTGTGTATTTACACTGCACGCGTCTCCCGTGGGTCCCCTGTGTCACTACCTTGGGTGGTTCCTTGTGGTCCAAGCACTTCTAGAGGCTCTAGGCCTAGTGTCTAGTTCAGTCGTGGTTCGCATACCACTTTATTGGTATATGGTTTGGTACGCCCCTAGGGCCCAAACGTGTTTTTGTGCTATTATTGTGATTTAAGATCTTATAACCTATGTACTTCGAACTCTAGCCTCATAAAGAGACTAGAGGGGTGTGTTTAGTAATAAATACATATATTTTGAATATATACCTGGTGTGGTGCTCTTTCATTTGGTCACTCAAGAGATTATAGACTGGTAAAACAAGCTGCTTTACATTCCTTCAAGACTTAGCCTGAAGGCTGCTCTCCATAGCTACCACTAGGATAGCTTTCAATAAGGTTGTCTTTAACCTACCTACCATAAGAGTCGATTTGGACTGGTGCAAGGTGCCTACTATAATTAGTGGACAGCATATGCCAGGCCAACTTCTCACACATAGGTTCTGCTTGATCCACAGATGGACTGGCAGAGCACCTTCAGGCTCACTTCCACGGGTCCGGGAATTGGGTGGCACCACTTGACAGGGTAGGATTCACAGATAGCAGAGTCCAGGTTGTTGGAGCCTTCTTTCCCTGAAGCGCTAGTCAGGAGGCCAGCCAACTAGCCCCTGGAGGCCCTCTGGGGTCCTCGGTTCATCATAGGCAGGTCGAGTCCTTCTCACTCAGGCAAGAGGGCAGCAGGCAGCAGGTCAGCACAGCATGGCAGCAGTCCTTCAGAACAATAGTTCAGCATAGTGGCAGTCCTTTCAACAGCACAGCAGTCCTTCTTCCTGGCAGAGTCTCCACAGGTCCAGAAGTTTATTGAAGAGTTGGGGTTTGGGCCCCAATTGTATAACTGGGTCTTCCTTTGAAGTGGGAGAAGCTTCTAGAGGCTTCCCTTTGAAGTATGCGGGTTTCCTGCCCTCCCTGCCCTGACTGCAGACTAACTACAGGGGGTATGCAGCCTTTTGAGTAGATGCAGGACACAGCAAATTCATGTGTAAATACGGCTGTGCTCAGCTCTTTCCTCGCATCCTGCCAGTGATGGCCTATCTTGTCAGGCCCAGTTGCTCAGAAGCGATGCTCTCAGGATGCCTTCCTTCTGGTACCCCCGACTCTGACTTTTATATTTCGCCAGAGTATCGATGTGGACAAACGGGTGGGGTGGGGGTAGCCTGGATACTCCATGGAAGTAGACCTGGAAGAAAAAAAATTCTTAGTTCTACTTTCACGAAGAATTGTTTTCACATCTTACACAAGAAAACGCTATTTGTTTCCTGTAAGAGAGCAAAGTCCGGTATTACAGATCCTTAAGTTAAATAACACAAAGTTCTTGATATTCCTGAATCAAAAGCTGTAACAGTTCTTTTCAAGGCTCATTGCGAGTTCCCAAAACAAGCCTATATATCCAAAGACAAATCTCTACTGAGGGGAAACTAGGCGTGAGTTCCCCATGTGTCTTTCATGCTATGGTTGGTTGATCTCCCTTCACCATCCATTAGTGCAGACCTAAATGGGCCTCCCAACTCACCACCTTACCGGAGTGCGTTTTTTCCCAATTCACCAGAAGAATATATGCTCAAGTGCCAGAAGGCGGGACCTCACCTGAACGTCTGAAGAAGGTGAGTGGAGACTGGACTGAAAGCACGTAGTTAGAGAGTGCGGTATCTGGAAACATGTGCAGCCATGATCTGTACGAAGACCGGAACAGCTTTCTCAAAACCAGGAAATCTCTTGGGTGCTTGGCTCCTCGATGTGGCATCTCCTTTCAAAACCAACCATGAATAGCAAGAACAGCTGAAAGGACACAACCTCTTTAAATAGAGGTGTCGTCTCAGAAGGTGGTGCCCTCAAGCATGTTCCAGAACTTGCACCTGCAGTCAAAGGAAAACAACAATGAAGTAATCAGAGTCAGCACATACAGATGAGTCATCAGGGTGAGCAGGTCATTTAAGCATGTTCCAGACCTACCCTGTAGCTAAAGGGAAACAACAATAAAGTCACCAAAGTCATCAGAAACAAATGAGTTGTAATGGTCAGCAAGTCAATTGAGCATGTTCCAGAACACTTGCTGCCAAAGGGAAACAACAAATGAATCTTCAGAGTCAGCACAAAAAATGAGTCTCATAGCGAAGCCCTTTAGTGGCATGAGTGTTAAAGCACACAAAACAATAAAGACATTACAGTAATACAACATATCTTGTTGTTTAAGCTTCGAAAAATTATTGGCACAAACATACTAATGAGATGGACTTTTTAGTACTTGCTTTAATACTTGTGTCAAAGAGTTCATAAGACATCCAGGCACATCTAAGCTCTTTATTGTGTGTGGCTGTCTAGGAGGGATGCACAAAGCCCAACTGCCAGCTCCCCCTGGTCATGTGACCCAGAGACAGGCTGTAGGCTCTAAATGGCTAGGGCAGGAACATGGCAACTTTCTAAAAGTGCCATTTTCAAAATTTTAAATCCGACTTTACCATAAGAAAGGATCCATTACAATTTCAAAGACACCAAACATGAACTGGTTTCCTACTCCCATTTGGAAATAACAGCTTATTAAATGTAATAAGGTTACCCCAATGTTATCCTATGGGAGAGGTAGTCCCTGCAGTAGTGAAACAGAAATGTAAGAGTTTTTCACTAACAAGACATGTATACACTGTACTCTGTCCTCTGGGCTGTCCAGGGTCTCTCCTAAGAGTGACATATATATTTAAAAGGAAGGTTTGGGCCTGGAAAAAGGTTTATTTTGCCAGGTCAAAATTGCAGTTTAAAACTGCACACACAGGCTGCAATGGCAGGCCTGAGACATGTGTAAAGAGCTACTTAAGTGGGTGGCACAATAGGTACAGCAGGCACACTAGTAGCATTTACTTTACAGGCCCTGGGTACATGTAGTACCACTTGACTAGGGACTTACAAGTTAATTAAATATGCCAATTGGGTATGTCTATTCTACCAGCTATTAAGGAGAGAGCACAAGCACTTTTAGCAATGGTTTACAGTGGTAAAGTGCACAGAGTCTTAAAAGCCAATAAAAACGGGCTTAGAAAACAGGAAGGTGAAAGCAATAAGTTTGGGAATGACCCTGCAGAAAGGGCAAAGTCCAACAGAAGCCATCAGATAGTTGAAGTGGATTCAAGTCACTTGTGAGTACGTTATATAATTCTAGACTCTTTTTATATTCTGGTACAGGTGCACAGCTTGAATCCCAGTAGAGGTGACTCAGGCATTCATCCCCTTGAGGCTGATAACAGGAGTTCTGAGGAGTTCAGTAATACTAACACTTGCGTTTGTGCCATTATCCAACCACACAGCTGGTTACCAAATGCTATTAAATATTAAAGCAGAGTGCTATTAGCATCCTTTTTCTTTTCCCATTAACAATGATGCAATAAAACTACCGCAATTGAACCAAAAAAAAGAGAATAAAATGAGCCATATGCCCCAGGCATGTGACAGATTGAATTTGCTACGGTGTCTGCTTCTTAATGACGCATTGTAGATATTAGTGCCACTAAAGCATTATGATGGACTTTTGGCATACAAATTGTTTTGAGTACCTGCATGAATTAGTCCGCAAAAGCCATCCCACAATGTAAGATCATCATCCCAAAAATATAAAAACCTATTTCTTTCAACAAGAAGGGTGCTGACAGAAAAATCCTGGCAACTTGTAGTGTGAAAGCCTAGAACAGTCAGACCTCAGCTCTCAGACAACAGCAAGACCATTTCAAGATCAGTATGAACCAAAGAGCTTCTTTTTCTGTCCAGCTGTTTGTTGAGGCGACTGTATATAACTAAGATAAACCAGATGGAAATGTTTTACTACAGCATGGGGTAATTTATTTTCTTATTTTGATACACTTAGGCAAATAATCATACTCCTCTGCTGGATAACAGGAAGTGGAATGCAGTGAGTCTACACACTGCGAATGTCACTTATTTGTTATCCTTTATTACTTTCTTCCACTATCAATACTACATTTTCCACTATCCCATTCCATTTTGTGGTATACTGAAGCAGGTGCTATTGGCAAATCACCAAAAGTAAATAAATAATAAGCAGCTGAAAATATTGGAATGCAGGATTCCAGTGAAGTTCTTGAATACTAAATGTAGCAACAAAAACTGCTATTCACACTGAAAAATTTCTTTCCTGTGATCACATTACTAGGCCTGGTTGAAATTTACATTACAATGGTGTAATTTGCATAATTTCAGGAATTTTGTGTTACACTTTGTTGCAAGGTGGAAGTATTATGTGGTACGGCTGGGGCCTTTCCATGTAATACTAGCACAATACACAAAGGATGATGCTTGGATTCAACAACAAAAATCCTTAGCTCAGTCCTAGTAGTGTGGCAAAGAGCAGTCACGCATTACTGGAGGGAATTGTGTTAAGCATTTTACAGTGCAAAACCAAAGGGGATGATGGACGGAGTGTTGAACATTGCAAGCACTCACCCCCAGTCAACTGATCTGGGTTTAATCCATCATCATTCTTTAGCTCACTCCGCCACCCCAGTTCAGACATGGCCATATGAAATCAGTCTGACCCTGTGCCTCATGGGAACAGTCCAGCCCGAACTGCCAAGCCATGTCTTCCCTGGACCGGAAACAAGCATCCTGGGACCGGTTTCTGGCTTACAGCCGTCATCAGCCAGGCTATCTTGAATCCAGTGGCAAAGTGAGCAAGGGACCCACGTCTGGGCATACCCTGCCAACTTAGGGCGAAAATAGCAAAACCAAAGGGGATGATGGACGGAGTGTTGAACATTGCAAGCACTCACCCCCAGTCAACTGATCTGGGTTTAATCCATCATCATTCTTTAGCTCACTCCGCCACCCCAGTTCAGACATGGCCATATGCAAATCAGGCTGACCCTGTGCCTCATGGGAACAGTCCAGCCCGAACTGCCAAGCCATGTTTTCCCTGGACCGGAAACAAGCATCCTGGGACCGGTTTCTGGCTTACAGCCCTCATCAGCCAGGCTATCTTGAATCCAGTGGCAAAGTGAGCAAGGGACCCACATCTGGGCATACCCTGCCAACTTAGGGCGAACATAGCAAAACCAAAGGGGATGATGGACGGAGTGTTGAACATTGCAAGCACTCACCCCCAGTCAACTGATCTGGGTTTAATCCATCATCATTCTTTAGCTCACTCCACCACTCCCAGTTCAGACATGGCCATATGCAAATCAGTCTGACCCTGTGCCTCATGGGAACAGTCCAGCCCGAACTGCCAAGCCATGTCTTCCCTGGACCGGAAACAAGCATCCTGGGACCGGTTTCTGGCTTACAGCCGTCATCAGCCAGGCTATCTTGAATCCAGTGGCAAAGTGAGCAAGGGACCCACGTCTGGGCATACCCTGCCAACTTAGGGCGAACATAGCAAAACCAAAGGGGATGATGGACGGAGTGTTGAACATTGCAAGCACTCACCCCCAGTCAACTGATCTGGGTTTAATCCATCATCATTCTTTAGCTCACTCCGCCACCCCAGTTCAGACATGGCCATATGCAAATCAGTCTGACCCTGTGCCTCATGGGAACAGTCCAGCCCGAACTGCCAAGTTATGTCTTCCCTGGACCGGAAACAAGCATCCTGGGACCGGTTTCTGGCTTACAGCCGTCATCAGCCAGGCTATTTTGAATCCAGTGGCAAAGTGAGCAAGGGACCCACGTCTGGGCATACCCTGCCAACTTAGGGCAAACATAGCAAAACCAAAGGGGATGATGGACGGAGTGTTGAACATTGCAAGCACTCACCCCCAGTCAACTGATCTGGGTTTAATCCATCATCATTCTTTAGCTCACTCCGCCACCCCAGTTCAGACATGGCCATATGAAATCAGTCTGACCCTGTGCCTCATGGGAACAGTCCAGCCCGAACTGCCAAGCCATGTCTTCCCTGGACCGGAAACAAGCATCCTGGGACCGGTTTCTGGCTTACAGCCATCATCAGCCAGGCTATCTTGAATCCAGTGGCAAAGTGAGCAAGGGACCCACGTCTGGGCATACCCTGCCAACTTAGGGTGAACATAGCAATACCATATGGCCATGTCTGAACTGGGGTGGCGGAGTGAGCTAAAGAATGATGATGGATTAAACCCAGATCAGTTGACTGGGGGTGAGTGCTTGCAATGTTCAACACTCCGTCCATCATCCCCTTTGGTTTTGCTTTGTTCGCCCTAAGTTGGCAGGGTATGCCCAGACGTGGGTCCCTTGCTCACTTTGCCACTGGATTCAAGATAGCCTGGCTGATGAGGGCTGTGAGCCCGAAACCGGTTTCAGGATGCTTGTTTCCGGTCCAGGGAAGACATGGCTTGGCAGTTCGGGCTGGACTGTTCCCATGAGGCACAGGGTCAGACTGATTTGCATATGGCCATGTCTGAACTGGGGTGGCGGAGAGAGCTAAAGAATGATGATGGATTAAACCCAGATCAGTTGACTGGGGGTGAGTGCTTGCAATGTTCAACACTCCGTCCATCATCCCCTTTGGTTTTGCTTTGTTCACCCTAAGTTGGCAGGGTATGCCCAGACTTGGGTCCCTTGCTCACTTTGCCACTGGATTCAAGATAGCCTGGCTGATGAGGGCTGTGAGCCCGAAACCGGTCTCAGGATGCTTGTTTCCGGTCCAGGGAAGACATGGCTTGGCAGTTCGGGCTGGAAAGTTCCCATGAGGCACAGGGTCAGACTGATTTGCATATGGCCATGTCTGAACTGGGGTGGCGGAGTGAGCTAAAGAATGATGATGGATTAAACCCAGATCAGTTGACTGGGGGTGAGTGCTTGCAATGTTCAACACTCCGTCCATCATCCCCTTTGGTTTTGCTTTGTTCGCCCTAAGTTGGCAGGGTATGCCCAGACGTGGGTCCCTTGCTCACTTTGCCACTGGATTCAAGATAGCCTGGCTGATGAGGGCTGTGAGCCCGAAACCGGTCTCAGGATGCTTGTTTCCGGTCCAGGGAAGACATGGCTTGGCAGTTCGGGCTGGACTGTTCCCATGAGGCACAGGGTCAGACTGATTTGCATATGGCCATGTCTGAACTGGGGTGGCGGAGTGAGCTAAAGAATGATGATGGATTAAACCCAGATCAGTTGACTGGGGGTGAGTGCTTGCAATGTTCAACACTCCGTCCATCATCCCCTTTGGTTAAGCATTTTACAGTACCATTATGGTGCTTAAGTAATTGACACGCCTAAGAAAAAAAAAACAACACCAACTTATAAAAATAGAGTGTATTTTTATATAAATATAGACAACAGAACGAACTTTGTATCATACATATATCCGGAGTTGTGGATTTTTCATGCGTTCAAAAATAGATGCACTTTAAGCTGTCAAACTGGTCCCATTGAAGTATAGTCGGTCACTTACAGGGTGAGTTCATACAAACCCTCTTGTGGATAAGGTTTTGTGGGTCCCCAGACCAAGTCTCAACAGTCAGTACTCTATTACCTTAACCAGGGAGTCCGGGTGCAGAGGTGCTCTGGCTGTCGTTGGCTATGAACGGGATCCGTGGGAGCTGTCAAACCTGCAGCACTTGACAAATCCACACTTGGAGATGGAGTTCCACTCTACCCAGGGACAGTAGAGGCCTTTGGGGATTCTAGTACTTGGGTTCTACAGCTGAATTTTTTCTACCTTGCTCGGCGGCTCCGGTGCAGAGGTATCTGGCAGCTGTCAATCACTGGAGCAGGTCGCGCCAAAGATGCTTTGCCACACACTCGAAGTCACCACCTTGAAGATGCAGGGACACAGCAGCGGGGCCATTGCCGATGTCGGTTGCTGTGAGTTACCCACGGGCTGGAGATGTCACTCAAGGGGTTGATCACCCGACAGACGATCACCAAGCCTTGGCTGCAGCAAATGTAGTCCATGGTTACTGTGGCGGCTGGACGGCGACAGGAGTGGAGTAGCGGCTTGAAACTTAGCTACCACTCCGGGCTAGCAGGACACCACTTCTCTTTGGGCTCACTCTGGACAGGCTCAGCAGGTCACAATTCTTCTCACACAGCATGTCGATTTTCCTGTAGCTTGCAGGGGACTGGTCACACCAGTCCAGGAGAGTCTGCTTCAGGTTTCTGGCACCCACTGGAGTCCCTCTTGCTGAGAGCAATGAGATTTTGCCACAGACACTCGTCAAACATACGGTTACAGTGCATGGTCTCTTCAGGGCACCTAAGTGTCCTATCTTCACACTGTGGCAGAGTCCAAAGTCCTGTTGTGTGTGACGGCGTCTTCTTAGTGCCTCTTCTTGGATTCAAAGTCAGAACTGAGGTTCTGGTATCAGGGGTGCCCCTTTTATTCTAGATTTAGGGGTCTGAGGGACAGTGGCCAATTGGCTAGTTGTCCCTGTGGCAAATCTGCCCCTGAGATGACAACATTCTGTGGGTGTACGTCACCTTTCTACCCAGAGTCTTAAAATTTTGGATTTTTGAAGATGGCAAAACTTGTCTCTGGTCGTATAGACCTCCTAGCCCAGCCCTCAAGGTGTGGCTAGCCTTTTGGAGGTGTATGTCTCCTGCATCTCTAACTCTCCTGCCTTCCTGCAAGCAGATCTGCTTTAGGGGTGGCTCACCGCCTTTCTTGCTGTCACACTAGCCATCCTGGGAGGGGAGTGGTGTGACCTCCTTCCTGCCTAGGCCTTCGTCTCTGTCCTGAGGAAGTGCTAACACATCCTGCCAGGAGGGCAGGGTCTTGTCTTGGCAGCAAATGGCTCGGGGAAGACCGCCAAGGGACTGGAGCTTTGTATCTTAGGGGGGCACTCATGCAGGGTGGCACCCCTGTGCATGTCAGCTAACCTTTGACATGAGAATTGAATCGGGTTGAAAAAGCACGGTGTTTGAGGTCAAACACGACACAATTTGTTGGTACCATAATCGAGCTGGCATCTTGAGTTTGCTCGTAGCCAGCCCATGTTACTCTATGGACCACCGGTCACTTACAGTAAACCTTGCTTTACAGGGTTACTGTTGAAATATATATGTATGAACATATATATCCACACCTTTACTATAGTGCACTATACCTCCTGTGCTTTAGTAGGGCAACCTTAAGTGTGACTTACTTAAATTAAGGAGGTGGTATGACTCTGCAGCACATGGTGTGTGCAGGGTCTCTCTTAAGCAATCAGACTGCTAGAGCAGGCTTCAGTGACAGACCTGCTGACACACTTTTACTTGTTCCCTTGCCCTGGGTATCACTGGTACCATATACTAGGGACTTATAAGAGGCAAAGTACCTTGCCAATTGGGTGTACAAATTCACAGTTACCTTTTGGGGAAAGAGCACTGGTACTGGGGCCTGATTAACAGGTCCCAGTGCACTATCAGAGTCAAAAACCAGCATCTAGCAGTTCTAACAGGGGCAAAACATGGGGGGCATCTGCAAAGAAGGCCAGTTTCTAACACATTTGTCATGTGAAATGTGCAAAAGTACACCATTATGCATCAATGCAATTTATGTCCTTTGTTTTGAGGTGTATTCCAATATATGCTGGGCGAACAACTGTAAATGTTTTCATTCCAAGCTACAGTCAACAACCAGTTGGTTTTGTGGTGGCTTGGTAGGTGGTGACTGTGCTACTGGGTTTTGTATGCCAATGAGATTGTGTGAAAACAGAGACAAACAATTCTGATGCCCAAAGTAGCAATAGCATAAGGATTGAGGGCAAATGTAGATTTTCCTAGAAATGTATGAAGGAAAGTCTTAATTTGATTAAAGACATGATGTAAACTATATGTGCTGAAAAGGGATTGATGTGTTTTCCCAAACACCAGCTTGACCAAAGAGCCCAGGCTGATTTATTAGCCTTGGTTGTTCCTGGAGCCCAGCATTTGTCAATATATTGTGAAGCCTTGGGCGAAATGAAAGGTGGAGATGTGGATGACCTGATATCTTCCATACTGATAGAACCAGGGAGTTGTCTAGAACTAGATTGTGTGGATTGCCTGAAGAGGTTAGAAGGAGGGAGGGAAAGGATGGAAGTTGGACGGGGAAATCTATGGTCATTTCCAGAAGCGAAGGGAACCAAACCTGAGACTGCCAAAAGGGAGCCACTAGGACGAGCGTTGCTTTGTGGCACCTGACCTGAGACAGTACTCTGATTAAAGGAGGAAAGGCATAATTCACTTACCGGTAAAAAGGCATCTGAAGCCAATGCTAAGGGATCTGGGTGCCAACTGAAGAATAGAGGAAGTTGATGATTGAGTCTGGAGTTGAAAAGTTCCATATGGAATGGACCCCACTTGCAAAGTAAGGACTTGAAGACTGAGGGTGAAGTTTTGAGCCACTTGCATCTCAAAGGTAACACAAGTGCCAGTCTGCTACTGACCTTTTGGCTCTTGGTAAGTATTCCACGTGTAAAGAGATTTTGTGGAAAAGGCAACATTCCCAGAGACTTTTTGCTAGTTCCGCCAAAGGTTTGGACTTTGTACCTCCTAAATGACTGATGTGCCTGACGGCGGATATGTTGTCCATGCAAAGAATGATGGAGCAAGAAACCCTGTTTTTTGCAAGGCTTTTAATTGCAAAGGAGCCTGCAAGCATCTCTAAACAATTGACGTGCAATCTGGACTCCTCTGGTGACCATGTACCTCCAGTCGAGATTTGTTCACAGCAGGCGCCCCAACCCGTCAGGCTTGCATCTGATTCTAACAAAAGATCTAGGGCTGATGCAAAGATTGTACTGCCGTTCCAAGCATCTAAATGGTCGATCCACCATTGAAGTTCTAGTTGGGACTTCACATCTATTCTCATGGAATCTGACTATGCTAGACCTCTGCTTAAGTGTCTAATCTTTAGTCTTTGGAGGGCACGATAATGTAGCACACCTGGAAATATTGCCTTAATTATAAGAGAAGTCCCACTATTCTTGCTAGAGTTCTCAGAGAGATGGTAGATTTGCAAAGAGTTTGAATAATTTCGGATTTTATGGTTTTTATTTTTACAGAAGGAAGATGAAGAGTGGTGGAAGAAGAATTTATTAAAAAAGAACCAAAATTCATTTTGTTTAGAAGGGATTAGCATAGACTTTTCTGCGGTGACAAGAAAGCCTAGGTCTAAAAGAAGGGAACACGTAAATGTGAGTTTGTGAGTGTAGCGTGATGCCTTGAGCTCTGAGAAAAGCTACCACTGGTTTTATCAGTTGTGTAAAACACCATTGAGTTGATGAGAGACCGAAAGGTAGAGAGGAAAAATTATAGGTTTGTCTTTGTCATTGGAACTGAAGGAACTTTCTGTGATCTGGAAGAATGGACACGAATAGATAGGCAACCTGAAGGTCCAGCCAGACCATCCAGTCGTATTGTAGAAGGGAATCCCTGGAATGGAGAATAGTTTCCATCTTGAAGTGACTGTAAACAACACATTGATTGAAATGTTTGAGATTGATCACAGGTCTCATTTTCTTGTTCTTCTTTTGAACCAAAAAGAGGGAACTGAAAAATCCCGACCGGTCAGGAGACGTGATCTAAATTGCCAGTTTGATTAGAAGAGATTCTATTTCCAGAGAAATGAGGCTGGACATTTCAGTGGAAAATCTGGGCGGAGGAGGAGACACCATTTGAAAAGGAGCTGAGTAAAGTTCTATAGCGCAACCTTGCACTGTGTTTAAGACCCAGGGGCCGAAGTAATGGGCTGCCACTTTGGAAGGAACAAATGAAGACAGCCTCCTACAGAAGGAAGACGTACTTGTTTGAGAGATGTATCTGGAGCTTTTCTGGCCTCGGCCATGGAAACCTTAGCCTCTTTGTGGATAAAATGGAGGCTTGTCTTCTTGGGGACTGATGTTATAGGAGCCTCTGGATCCTTGGTGCTGGAAGGAATAGCTGGTAAAGCAGCTCCTGCCTCTACTGACCCTGGCAAAGACACGTTGTGAGAAAACCTTTCTGAGAGACTGCTGGGCCTTGTCCAGGGCTGCAAAGGTAGATAGAAATTTACCCAATTCTTTAATGAAGGAATCACCAAAAAGGAGGCCATCTCCTTTGATATCGGGGTCTGTGGTTGCAAGGTTAAGCAGATTGGGATCCAGTTTCAGCAACAAAACTTTCCTCTGGTCATGACTTATAGCCGAATTGGTGTTGCCTAACAAGCAAAAGGCTCTTTGAATCCAAAGGAAGAGGACTTCTGGATCAATTGGAGAGTTGTCCAATCTGGCTGACTCTGTCAAATAAAAAATCCGGGCAAGGGGGCCTACAATGTCTAACAGTTCATCCTGACAGGTGGACCATGCTTTGTCCACGCCTTTTCGCAGGTCTTTTCCGAACTTGGAGAAAAAGGTGAGCATAGATGGATCTATGGAATGCGTGAGTGAAATTTTGGAGGGGAGAGAAGGTCTTGAACATTCTGATTTGAGCGTAGCTCTGGTTTGCTTGTCCATATGCAGACGGAGTCTGGAGGCAATGTATTCGCTCATATGGTCTGCCGGGAACCATTCCGTGGAGTTAGGGTGGTGAATTAAACTTGGGTCAAACATAGGGGAACCTTCGGAGTCCAAAACTGTAACAGCAGCAAACGGATCTTTAGAGGGGAAAGAAAGCTTGGCTTTTTTGGGAGAAGGATCCGAGAGGGGATCAATGTCTCCGAAATTATCTTTGTCTTGGTCAGAATCCATATCATCCATGTTGTCATTTGTGTCATTAACATGGGAAATTAGGATAGGAAGCAACATCCACTTAATATCCTTGGTTTTCGCTTTGCATTGAGATGTGGTTTAAATAACCTTCTTATTAGCCTTATTAAACCCCTCCTTGGAATGAGGCCTGAGAGGAACAGCGTCCTCTGCCAAGTGTGAGGGAACCTCACTGTCCACCAGCGCAATGTTATCTTTAGACGTGGGTTTATTGAAAGAAGGTACAGGATAACCCATCGCTTTGCGCTTACTGCATTACCCCACAAAATGGGCCAAAATTGTCTTTGACATAAGGTTAATGATCGAGTCTTCAATATTTTTTGTCACCTTATCCATTGAGGCTGCCACAGCCTGTTCCACTGAAGACTGTATAAAGTCACTCAAGGTGGCAGTTAAAATGATTTGCTCTTCGTCCTCCATAGAACTGTTTCTTTGCATGACCAAAGCAAAAGTGGCTGCCAACCAGCAAAAAATGGGTGAAACTGCAGAGAAAGCCAAGTTCCCTTTGAGGGGTGGGGCAAATGGGAGGGTTTAAGAGAGCAAACTCTGGGGCAGATTTACAAGCCCCTTGCGTCATTTTTGCAACGCTGTTGCGTCACTTTTTGTGACGCAGTGGCAGCGTAATAATGCGGCCCATTTACAACGTGACGCATCTATGGAGATGCGTCACATTGTAAAGCCCTGCGTCACATTATACCTGCGTCAGGTATAATGTATGCAGGATGGGCGTTCCCACTTAAAAAAGCCTTGTAGAAGTGACGCAGTGAAATCTACAAGATTTCACTGTGCCACTTCTAGGACGCCACTGCGTCAAAACCTTACGCCTGCTTGAAGCAGGCGTAAGGAGTGATGCAGCACAATGAGGATAGGCCCCATGCATTGCTGGAGTTGCGTCGTACTTGCGCACGACTCCAGCAATGCGTGACTTTTGAGTTAACAGATGTGTCAGAATTTCTGACGCATCAGTCAATCCTTGCTCCATGGTGCGCCGTATTGTAAATACGGCGCATCCATGATGGCGCAAGGGTTTCTCAGGTGGCGCAGGGAAAGTGACGCATCTCTACAGATGCGTCACTTTCTTGTAAATCTGCCCCTCTGCCGTGTGGAGAAAGGGGAGTGCCAGAGGAAAACAAGCCAGTTGGATAGCAAGCCCTGCCTTGTGGGGGGAGAAACACCGGCTCAGAAGCTGTCGGCCAGTGAAAGCCACAGACAACCTCATCGGAGCGGTATGGAACAAGTGCAAGGGCCGCAGGTGAGAGGAAAAACTGTAACTCTCAGGGGAGTGCTGACAGAAATGAAACTTCAAACAAGACTCTGACACGTCGCACCAACAAAATGGCGAACGCGGTACGAGACGCGCAGGGCGCGAGGGAAGCGGCATTTGAGACACTCATGACAATGTGGCACTTGCCGACTGGGAAAGGAAATATTGACTGCACAATATTATATAAAGAGTAAACAAGGCACAATCAGCACTTAACTGATAAGCATGAACCGCAGTAGAAAAGTAATGACGAAGTATAATATTTATCTTGACTGCGAGCAGCAAGAAAAGAGAACTGTTCGCAGTCAAGTTAAGTATGATATATGTGCCTACGTTGCTATTGGTCAGTGTTTATGATAAAAAAATTTCCCATTGGCTACTCTGCTGCTTAGCATTATGGGATTTGTAGTTTATTGTTTTATCTTGACTGCTGCAATTGGATTAAAGCAAGTTAAGAAAAGCATATTAGGAGCCTCCTGTCTTGTCATAAAATTACATTTTGACCAGCTAGTTACCACCATGGGCCGTATCATAAATACAGAGCACATGTGTATAACTGATCTGTGTCTGTGTGTCTGTTTTGATATCAGGCTGTTTTTGTGTATATGCACCAACTCAGTTACTCTACGAGTTACTGAATGAGCTGCAAACATCATAGCTCAGAAACACAAGCTGTTATGTCTGCACCTCATGTACTAACTTGGAGAGTTCCTGAGTTAAGCATGCATTACAAGATCATTGTTTATGCCACAGGGAGATACCAAGAGCATAATTAACAATATTGGCTGGTATCTTCCCGTGAGCTAATGGGTATTACAAGTTACCCTCCTCAGAATGAGGAATTACTTCTCAAATCGGGAATTGCCAGTTTCTTTACAGCAGCTTTTGTATGAATCTGGGAGAGTTTAACACAAATATTTACCACCTGCTCTCACCAGATGGTAAACATCTGCGGGTGGGCTGATGGGGTTGGGAGGCTGTGCACTCTCATGCGGACCATTGTGTGAAGGAAACATATGATTACAGCATGGGGCAATTAATTTGCTTATTTTTACCTCCTACCGTGAGCAGCTGATAAATATATGTGGGAGAGTGCTGGGCAGTATTGTGAAGGCTACTGACCAGAGCACTCGCTGGAAAACAGTCATTTGGAGCCTAGAGCTAATATGCAAAGACAATTAGACCTGTATATGCATTTTTTCTCATATTACAAGTCAATGAAGCTTATTCACATGACACGTGTTTCTCTCAGTGGAAACATATCTAATGTGCGCATGGCAGACTCTCCACTCCGAGAAAGCTCTGAACACCCTTGAGGAGAACATATAATTCATGTGCACAATGCTAGCCTCATTATTCTCACAAAATCCTACTTGTACTTTCCAGGTATGAAAATGAGAATACCTTGTTGGGAAATGTGAAAGGTACAACCCTGAGTTTTATGGCTTCTAGGCCTACTGGAGCCATGAAACTTAGTGAGCATATTCAGTATCACAAGAAGCTTCAAACTAATATAAAACCACATCCATATTTGATTAAAATAGTTGATACATGCAGGATTACATATGTAATTATTAACACTGCATTACTCAGGAATCTATAAAGGTAATACAGGCGCAGAATTAAGTTTTGTTATGACTGGAGACTTTGCATCCTCTAGTGGGAACATGGGGGCAAATTAGCAAGAACGGCGTTAAAATTATCGCCGCTGTAGCGGCAGGAAACTGCCGCTAAAGCGGCGATAATGGGCTTGATAATATGCGCAATAGAATTCCAATAGAAGCCCAGGTTAGATGTCCTGCACATCTAACCTGGGCTTCTATTGGAATTCTATAGCGCATATTATCAAGCCCATTACTGCCGCTTTAGCGGCAGTTTCCTGCCGCTAAAGCGGCGATAATTTTATCGCCGTTCTTGCTAATATGGCCCAGGGTCTTCTCTACCTTCTCCATAGTACAGGGCACGACAGGCAGGCTGGGGGCAGGCTCTGCCTCTGCATGGAGCCTATGTTTGTTTCCCAGCCACATTTTTTCCTGTAAGTGGATCTGAGCCCAGAAAAACTGAGTCTGATGATTTCTCACATTGAAGTTCAGGTACAGAAGCCATGGACAACTCATAGTTGCATCAGTGGCGTAACAAAAGCCCCCCCCAGCCCCCGTGGTGCGGGGGCGAGCTCCAGGGGGACCCCCTCATCAAAAGTGATAGGTGGTTGGCTGGGGAGGTGGGGCTTCTCCATGTACTTTGCAGGGGGACCCCTCACGTTTTGTTACACCATTACGTTGCCTGGTGTAGTATTCCCTACACCAGGAGATAGAGCTGCCGTAACTCACAATGAGAGTTTGAGCTGTAGATAGCCTGACAAAGACGGGCACACACCTTCATTCTGTACCTGCACACACATTTGTAATAAGACCCTGGATTTCAACTGGTGTCAACTCTCTGCTCAAAACCTGAGAAAAAATAAAAAAATAACGAATTCAAAGCAAGTGGAGAAAAAGCTTGTTCAAAACATTAACTGTGTTTTCATTGGCAGGTGTAAATTGAGTAGAAACGCAAGTCCCACCCAAAACCCAGCGAAAATGTGTTTTGCACTAGAATGTTTTCACCTAGCCAATTCACACTTGCTTGTAAATGCCCCCTTTCTGAGAAGCCAGATCATTACGAGTTAATTAAAAAGGCAAACGAGTCAACAGGGTGATGAAAATAATAGGAGACTGCAACTCAGAAAAAATAACTCTCTTTTCCTTTCATGAAGGTATAATATGAGACGGAAGCTATTGTAAAATAGCTCTCCTTCTTTGCTTTCGATCGCCCCCTAACAAGCTTCACTGTTCTTAGATGGATTGCATGCCCCTACCTAAACAGGTCATCAGTGGTAGGTGGCACCTGAGAACAGTGGGATACACAGTCGGTGCAAGAAGTTCTTGTGTTCTGCCTCACCTTCATTGCAGCTTGGTAACGGGAGAGTGAACACCTATCTTGCCCACTACTTTACTCTTTTAAGGTCTGGCGTTAGCTCAGAACGTTTGATTTTACAGAAATTATGTATACAATGCACTTATTTATAGGGACTTACGGCCATCTTTCTTTATCAGTTGGTGTGTTGTGGTGTCACTCATATGCTTCTCCTGCCCACTGCAGCATACAGCAGTGGGTCAGCCCACTTCAGTCATTGGTTACATTCAGTGACAGCTTTCTGCCGTTTCACACGGAACAGATCCGAACACAAGGTATTTCACTTAGTGCCAGGGATTACTATGCTAATGCATGCTTTTTGAGACCCAAAGTTATTTTTGTTTTTAGGCAATGTGTACTGGTTGAGTGGGATGTGAGCCCTGGTCAAGCAGTAACCACAATCCTTAGCAGGGTAAGGCACAAGCAAAACCCCAAATCAACATGTACTCTACCGCGTGGTAGCTTGGCACAGAGCAGTCAGGTTTAACTTAGAGGCAAAGTGTAAGGTATTTGTGAAACACTTCAAACAGTAAAACAGTGAAAATACCACACAACAGATCCCACACAAAGTTAGAACAATAGAGCAAAATGTAATAAAGAAAACAAGACCAAAACGACAAATATCCAATCAGTAGTACCAAAATTATACATTTTTAAAGAATAAAGTGTAAAATAGAACTAAAAAGGACAAAGCGCCCACCGTGGCTACCTGCCCACACTGAACTGGGTCAAAATCAAAAGTTTAGGCCGACCGCAATAGAGCGCAGGTCGACTGCAGTGCCAGATTGGTCTTGCCGAAGTTTTACCTTCTCAAGTTTTGTGCCAAGAGTCCCGTTCACGTTAGGGTGGGTCATGAGGAGCAAGGAGAACCTCGCAAATTGCCAAAAATCTTGATTTAAGCTTGCTGAGCCTCACCAAGGGTCCAGGACCTGAGGGGTACCACTTGGGGTCTGGAACTCACTGCCGCTGGGTCCAGGAGCTGTTTGGGGAGTCTTTTATGTCCATGAAGCTAAGATCAGGATGCCCGCAGACTATCCCCTTGGAGTCACTCTGGAGTCCTGGCCTCTGGATGAAGTTACAGGTCCAGTTCTCCTTCCCCAGGCAAGAGGGCAGCAGAGCAGGTCAGCACAGCAGGGCAGCAGTCCCTTCAGAGCAGCAGTCCAGCAGAGTGGCAGTCCTTGTAACAGCACATCAGTCCTTCTTCCTGGCACAGTATCCACGGATCCAGAAGTGTAGTGAAGTGGTGGTGTCTGAGATCCAGTAGTTATATCCAGTTGTGCCTTTGAAGTGGGGGAGAAGCTTTCCCTTTAAAGCCCCCGGCATTCTGCCTTCCCTGTCCTGGCTCCAGACTATATACAGAAGTTATGCAACCCTTTGTGTGGAGGCAGGACACAGCCTATTCAGGTGTAAGTGGGGCTGTACCCAGCTCCTCCCTCCCATCCTGCCAGTGATGGCGCATCCAAGCACATCTACGCTCCCTATTGTGTGTGGCTGTCTAGGAGGAATACACAAAGCCCAACTGTCAGCTAAACCCAGCCATGTGATAGGAGACAGGCTACGGGCCTAAAGAGCTAAGGTAGAAAAATACCAATTTTCTAAAAGTGCAATTTTCTGAATTGCAATTTAAAATCTGACTTCACCATAAGTTAGGATTTTAAATTGTGATTCCAGAGACACCAAACATGAACTAATTACTTATTCCCATTTAGAAATTACACTTGTATTAAGGTAACTCTGCTCTTATCCTATGGGAAAGGTAGGCCTTGAAGTAGTGAAAAATGAATTTAAGAGCTTTTCACTACCAGGACATGTAAAACTTAAACGTACATGTCCTATTTTTTAAATACATTGAACCCTGCCCTCAGGACAGTCCAGGGCCTATCATAGGGGTGACGTGTATATATTAAAAAGGAAGGTTTGGGCCTGGCAAAATGTTTATCTTGCCAGGTTGAAATGGCAGTTTAAAAATGCACAGATAGGCTGCAATGGCATTCCGGAGACATGTTTAAAGTGCTACGTAAGTGAGTGGCACAATCGGGGCTGCTGGTTGGCAGTGGTAAAGTGCACAGAGTCCTATGGCCAACAAAAACTAATTGAGCAAAAAATAGGAGGAGGATGGCAAAAAGTCTGGGGTGCTGCTGCAGAAAGGGCCACGTTCAACATAATGTTTAGTGAGGACCTAGCAGGTCCCCCCCCAAAAAAGATATACAAAAACATGACAAAACAAAACAAGCATTGACAAAGGCTGGCAGCCAGAGCCAGATCTATTGAGTTTGACAATGCTTTCTTTCAATCTTGACATGGCAAAATGTACTGGGTGCCTTAATTGAGCCAGTAAAGCTACTGTAATCAGCCGTGGCCGGTGCAAGTAAGAACGGTGGGGCAGGATGGGGTGGGGGGAGTCTGCATACGACGACGAGGGAGAATAACATTTTAAAAAACAGAAAAACACTCTGCGCTCGCCGCATTGCCAAGGAGATGTGGCGAACACAAAGAAAGTGTTTTTTTATTTTTTTATTTTTTTATTGTATTCTCCCTCGTTGTCGTATGTAGACTCCCACTCCGCCCCACCGCTCTTACCTGCACCGGCAGCTTCTGATTTTAATGCCAGCATCTGTATTTAGTGGGAGCTCCAGCCATGTAGACGTCTATTGGATTGTGGCACAGTCAGGACAGGATTTGGGAGCAGTAAGAGGAGGAAGTTCATCTGCGCCCAGCAGGCCAATTAAGGACTAGGAAGACATTACCAAGATTCTCTGTTTGATCACTTTCTCAAACCACCTAATAAATTATTGTTCTTGGTCACATTTGAGTTAGAGAAATAGAGATGCCCAAGAGAAGTACCTTGTTTTATGCAATGATTTCGGAGCACCTAAAAGAACTTCTATAGTACGTAGCTGCATAGAAGACAAGGCTTGTCACTGGATTACAAGTTGTCCCAGGCGCAAAGCTATCATTAGTGTAGACATGTCGGTGGCACAAGAAGAGAGGGGTGTGAGGTGCCCAACCCGATGCACTCAAATTATGATTGTTTTTTCACAACCCTACCAGGGGCCCACCTTCCTTGCTTGCATTAGGGTCTCTGCCACTTGTGCTACAATTATGAGTTGTCTGGCTTACATATCTCTGTGGTTACTGTTTCCACACTCTCTTCCTAGGGTGCAGCATATAGGAAGCAGTTGCAGTGTTCAGAACTTTGGCAAGATGACTTTTAGGGGTGTCGCTAGTTAATTTATATGGCCATTTAGTACAGTCCTATAGGGAGAAACTCTCACGTTCAGAATGTTGTCATACTGTATGAAACAAAACTGCACATCTCTTTCAAATCCATAATTTTTACGCACAGGTTTATTTAATTTGTCTATTGATATATTTAGGTGTGGCTTTAGCAAAGACCTTTTGATTTTACTGAAATTGTATTTGTAACAGACTTATAGGAGTTCTCAGCCAGCCCTCTTTGTTCACTTGTATGTTGTTATGTGATTCACATATGTCATTCCCCACACTACAGCATTCAGCATGTGGAAAAGGTGAGCACATTTCATTTACCAGCTAACTTCACTGACTGTGAGTGACAGCTTCCTGCCCTTTCACAAGGAACACATCCACACACAAAGTAGTTTGTGTCAGTGCCAGGGACTACTTTGGCATTGCAGGTTTTTCTAGAACAAAACAATTGTTTTGTTTTCAGACAGTGTTTTCTTTTTTATAACGTAAATGCCCATTAGCTCCCTTAACAATAACGTTTTACAAAACCTGCGGCAAAACAAAACAAACATTGAAAACACCAGGGGGCACATTTATGAAGCCTTCACACAGCGCAGCAAGCCACCTTGCCGCACTGTGCAAAAGGGAAAGGAAAGGAATGCACTGCACTTAAGATAATAAGACGCATTCCTCTCCTTTCCTTGTGCTGGCACCCTTTTGGCTGTCCAGCGCCAACACAGGCACCCTTGTGTCATGGTGCAAGGGTGCCTGCATTGCAGATATGTTTGTTTTTGTGCAGGAAGGGTACCTTCCTGCACAAAAACAATCTTTGAGCCGTTTTTCTCTTTCTATGGGTGCCTGAGGATGCAGCACACATAGAAAGAGAAAAAAACGAGGAGAAATAAAGATATTTTAGCATTTTTATAGCATTTTGACGCATTCCCAAGTTTACCAGTAATGGTAAATCTAGGAATTAACCAAAATCCATGGGAGGATGATTGGGAACACCCACATTCCACCCATGGAACGCCTCCTTGGGGCAGAGTAGCGCAACGCAGCAATTTGTGCTGCCTTGCGTTACTCTAGATATATTGAATATATGATGTTACAACGCAAACAATTACAACGCATGCTTTTACAACGCAGTTTTTACAACACATTTTTTAAAACTACCATTACAACGCATACCATTACAACACATACCATTACAATGCATAATACTTTTAGGCCAACAGTAGGGTAAGTGTTGGATAGTGTAGGGGTAACAATTACTATTCCCACTCCAGTGAGTGCTACAGTAGGGAAAGTGTTGTATAGTGTAGGGGTAAAAATTACTATTCCCATCTACCCCAAAACCCATACCCACCCTAAAACTAAAAAATCTCCATTACTTACCTTATAATGCGTTGTAATGGCATGCGTTGTAATGGTATGCGTTGTAATGGCATGGGTTGTAGTGACATGCTTTGTAATGGCATGCGTTGTAATGACATGCGATGTAAAGGCAGTTGCGTTGTAACAGTTGCATAGTAAAAGCAGGGCGATGTAATGACTGCGTTGTAATGGATGTTTGCCAGAAATATCAAGCCACGCAAGGCCACAGGCTTGATAAATCTAACTCAAGAGTTGCATAGCTCTTGCGCCCAGTTGTGTGGCGCAAGGGTAACACAGCCATTTAAGAAATATTCACCCAACAGACTAGAAGCAATTGCCACACCTATTGCCTTTGCCAAGAGTTTGTTTATGTCACTACGTCTTCATGAATAAGACAGCCTTCCGGGATATCAACAGAGCCTTCCTGCAGCAGCCATACAGATAGGGTGCTTTCTGTGGATTATCATTAAGAAAGCAATTTTCACTGAATCGAAGGCTGTCAGACCATCATGCCACAAGAACAGCTGGCAACATCAATCTATTCGGAATTTTTCTTCTAGATTTGAATAAATCCTGAATACATATTACAAACATATAGAATGATATGCTGCATCGCGATATGGCATGATGACACCTTTGTTTTTCTTACTAGACCAATTTTTATGAAGCCATTCAATAACACAAATATCTCTTAGCATAGCATGGCATTCACCATAATGCAACTGAACCACCCTTTTTAAATGAACACTACTATAAAATGTGAATAATGGGTTATTCATCACCTGTCATAAATAATGCAATGTTCTCTTTCTCTTTAACACACCCCAGGTCAATTATTTACCAAAATGAAATGTATACATCGGACTGAGTGTGCAAACGTGGAGGACAAAGGTCAACATGAAGTAAGACCTGGGCCACTAGCAACCTGGGCCTTGGTCCCTGAGGTCAGAGAGTGCTGCCGGGCTTTGTCCCTCAGCACCCGACCTAGGTTTCTCCCCTGAACCCTTATGTCCCTTATGAGATGGTGGCTTGGTATATGCTGTCCACTGGTTAAAGTGGGCACCCTGTACCAATCCACACGACCTTTATGATGTATGAGGTCAAAGATAACCTTTATGAAAGCTATCCTAGTGGTAGCTATGGAGAGCAACCTTCAGGCTTATCTTGAAGGAATGTAAAGCAGCTTGTTTTACCATAATTTTACCTCCTGAATGACTACATGAAGGAGAACCACACAGTAGTTATATAAAAATATGTATTTATTAATATAACACTCTCTACTATCCTCTACACGAGGATAGAACACAAAGCACACAATACTGGATCAATAGAACAGTTGTAAGTAGCACAATACACAGCGGGCTCCAGGGGGAGACCGAACCATATACTAAAATAGTGGTATAACAATCACGACTTGACTAGACACAGTGCCTAGTGCACATAGAATCGCTGGGACCCCAAGGAACCACACAAGGTGATGACACAGGAGACCCACGGAGGACGGGTGCAGTGAGGAAACACGACTGCGTGCTCCGTACAACTCTATGGGAAAGTCTTGGTTGTAAAGTTTAAGGACCCTTATAGGAGGACTTCGAGCCAACCCTTCGGAACTTAAGAGTTTAAAGAGCCACCCCACCCGTGGGTACCGTAGTATCAGAGTTACCTATCCCAGAGGAGCCGGGTGCATAGGTCTGAAGTGGCGTCGGAAACTCTCGTCGTTCTCTATGCAAGGAAAGGAAGAAGTACTGCTGCCGTGAAGGTGAAAAGGGTCCGGTGGAATCCAAGCCTGGATTCTGGATGGAAGTAACTTGAAAGCAGAGGGGACAGAGTCTGGGTCACGTCAGAGTGACCAAGGGCTCGGCAGACAAATGCCCACCGATGTCAGGTGCTTCAGGTGCAAAGAAGGATGCTTGACTCTGCAGCCACGAGGACCAGGAGATGACCAGGATGACCAGGAGCCAGAGGCGAGCTGTCCCACAAAGGATGTCGAGTGCTGAGGGGTCGGTGTCCAGCGGGAGCACCAACAAGCCTTGGCAACAGCATCCCACACAGATGGACAAACAGGTTACGGTGTGGACCAGCACGGTCCAGGGGACTCTCCAAGCAATGGAGAGTCAGGGCACGTCTGGAGCAACCAGGAAAGCCCAAGAACAATCACGATGACCCTCAGGGGAACCCATATACCAAAGGAACAGGAGTTGCGAGGGGACCTCGAGCAAGATTGCAAGGCACCAGCCCACGGAGCACACGGTGTGAGGAGGCCAGAGTTCTTTGGTGCAAATACTGCTCATGGTCAAGACTACATGGAGTCCAATGCACAAGCTCGGGAATCGACAACAAGCATATGCACTTGCAAATGGACACGGTGCAAAGGGGTTCAGGTTACGCAGCCCCCACGAGGGATACTGGCCTCAAACTTGGTGAGAGGGTGGATCCTCCTCAGGGACCTTCAGGAACCCACCTCCTGTGTTGCTGAAATCTTCAGAGTCTGCAGGAGCTCAGGAGCAGCTACTGGTCAGTTGCGCTTTTAGGTGCCTGCAAAGCAGGGGAGTGACTCCTTCACTCCAAGGGAGATTCTTCTGTTGTTTTAAGTGCCCCACAGGTCTTGCACAGAGCCTGTATGGAGTCACGGCACAAACTAAGCTTTGGACGGAAAGGGGGACGAAGTCAAGCCCTGTCCAGATCCAGCAAAGTCCAGGTGTCCAAACGGTCGAAGGTCAGTGGTTTCTTCTTTGTAGAATCTTGTCCACGTAAAATCCAATGTCCTGTAGCCAGATAACCCATTTTATACCCACGGGAGAGGGTTGGACAGATTCAGGGGACCCTCCTAGGGGAGAGGCAGGACAGAGGGGTGGCTACACCCATGTCCTTTGTCCAGTTTCGCGCCAGAGCAGGAGCCAACGGCTCCCAGAGCTGGTTTGAGCTGGACTATGCGCATGGACACCAAATGTGCCCCAGTGCAGACTTTCAGGCACTCTCAGAGTGCACACACCCAGCCCCAATACACTAAACCCTGTCTGGGAGGTGGTCACACCTCCCTGTGACAGAATGCCTATTGTGCTGCCTTCCTCTGCTCGAGCTTGGCTCAGCAGCAGGAGGGCAGAAACGTGTCTCTGGCTGGCAGCATCCATTTTGTGCTGTCCGGGTCGAGAAGGCTGGTACCGGGTAGACCGGTGACCCCCGAAGCTCGCTTCTGAAGGGTGGAATCATACCTCCCTCACCAGTTACTGGTGTGGAGGTATGATTCCAAGGTGTTTGATACCAAACACGATATGTTTCTATGCAGCAGTTTTCGAGATAGCATTTACCGTGAGGTTATAATGCACCTCTACCTATATGTCCGGCTGAGTCACAGACAACCCGGGAGAATGGTCTACGAAGGCTGCAAAAGAGCTCTGCTCATGCAGGGGCACCCTCTCACTAAAAACCCAGCACCCTGCCTTCAGGATCGATAAGGCCTGCTATAGGGGTGACTTATAAGTTTTAAGTGTAGTGACCTATAGATATAGTGAACCTATATCTAAAGTAAGTGGTGTAAGCACCATCTTACACAGGCTGCTGTAGCAGACCTGGAGTTCCATTTTGCATGGCCTCTCATGGGTGGCATAATACATGCTTCAGCCCATGGGAGGCCTCTGGGGTACCTATGCCCTGGGTACATGGGTACCATATACTAGGGACTTATAAGGGTACCCCAGTATCCAATCTGGAGTGTACCAAAGTACAGGTATGTCAATTTAAGGGAGAAAGCAGATAGACTGGGGTCCTGATTAGCAGGATCCCAGTCAGACTAGTCAAAAACAGTGAGACATCAAGCAAAAAGTGGGGGTAATCATAAGAAGCAGATCCTACTTTCCTACATCCCTGTTCTCCTACAAGCCTGTGCTCTCAAAGAGGCAATGGGGTTTGGAGCCAGCAGATCCCAGGAGCTTGGCGATTTGGGACAGGGAGCATGAGCGACATGTCTGTCCCTGATGAATGAAGGTGAAGAGGCACACCAGAGCTGGGATAGGAAATTGGCCCGCACGTGGACATATATAGGCGCTAGTGGTCAAATCCACACCACACAACACCATGCCTACAACGCCATTAATATCACTAGCAGGTTGGCCTTGGTGACTACATTGTAATTATCTCATACATGCTTACTGTGTGACTTATGCTTACATTCTTCATCTGCAAAATTTTATAAAATATGTTTATCAAAAAAAAATCACAAGCAGGACACCAAACTCAGGAATCAATATGTATCAATTTTGGGAAACATAGTTCCAACAAAAAATCCTAGGGATCCTCACATGCACGCTCTGTTACAAAGATAGAGTATATAAGCAGACACGCGCCTCTCAGTTCTGTGTAGATGCAGAGGTTGGTTAAATGTTTCCCACTGAGAATTGTTTATGATACTTCGCAGCTATACATTATCAATGAAAGATAAGGAGAGCCAGAAGAGCGAGACCACGTCACCACATATGATGCCACAAACAAACAATGGGAGCAAGGAGCACAAACTAGACCAGCAGACGTAAAGATTTTCAGGATTGGACAGTACATTTAAACTAGGATTATCAACACACTGCTTGAAGCTGAGATTCATCATGAGACCCAAATCCCCAGAGAGCAATCTCAATTTTTGGCCCGCAGGCCACTAGTCTGATAAACTTTAACAGAGCAGAGGGATTGTTGCAAACTGGATTTTCTTCTGTAGAGAAAACACTGAAACATAACATAACAGACTTAACAAGGACAGCAAAGAAGGCTCACTTGGGAGCCAACTTCTTGCCCCCAACACTCTCATTAGGTTATCAACCTACTCCCAACATCTTGGTTCTGGTTTTGGATCATATTTTGTATTTTTATAACAAGGTTGATGAGACCGATTCTTGGCTTTTCTGGTCTCCTAAAGCCCAAAGATACCTCACAACCTCTTCTAAATTCTTTAGATATTTCAGTTTCCACCATGTCTCAGTTTGTGTGATTCTATAAGGAGGTGATACACATTGCACCAGGAACATAACCAGATAAATGCTAGCTTTGGTCTGAGGGGCCTCTTATAGTGATTGTCCTGAACTGGGGGCATATCATATAAAGTGCCCCACCTGCTCAACAGGTGTGTTCACCCACTTTCTGTGCCATAGGATTCTAAGGGGACATTTTGAGGGAATACTTTGCCTCTGGCTCACACTGTGTTATAGATGCCGGCAAGCAGATGTCACTCTTAGCAGTCGCCTGCTAGGGGATCTCTGCCTCCCTTTTAAATACAGGCCATATTGCCACCTGGACAGCAAAAGATCCATCGGCTGCTTCAAACAACTGGTGCCTTTCACTAATGTGCTGTCCTAGAGACAGGTGCGAGTTTGCAACTGCACTAGGAGTAAGTAGTGCCTTAATTGTAATAAGGAAAAAGAACAATTGATGGACAATGTCAAACATTCACACCAGTACAGAGATCTGGGCCTAAATCCATCAATTTTTTGCTCCCAATGCCATTCTAGTTTAAAATTATCCATAGGCAAATCAGTCTTGACCCTGCTACCCATGGGAAGAGTCCAGCCTGAACTGCCAGTCCAGCTCCACTCTGGACCGGAAACAAGCATCCTGGGACCAGTTTCAGGGTAACACCCGTCATCAGCCAGGCTAGCTTGACTCCAGTGGCATGGAGAGCACGGGACCCACGTTTGGGCATACCCGTCCCACTCGGGGTGACAAATGCAAAAAGAACAATTGATGCACAGAATGCTGACCAATGTCAAACATTCACCCCAGTACAGAGATCTGGCCCTAAATCAATCGTTCTTTTGCTCCTCATGCCATTCCAGTTTAAACCCAGCCATATGCAAATCAGTCTTGACCCTGCCACTCATGGGAACAGTCCAGCCCAAACTGCCTGGCCAGGTCCGCCCTGGACCAGAAACAAGCATCCTGGGACTGGTTTCGGGGTATCACCCCTCATTAGCCAGGCTAGCTTGACTCCAGTGGCATTGAGAGCACGGGACCCACGTCTGGGCATACCCGTCCCCCTCGGGGTGACAAATGCAAAAGGAACAATTGATGGAAAGAATGCTGAACAAACTGGGGTGGCATAGTGAGCAAGAGAACGATGGATTAAACCCAGATCTCTTGACTGGGGTTGAGTGGTTGAAAAGTTTCAGCACTCCGTCCATCATCTTGTTGTGTTTGCTTAGTTGTAGTATGGTGCACTCAATAAGCCTGGGCCAGTGCACCCAGGGGAATGTTGTGCCGAGGCGCAGACAGGTCACTGTACCCTATACATAACATGGGCCCTGGAGCCTGGACAGTGCAAAATGTTGCTAATAGCCTTTGTAGGTGATTATAACCAATTGTGGGGCCTGGGCACTCTTATATACTTATGCTCCTAAGGAGTTATTAACATGAGCTAGTCTTTCCCCACTCTTTCCATGTTTTGCATTTGCCACCTTCTATTTAAAAGGGCTATCAGTAGGAGCCCCAAAGTAGACAAGTGATGCATCTGTCTACTAAGAAAGCTGGTCTGTATACCAGTTGCTACTTGGCAGAGAGAGAGTAAATGGGACTCCTATATATAGGGGACTTGGGAGACAGTAAGTGAGTGTGTGAGTGGCTTTATGAAGAACTGAGGGCCATATTTGTGTTTTTATATGATGGGGATGCACATTAAGTTATGATACTAGATATTGAGGTAGCACAAAGTTTGTCAATTACTTGGTCTCTTGGCACTTTGTGCGGACATCAACCCATGATTGCGATTCATCCAAGAAAGGTTCTCCACTTGAGTATTTTGTCTCCCGAACCACGCTGGTGGCGAAGGGTGGTTTGGAGGCTATGGGTTATCCTCACAGAGGTGTTCAGCAAAACGGGTGAGTCTTGCACCCTTCCTACTTAATCTGTATGAATGGTCAGTGTGTAGTGGATTGTCACTGTCTGGTGGTTTGCAAATGGGATTTTGGCTTTTGGGACCTTTGACTAAATGGTGTCAGCGAATATATACTTTTACTTCACATGCATTACATCGCATGCCTTTACAACGCGGTCGTTACAACGCGAACTATTACATCGCAAGTCATTTGAACGACTTGCTGTAGGGGGCGCGCTGGATTTAGGAATAGTATAATTTACTATTCCTACTCCAGTTTGTGCAACAGCAGAGAAGGTGTTGGATTCTAAATCCAACACTAGTGCGCCCCCTACAGCAAGTCGTTGAAACGACTTGCAATGTAATGGTTCGCGCTGTAACAACGTTGTAACGACCGCGTTGTAAAGGCATGCGATGTAAGGCATGCGTTGTTATGGCTGTTTCCCGGTGTCAGCTATAGTAGTGCAGTTGTAGAGGAGAAAGGGGTCTTGTGTAATTCTAAACAACCCAGGTGGTTGTGCGTCAGATTTCTTCTGGTGCATAGCTTGGGTATCTTCTGTTTCTCCCCTGGGGTGCATTGCTCCGGAATTAGGTTCTAATAGAAATCTGCTACCCTGGGTTCTTTTATCCACATCTGTGTCCTTGTATTTGGAGCAGGTCTGCACTGTATCAACAAACAGGGGCAAGAAGCCATGTTTATAAACCGCTTAGTACAGACTGGTTAGTTTTCAAAGCACACATTACCTTGTAGCTTTTATTTTGGAATAATTATAATAATACAAAGGAAAATCTTTAATCTTTTGCATGGTTTCAAGTGCGTTTAGGAGCTCAAATGAAACAGCCCTCTTAAATTGATAGGAACGGCTTCGAGGGAGCTCTCCTGGCAGCCGAATTCCCAACAACTACCTTGTTCTGTCCCACGCTTCTCAACAGCCACTTCAGAGTAATTGCGCTGTTTGAGCAAAACAGTAGCATTTTCTGCAACACAATAGAGTCAGAGGAAGTTTAACATTTAACGACTACATCTCCAAGACCCAAGTCAGCTGGGGTTTGGGAAAACTATTTCAAAGACAGATTTTACATCAAAAGCTGGTGGAAATGATGGTGAGAAGTTGGAAATTATAAGAACAGACTATAGCTTGGTTGAAGAGACCTTTCTAAAAGATACTTGTGTGCTATTGGCATTCTTCAGTTTTCTTGTAATACAAAAGTACCTCTTATCGCCCTTCTCTGTGTCCTGTCGAGACTTTATTCTCCAATGTTCCTTATCATGAGATGACTAACTTCCAGTTTCTCTCTAGGTTGCCATGACATTGGACGCGTCTTCCAAAGCTACCTGCAGCCACACAATCTATCGGCATTAGGGGCTACTTTCACAACACTAAGACTGATATCCTGGCAAGCTAGGCTTAAAAAGATATCACGGCCACCACAGGAGTGAGTAACAAAGGGGCACAATTACAGGGAAATGGCGGAGCGCAGAGCTGGGCAAAATATTTGTAGCGCCACGCTCCACCATTTCCAAAGCACAGGGATGCGCCATATTTATAACAATAGGGCGCACCCCTGTGTTTCCATAGCGCAGGCGATAAAAACAGCTGCTAAGCGCCAACACAGACGCCATAGTGCAAGGGTGCCTGCGTTGCAGGGAATGATTGTTTATGTGCAGGAAGGTGTCCCTTCCTGCGCATAAACAATCAATAATGGCGATTTGTTACGTCTATGTGTGCTTCATTCTTCAGCACACATACAAGTAGCAAATGTCATTATTTAATGATTATGTGCGGGAAGGGACACCGTCCGGCACATAAGCAATCGTTAATGGCGTTTTGCTTAAAAGTATTTCTCCTCGTGCACCATTCTAACGTTTGTTCGTTTTTGGTGCTGCCTCAGATTCACACATCCTTATAAATCTGGGGCAGCATCAAAAAGCAATGGGTGTTGCAGTGGAAAGCCCAAAGTAACCCATTGTACTCCCCTTTCATGCAGAAAACTGCGTGAAAGGGAACCATATTTACTAAGCCGCATTAAGCCACAAAAAGTGGCTTAAGGCCACTTTGTAAATATGGAGCAGGACATTGCGCCACAGGAACGTTGGTAAAAGTGATGTTACTGTGGCGCAATCCCCTTGTAAATATGCCCCAAAGTTTGATAAACTCGAGCTGTGGTCCCTATAGGTGGCATGTGTCAGTCATTGCATATGATGGAGACAAGGTCTTCGTCTGTGCGTTCAACTGACTGCGCAGCAAGTTTTACTTTACCTGTCATTCTCAACACGGACATGCTTCCTGCCTGCGTTCAGCAGCTCCAGGACTTTAATTAGATGATATTGCATGTCCTGGTGGATTTTGCGTCATGTTCACTAAGTACACAGACCACACCGCCTAGCCGCATGAGTCACTGTAAGCTACTACAATCAAATTATTCCTTTCCCGGATGTCGCGGATGACATATATAACAAAACAAATTAAGCATACAGAGCTGGTCTCCACTGACCCTAACAACATGGGTTTAGTTGGAATCGTTCCTGGCCAGATTGGAGGCACTGCTGAGGCTGCTGTTAATTCGACTGCCTACAATGCGATCGTCTTCAAGCAAATTAATTGTACAAAAATCCTAAGCCTTCTTAAGACCGCTGCGCATATTCATTATAAAAGGTCATTCTGCTCAAAGGGTGGTCCTGCTTTGCATGATCCTTCTGCGTGCTAAAGATGAAGATCCATGGTTTCTTTGCATCTTGATGTGAAATCCTTAGATTCTACGGGCCTCATTTATGAAAAGTGACGCATCGCTGCGTCAAAACAGCGATGCGTCACTTTTCATTGCGCCCTCCTTGCGACACCAATGATGCGTCATATTTACAGTATGACGCATCATGTCGCAAGGAGGTACAGATACGTCAGTATTTCTGACGTATCTGTAGGCGCAAAAATGACGCATTGCTGGAGTGTGTCACAAAAGTGACGCAACTCCAGCAATGTGTCCTTTCACCTGGGGCAAGCCCCATGTGAAAGGGCCTGGGTCAGTCTTACGCCTGCCATGAGGCAGGCGTAAGATATTGACGCATTAGAGTCAAAAAAATGGCGCAGTGAAATCTGATAGATTTCACTGCGTCACTTCTACGACCCTTTCTTGCGTCAGAACGCCCCCCCTGCATACATTATACCTGGCGCAGGTATAATGTAGCGCAGGGGTTTACAAAGTGACGCATCTACCTAGATGCGTCACTTTGTAAATGTGACGCAACATGGCGCATTTTTTACACTGCTGGTGCGTCACAAAAAGTGATGCACCGGCGGCGTAAAAGTGACGCAGGGGCTCATAAATGAGCCCCTACATCTCTCCGCAATAAGCGCTATTCCTCTAGATAGGGGCATATTTATATTGAAGTGACGGAGTGCTGCGTTAGACTTCCTGGCTTAATGCCGCACTCTGCCACTTCAGAAACGCAGGGCTGCACCATATTTACAGAAATATGGTGCAGCCCTGCATTTCCCCCTGCGCTGGCGCTAAACTTAGCAGCCTAGCGCCAACAGAGGCACCCTTGCGCACGGTGCAAGGGTGTCTGTGTTGAGTGGAAGATTGTTTATGTGCAGGAAGGTCTCCCTTCCTGCACATAAACAATCTTTCAATGACATTTTGTAACTTTTATGTGTGCTGCTTAATGCAGCACACGTAGAAGTTTCAAAATGTCATTTCTTTGTTTTTGATTGTTTATGTTCAGGAAGGGACACCTTCCTGCACATAAACAATCAATGGCAATTTGCTGTTTCTATGTGTGCTGCACAACGCAGCACACATTGAAACAGCAAAAATGAGGAGAAATAAAGCATTTCTCCTCGTTTCACCTGTTTAAGACCAGGTTTACCCTGATCTTGATTTTGGCGCTGCCTCCTATTTACGCCACCCTTGTAAATAGGGGGCAGCATCAAAATCAATGGGTGGAATGCCCACCGCAATATCCATTGCCCTCCCCTTTCACGCTAATTACAGCGTGAAAGGGTGCCTTATTTACAATGCAGCGTTAAGCCACATTAAATGGCTTAACGCTTCCTTGTAAATAAGGCGAAGCCCCTATCGCCATCACAACATCACTGAAAGTGACGTTGTGGTGGCGATAGGGGATTGTAAATATACCTCATAGTGTCTTACAAAGAACTACACCAAAACTTTCCAGAAGCTTAATCATGGTGCACTTTTTTTCAAGTCTACAGCTAGCCAAGTTTGGTTGATAGGTGACTTGTACCTTTAAGTACTCATCGGCCTCTTCTAATTTATAAAAGTTATTCTTAGCTGTTTTCCTAGGCTTCGCATTCAAACACCAGAAGATATAAGAAGGATATATTTGGAACAAGTTGGAGGTACCATAGTTTTAAGTTCTGGTTTCGCAGACCTTTATGTCTAGGCAGAAAACATGGAGGCATATGTATGAGCCCCTTGCGCCGCTGTAGCATCACTTTTTGTGACGCTCTGGCAGCACAAAATACAAAATCATATTTATGAGGTCACACAAAGCCACTTTGCGTGGCTTTGAATGGCCTCATAGATATGGAGTAAGGCAAGGCAGCGCCAATCACTGCGTTGCCTTACTCTGCGCTAAGGAGGCGTTCCATGGGCGTTGCGGTGGGTGTTCCCACACAATACCTGTGAATTTTGATGCTTCCTCCGATTTACAAAACCATGCAAACCTGAGGATGCGCCAAAACCTTACGCCTCCCCATGGGAGGTGCACAAGGAGAAATAACTTTATTTCTTCTCGCTTTTTCCTCTTTCCATGTGGGCTTCATTCTGTAGCACATATAGAAACAATCCTGCCAAGAACACATGCACCCTTGCACCATTGTGCAAGGGAGCCTGCGTTGGCGCTATGCTGCCGAAATGCCAAAATGGCACCAGTGCAGGGGGTAAGTACAATAATGCACCGTATTGAATAAATATGGTGCATTCCTGCCCTTTCACTTTGACATTGTGTGATGAATCTTTTCTTTGCACTTTTGAAGCTCCTTGATTACCAAATGTAGAGCATATCTGAGTTGTGTTTGATTGATGGGAAGTGTTCTATTTAATGTTCTCTGTTACATGCATGTGTGGGGCATGAGTTATTGACAACTAATGTTGTGACTAATGTGATAGCTAGCTATTAAGGAGATCTGAGCTGTGTTGGGGTTGTGTGGAATCTTTACTTTGTCCTGTGAAATTTAGAAATTTTAATGCTTGACTGCAGTAACAGGTAAATGCCATGTATTTCTGCTCATGCTAATTCTGCTCACCGCATGTGCACACACCTCCAAGGCTTGGTGCGCTTTGTGACTTGAGAAGTAGAATTTGCAACAAAGATTTGTCAGCCAAATTTGTTTATATTATTGGTATTTGTGAAGGCCATCTACAGGTTCTCAGGAGCTCAGCTATACACCTGCTTGTATTCTTGTTGAGCCGGCATGTTATTGATTCATGAATCCATTTGTAGGACAGTATAAATAAGCTTCTTGTGACTGCTCGTGGAGCTTGTCTCAATTTGCTGGTGAATAGGGATTCACATGCCAGGGAGCTCTGTGTGTAACAGACCACTAAATGTTTTAAATAAACTCTTTAAAAAATCAACCAAAATTTGAAATGTCAGATGGCATAATCCTCAACAGACCTTGGTGTGCTGAATGGGAATCGCAAAATTTGACCAAGGAGTAGCAACAAGGGCTGGAAAAAACTTTCATTTAATAAACCAAGACAACATAAGTAAAACTGAGTTTTTTCAACACAGACTTGAGAGGACAGCCTGGTGCCTGGCTCGATAATTAAGCCAGACTGGGTCTCAGAGAGGGGAGCTATCCCCTGCGGAGTTCCGCAGGGGTCAGCACTCTCCCCCCTCTTCTTTAACATATACCTCAGACCTCTGATTAAGGCCCTCGCCTTGATGGACTGTCAGGTTTTCAATTATGCGGATGACACGCAAATTATACTCCAAATAGAAGACACCCCACAGGCCCACTCCCGGGCAAAAGACATACTGCGATTCACGGTTAAATGGATGACGGCCAACTCTCTTAAGATTAACCCAGACAAGACGAAGGTCCTGGCCGTCACCAATGAGAGCAATCCTTGGAACTCCCTTTACTGGCCACTCGAACTGGGTGATTACCTAGTCCCAGCAACGGTGGTAAAAAGTTTAGGAATCAAAATTGATGCCAAACTTTCATTGGCTGATCAAGTTTCTACCGTGTTCGGTACCTGCGTCAGCCTACTCAGGCTGCTGAGGGGACTTTACCCCATCCTCTCCATCTCTACCATGAAGACAGTGGTGGCCGCCCTGATCCTGGCCAGGCTGGATTATGGGAATTCACTCTATATTGGACTACCAGACTCACTATTGGGCAAACTTCAGGTGGTGATGAACGATGCCGCTAGGCTAATCTTCAAACTACCTAGACGCACGCGGGCATCACCCCTTCTGCAACAACTTCACTGGCTGCCCATCAAACAGAGGGCCAAATTCAAAGGACTCTGTATTACGCATAAGGCCCTCTTCGGACAGGCACCCCACTACATCAAAGAACGCCTGGAGAGATATGTCCCTGGCTGCTCACTTAGGTCCTCTACTGAGGGCCTCCTAAAATGCCCACGCTTTCATTACACTACTAAAGGAGGACGTGCCTTCTCTGTCCTGATACCGCCACTCTGGAACAAGCTGCCTAGTCAGCTCCGTGCGGAAGGACGCCTTCTTCCATTCAGAAAAAAACTCAAAACCCTCCTGTACACAGAAGCCTGGGCCGAACTATATTACCATCCCACCTGGAACTGACGCTGATCTTCTTGAAGCGCTTAGAGACCTGTTGGTATTAGGCGCTATACAAGTCGAAATTAACATAACATAATGTGATTCAAATTATGAAAAATGAACCTGTTTTGTATTTATTGATTAAATACCGTGAACTTTTTAATTAGTTTGATGTTGGAAAATTCGTCTGCTTAGGAGATGATGGGAGGAAGTGGATAGGTAAGAAAGGGAGTGTCTAGGGAACTAGGGGGCATACCTACAAGGAAATGGTGCAGCGCAGCAGCAAATTAGGCTCTGCCACGCTGCTTCATTTAAAAAATACAGGGATGCGCTGTATTTACAATACGGCGCACCCCTGTGTTTTCCCTTGCACTGGCGCTAAAAATAGCTGCCTAGCACCAACACAGACCCCCTTGTGCCATAGTGCAAGGGTGCCTGCATTGCAAGGAGTGATTGTTTATGTGCTGGGAGGGACACCTTCATGCACATAAACAATCAATAATGGTGATTTGATACTTCTATATGTGTTGCAGTCTGCAGCACACATAGAAGCAGCAAATCACCATTATTTAATGTTGTTTATATGCAGGAAGGTGTCCCTTCCTGCACATAAACAATCATTAAAGGCGTTTCACTCTTCATATGTGTGCTGCAGAATACAGCACACATAGAAAAAGCAAAACCGAAGAGAAATAAAAGTATTTCTCATCAAAGCGCATGGCGTTTGTTTTTGGCACTGCCTCAGATTTACAGATCCTTGTAAATCTAGGGCAGCGTCAAAAAGCAATGGGTTTTGCAGTGGAACGTCATAGCAAACCATTGCACGCCTCTTTCACACAGGAAACTGCGTGAAAGGGTACCATATTTACAAAGTGGCGTTAAGCCACGTAAAGTGGCTTAACACCACTTTGTAAATATGATGCAGGGCATTGCGCCACCGGAATGTCACAAAAAAGTGACGTTCCCTTGGTGCAATCCCCATGTAAATATGCCCCTAGGAGTTAATGGAATCAGTGATAATCAACGGAAATAGTACAGCAGAGTCAGGAGGGGCAGCATGGTGATTGTGTAGGTCTCCAAATTGGACACTACTGGATGAGCGCATTTGAAAGAGATACACTAGTTCTGTCACCTCAGACCTCCTTTGAACATTAACATGCTGCGACCAGACATTTTCTATTTCAAGGAATCAGTGAAGCAAGAGTAGTCATTCCAGCCTCCCTCCTAGGCTTAGCTGACTGGAGAAGCAAGCAAACCCTTCCTTTTCCTCTTATCCTGAAATCTTCACGTCCCCTCTCCACTGGGATAAGCTGTGGCAATAGGCGGCAGACAACCTGTACCTGTTACCTTAGTGAGAGTGGGAATATGTTAGGAAAATGGCCCAAAGAATCAAAATCAAATAAAGTTCCACCAAAAGGACTCCTTGCCAGCATCATGCACAACCACTATGGTAAATGAATGTACAGGTTTTTAACAAGGTGAGTGTAGTGAACTGGGGATGCTAGAAATGGGTATTTTGCCAATCAATATTAATATTCAGCATCTAACTAATCTGTAACAAAAACGAAAAGATGCTAAATTCAAAAGCCCTCCAGAGTAATAGTTGGTTTTCTGAATTTGCACGAGGAATCCTTGAAACACCAACAAGAATCTCAAGTGAGGTGTCTCAATGCACCCAAGAAAATTTCGGATACCAAATTCGCCACATGAAGAACAGGATCAGAGTTTGCAGCCCCACCGCATCGCCTCCGCCATACATTTTTGCATAGATTGCTGATGAGGTCCAGGAAAAACTGATAGGCGGATAGCTTAGATATCCTGAGTTTGTGCATTCTGGCTGATGGGACTGTGAGCACAATGGCAGTAGGTCTTGCTGGCAGTGCTGGACTAGATGATGGCCAGCCAAAGGGGATGAAGGAGGGCCAGGTGCAGGTAATTAGGGTGCAGGCTGGCTCAGAAGACAGACCAAGCATGGCAAGTACAGTCAGCAGCAGCATAGTAAGTTAACACAATATGGCAGAACCTTTTTTCCCTTGTGCAGAGCTTGGGCACCCCCTGAGGTGTGTCGTAGGGAAATGGTTAACTCCCCCTGCAAAGCAGTTCTGGAACAGGTTTCCCCCCACTGGGATTGGTGCCACTTTGGCTACTTGGACACTGGCAGGCCTAGGTGTGAGTTCCAGCTGCCTGTGACTGGGGATGCCCCTTTGAAGCTTGTGCATTTGGTGGGCACATCCCACAGACCATCCTGTCAGGAGGAGTTTGCACCTTTTTCAAGCCAAGGCCCTTTTGTTACCTTTTCTGTGAGCCATTCACCTCTCCCAGCAGGCTGCCATGTTAGGTATTATCTCTGAAAAGGCTATTAGAGGCAGGAAAATACCAACTTTATAAAAGTGGTATTTTCAAAATAGCAATTTGAAATCTGACTTGACTATTAGATTGTATGGGTCTAGCTATTCCCAAACTAAAGTTATGCATTATACTGTGTTATAAAAAAACCCAGTGCTTTTCTATGGGAGAGACAGCATTGCTATCGTTAAAATCTACTTTGGAGATTTTTCTGTGCCAGTACATATAACCTTAAATACAAATGTCCTATATTTTAAATACCATGCACCCTGCCCTATGGGCATTTAGGGCCTAGCTTAGGGGTGACTTATACGTATTGAAAAGGAAGTTTGGGCCTGGCAAAAAGGTTTATTTTGCCAGGTCAAATTAGCAGGTTTTAAATTTACTCAGGCTGCAGGGGCAGGCTTGAAGACATGCTTTTCATTGTCACTTTATTGGTGGCACAATAGGTGCTGCAGTCACTAGTCTAAAGGTAACAACCCTAGGCAACACTAGGCCAAGTAAATGATCAAGGTCTATTCACAACATATTGATAACAACATAGACTCAGTGTACAATGCTTTCAAATTAAAACCTTCATTTTATTAATACAATTTCATGTATGAATATTAAAAATTGTGTCACAGACATAAATCACAGAACAACCACAATGTAACATACTATACAAAATATGACAACGTCGGAGTATCCAAAAAACAGACATGTGTAGAACACAAATTAATACAATAGTTTTAAAAAGACAACAAATAATTTTGTAACTTAACATACAACAGACATGTATAATGATCTCATAGATTGCAACACAGTGACTAATTGATGGATATTCTTATTTTTCTCAAAAGAGACATGTATAGAACACAAATTAATACAATAGCTTTAAAAAGACAACAAATAATTTTTTAACTTAACATACAACAGACATGTATAATGATCTCATAGATTGCAACACAGTGGCTAATTGATGGATATTCTTATTTTTGTCTACGCGTGTTTCGGCGTGCTGGACGCCTTCTTCAGGAAAGCCACAAAGATTCCTAAACAAACAATAAACACAGTGGATATGTATATGACAATGTACACTGAGTCATAGATCTAAACATATATATTAATATTACTAAACATGTAAACCTAAGTAACACTCTGTGTCTAAGGTCAAAGATAATGGACAAGAAAAAGGTTCAATTCCAAAAAGGAAGGGAAAGAGAAACAGGAAAGTTTTCTCTTCAACCAAGATAATAGTATCTATAATTCCCAAGGTACGGAAACAGAAAATAGGTGCATGAACATAAATATACAGACAAGAAAAGAAGGTACCGCATGCTTACCCAAATGTGGCAATCAAAAACAATATACTAAAATAAGTGTGGATCAACTATAATTGATATGTAACTTACCCATAATAAAAATTAGAAGCCCGGCAGATATAACGAAGACAATGATATAAAGACTAAGTTGTATATTAGTTCTAAAAAGAGAAACCGATGGCATTAGATAAAGTGCGTGAAATAGACAAATAGATGTAGTCTATATCGTCACATGATATCAAGATTACCTCCACAAGTATGTAGACGGCACTTGATCCCAAGATGCCGGAATTGATTTTGATAAAACTTAAATAGATGGATGTGTCTATTGATATAAGAGGAAAGAACATAGCAAAAAGTGATCAGATGAGCTTGGATGCCATGTTCTAGTAAGCATTCACAGTTGTGAAAAAGAATCACCTTAATCACCTTATTGTTAGCAAGTCGTCAGGTGGATTGCACGATGTTCATGTGGCACTTGAGCCCAAGTAACCAAGGCAGGAAGATTCCACAAAGTTAAAATCAAATTTCTGTTCTAAAAATGAAGGAATTTATAAATACTGTTTCCACTACAGTGGTTCAGAAGATCAAAAATTGGTAACAATTTGCATAGTACTTAATTACCTGAGGGTCTAGTTCTCCTGGTTCCTTCGAAGATGGATGTATGCCTCCAAGAGAGGCGGTCTGTAAACTACCTGAGGTTTATTTGGCACACTATAACAAAAAAGGAATCAAAGAAAAAGAAGAAATAATCTACATCAGAACTAAGTAGAATACCTAGAACGTGAAATACTTGTCCCAAGAATTACTGCATTGTAAAAGGCCTAACATGGTTTTCAGAGACCTAGATTGGTTACTTTAAAGAAGACGGTAATAAGAAGTCTTTCATTACGTGTGTGAAAGATATATGCTTTGACAGGGTGCTGTATAAAGAAATGTTGCTCTGCTTAAAATTTGTGGTCATATAAGGTAGATGGAATACTAAAGCCGCAGACATAGCCCACATAGGATAGCGACAAGATATCTAATCCAAGGGAGAACCATTCGAGCACTCGTGCCTTGCCTAAGATTCAAACAGGGCATTAATACCTAGATGTAATATGACTAAATACACAAGCTAGGTCGCCGAGAATTATCAAGTAAACTTGAAGGCAATTATTCTGTGCGTAGGACACGTAACCATCCTAAAGCCATAAGGGATAGCAAAAAATGCTGGGACTGTACAAAGCGATCTAAAGAATCTTCATATGAAACGCAGAGCAAGAGTATAGTCAAGCGCATTACTTACATGAAGGGCGAACAACCGTCTTCTTAGTAATACCGGAACGTATGGATGGTATACTTCCGAACGTGGCGTTTTTAAATATCTAAAGGAAGTATGCCATAACGTAGATACCTGCCCGACGTTCAACGCCTCGGCTGCATTCCGCCGTGGACGCCAGGTCACCTGAGGCGTGACGCTGCGCAAATGGTGAAATCAAATACCCGTAATATCCCACATAGGACAACTAGAACGTTAACCTATGAATGCATGAAGAAACATAAATTCAAACAAGATCAATGAATAAAAGGAAGACACATACCAAACAAATATAAAGTTTACAAAAAATGCTGATGATAAAAAAGATTAATGCAGATAAATTTATAATTGTATCTCTAGGCCGCTCAAAATGAACTATTGAAGTTATATATCCATATCTTCATCATTAATAATGAGTAAGGAAGTGAATGAAGTTTCTATATAATAGCTATATTCACGAAGCTCTAAGATGAAAAATAGAGAAACTCCACCGTAATTCCCTGTCTATAGAGCACGTGTTAAATATTCATGACACGGAAAAAAAGGTTCAGTTATGATGATATTGATAAGGAAAAAACGATAAGGGTCTAAATCTAATATAAACAAGGTATTCAAGAATTATATCATATCGCATTCTCCCACGGCATTTCGTTATTGAGTCCACGCTTATGTGCATCCAAAACAAAAATCCAAAAAACTTAAAGTTTTTTACGGATTTCATTGCTTTTATTGCCATCCAATATATCGATTTTTTCAATTATAAGCCATCGAATATCATTCGCTGTGTGATTATACTCCAGGAAATGTTTTACTAATGCTGCATTCGCCTTGGACGTATGGATCGCAGATCGATGCTCCGTAAGACGAGTATTGAATGGACGGGAGGTCTCTCCCACATAGCCTAAACTACATGGACACAGTTAGAGATAAATTACGTTTTTAGTCTTACAATTGAAGAATCTTTTAACTGTGATCAAATAGCCATTGTGAGTGAATTTCTCTCCTTCTATGGCAGTATTGCAAGCTTTACATTGCGAACATTTGAAGGTTCCTCTAACTGGTTTGGTTCCATCTATAGTTTTTTGAATGAATGGAACACCTTCTACAAACCTAGATCGTGTAATAAAGTCTTTGATATTTTTATTTCTACGATGTGCGAATAGTGGTCCTGGAAGTTTGTATGTTTGATCATGGTCACTGTTCAAAATGTGCCAATTTGAGTTGATAATCTGTCTGACTCTTTCGTTCATAGTTGAGTGTTTAGTAACGCAGACTAGTTTGTTAACGGTGGAAGTAGCAGTTGGTTTTAAAAGACAGTCTCTATCGTAAAATCTCGCTCTTTTATGAGATTCATGAATCAATCTGTGCGGATAGCCTCTGGAAAGAAATTTAGCTTTCATAGTGGTGGCTTGTCGGTCATAATCTTGTAGGTTAGAGCAATTTCGACGCAAGCGGAGAAACTGCCCAAAGGGTATGCTTTGTTTCTGGGCGCGCGGATGGTAACTGTCGAAATGTAACAATGTGTTACGAGCAGTTGGCTTAATAAAGAGATCTACCTCAAGGGCACCGGTGTTGTGTCGAATGATGATATCTAAAAATTCTACTTGAGTTTGACTAGTGTGTGAAGTGAACCGGAGATTAACGTCACACAAGTTTAGCCACTCTAGAAATTCAGTCAAGCTTTCTTCAGTATCGGTCCAGATAAAAAAAGATGTCATCAATATATCTGGACCAATAGGAGACTGATTAGAAAAACTGCGCCATTTCGTTGTAGATGTTTTTCATTTCAAAAAGCGCCATATAAATGTTTGCCACTGAAGGGGCGACTGATGCCCCCATGCTTACGCCCTTGATCTGTTTGTATTGGGTCTTTCCAAACTCAAACGTATTTTCAGTGAGTACAACTTCAAGACATTCCAAAAGGAAGGTTTTGGGACATACGATGTTCAAATCATCAATGAACCAGGCAACCGCATCAATGGCTTCACTCTGTGGGATGTTGCTATATAATGATTCGATGTCTAACGTTACAAGGATATGTCTAATATGATTGAAAGGAAGATTTTCAACTTTGTTGATGATGGCCCTAGTGTCCATAACATATGATGGAATTTTAGAAATATGAGGCCTCAACAGGTTATCCGTATATTTTGAAAGAGGTTCTTTAATGGATCCGATTGTAGAAACGATCGGACGGTATGGCGGATCAAGGATATCTTTGAGAATTTTTGGAATCCCATAAATGCAAGGCATCTTGGGTTCCGTACGGTTTAAGTAGTCAAACTCTTTAGGACAAATATCTCCATTTTGTAACTCATTAGTAGTTAGTTGTCGAATTTTTGATGTTACTTTATAGGTTGGATCACGTAAAACCTTAACATAAAAGTTTTGATCATTCAAAAGTATTTTTCATTTTCTGTTCATAAGTAGAGGTGTCGAGTACTACAATCCTTCCACCTTTGTCACAACTTTTGATAGTGACCGATTTCTCATGGGAAATCTTCTGAAGATAGCAAAATTCATCTTTATTAAGATTGTATACCGGTTTAGGTATGTGTTTGGTAGCTTTGTCCAGACGATTAAGTACTGTGTGTTCAAATACTGCAACCTCTGGACCCAATTGATCCAAAGCAGGAGTGAACAGAGATGGGTTCGATAAACCCGAAATATTTTGAGCTGTATCAAATGAGGTTTCGCTGTCTGAGAAAAATTTCTTCAGTCTAATTTTTCGGAAAAAGGTGATAATGTCCTGGTATAGTTCAAAGGTGTTGGTCTTTGTATGTGGCACGAATGAAAGTCCTTTGGATAAGAGAGCAGTACATGAAGTGTCTAACACTACTGAAGATAAGTTAAAGATCGGTATCATATTCCCTGCCTCCAGTACTGGCCATTGCGAGTTTCCAGCATATGTTGGTTGTTTGGCTGGTACTATTGTGTTTGGTAATTGCCTCGAAATTGGGTCTGGAAGCAGACTTTTTATCTGCCCCTGCGAGCACCTCGCTGACCTAAAAAAGGTTGCAAGGTGCCTTGCTTTGGGTCAAATGCTTTACGGAGTCCCTGTTGATCATAATGGTGTGAATTACTCTCTCCCTCAGAATCTGAGGTGTCTGAGAAGGTATGTACTCGACGACACCTAGGACTATCTTTGTTCGAGTATTGGTTCTGTTTATAAAAATTCTCTGCCAGATAGGGATAGGTTTTTTCTCGTGAGTTGTACCGTATATCTTTATTTAATTTATCCGTTTTACGTTTGACAAGATATTCAGTAAACAATGCTAATTCTTTGTCTGCTTCCTCAAGTTTCTTTTTGGCCTCGTCCAGGACATTATTTTTTCTAATTTTTTCCTCTAACTCAGCCAGTTCATTTTTTAAAACTGCCACTAACTCTTTGGCGGTTTCTACGATGAGCATCATTAGGTCATGTGAGCATCTATTTGCAATTAGAGTCCATTTTTCCAAAAATTGTCTGATATGGACAAAAAGGCCCGGGATGTTACGCACCCTTAAGCCTTGCAGGATCACCCCTGCCCTCAGATACTCTAGCATAAACTCTCCGTGCGCTTACAGGTCCTGGGTACACTGGGTACTAGGGACTTATAGTTAAGTTAAATATGCCAATTAGGATTTTTAACCAATTTGACAAGTTTTTAGGGGGTCAGAGCACATGCACTGGGGTCTGGTATCAGGGTCCCAGTATCCAGAGTCCAACAACCAACAGCATCAGTTACAAATGGGGGTGATCATGAAGAAAGAGGCATTTTCTTACACCTACAAAATAGCTACCTGAAAGTTTATCTTTGCAGTGTTGAATGTGTATGAAATGTACTCTCTAGTGTGTTCTACTTCATGTTGATGATTTCCAGTTGGTGCATTATGTGATATATCTGACTACTACTTCCAAATGCAGGATATCATTATTGGAAATGAGCATGTACTAAAATAAGAGCGTAAACATGAAAGTAAGTTGGATTTCAGAAGAGTTCTCTAGGAATAGATAGAGTGAACAAGGAATTATGTAGCTATAAGGTAAATAAATGATTGTCATATTGCTGCCAGCTAAGTAGGTGAGACGTTCATTCAGTTGTGTTTTATAAAGAGCTCAGTGATTTGCTCATGTCGCAAAAACAGAGCTAAGAAAGACAGTTAATATTTGGTGTTAAATAATCTGGGTAGGTGTATCTGGATCTACGTATGTTGGTAGAAAAAACTACTGAGGTCAACCAAGAAGCAATCTATAAGGAACACAGAGAAATAGTTTGTTCCCAGAAAATGTTATGTTAGATCAACCCAGAAGCAATTGAAGGGAATATAGAGAATTTCACTGTTCCCAGTGAAATATTTGTGAGGTCAACCCAGCTGTAGTTTACAAGAAACACAGAGATGAAATCAGTTCCTCAAAAACTATGTCTAAGATCATCCTGTTTGTGGTTTAATTTATAAAGTTGATCATGCTTAGAACAAAATTAGTGGCAATAATACAAATTAAATTTAGAACTGCTAAAGGTAGTTAGAATGTGGTACTTAAGTAAGGTGATGGACCTGGCCCGGATGGATTGCCAAGTGTTTAACTACGCCGACGACACCCAAATCATCCTACAAATCGAAAACACCCCCAAGCTCATGCACGTGTACAAGACATTTTGAGATTTGTAGTAAGTTGGATGACACTCAATTCACTAAAGGTCAACCCCGATAAAACGGAGGTGCTGGCCATTACCACGGATAATAACCCAAGGTCCAACCAATTTTGGCCACAGGAGCTGGGAGACATTCCGTCTCCAGCACCAGTGGTAAAAAGCCTGGGTATAAAAATCGACGCTAATCTCTCTCTGTCCAATCAAGTTTCCACCGTCTTTGGGACATGTGTGGGCCTGTTAAGGCAATTGAGGAAACTTTCACCTATCCTCTCCTTTTCCACCATGCGAACGGTGGTGACAGCACTGATCTTGTCACGTCTAGATTATGGCAATGCGCTTTACATTGGGCTACCGGATAATTTGCTAAGCAAACTTCAGGTGGTGATGAACGACGCGGCCAGGTTGATTTTTAAATTACCCAGATATACACAGGCTGCTCCCCTGCTGCAGAAACTTCATTGGCTTCCCAACAAGCAAAGGACCAAATTCAAGGGACTGTGTATCGCCCACAAGGCCCTACATGGTCAAGCCCCAAGCTACATCAAAGAGCGCCTTGTGAAATACGCCCCAAGCCGCTCTCTAAGATCTTCCGCGGGGAATCAACTATCTTGCCCGCGGTTCAACCTCACGAAAAAAGGAGGGCGGGCCTTCTCCATCTTTATTCCACAACTATGGAATAGGCTTCCATTCCATCTTCGATCTGAGGAGGCCCTCCTACCATTTAGGAAGAATCTGAAGACCCTCCTTTTCATTGAAGCCTGGGCCTAGCTCCACCCAGTCAGGGGCCATATTCACCTGGGGGCACTGTAGCTTTCTTCTCACAGCGCTTAGAGACCTGCCGGTATTAAGCGCTCTACAAGTCACAATTAACATTAACATTAAGTGGCTGTGTACACCCCGTGTCACAATCAGGTGTGATATAAAGACTTACACAGTTTTTCTGAGGTTCAGGGAAGGTGCCTGATAGAGAAAAGCAAACCTGTACCAAACCTTTAATGAATTACTCAGTTCCAGTTAGAAGCAAGGTAGGTGGTGGTTGATTAATAATGCATAAAAAAGACTGAAACACTGAACCCTGAAAAATATAAGTGGCTACGACTTAACAGACTTGAGGGGAGCATGCAATGTCCACCCACCAGCCCACTTCCTCCCCTTCCATCAGTCTCCCTCCCCATCATACACCAGCCATCCAGCTCACCTTTATCATCTGCTGAGAGCAGGTGGTAAATAGGAGTGTTAGTCCCCACAGAAAATGGAATACTGCACAGAATTCTACCCTGGAAAACTAGTTCCACACAGTAATTCACCATTCCATGGGGATTAACTCATAATTGCCTTGTACTGGAGGGATGATTTTGCATGGTGTAGTGTTTATGGATGAGAAGTTACAATTTCACTTGTAAAATGCAACTCATAACTGGGCATTAAGTGAGGGTCCAATGTCACCTGATGAGGTCACATGGTTAGAAAGCACCAATCCAAGCAGGGCTAAATGAGGGAGCAGGACTCAATTCACCCTCAGGTGCAGGTACATCAGGGAGAAGGTTGACTAACCCACATTGGCAAGGACCTCTCGGTCCCTAGTCTATATAGTGGAGGGCAGATTTGAAAGAGTAGTATGGGTTAAGGGAAAGAAAGGTGGGAGACTGATGGGAAAAGGGCTGCTTGGGTCGAGGTATTTCACAGGTAAGGAGACTGGAAGTGCACTAATGGACTGAAAGAGAGACTCTATGAGTTAAGGCCACCTTTGGTCCCTGACCACTTTTTGGGGGTTTGTTGATGAGTGTTATAGTCAAGTAAGAGTTGGACTGCTCCACTCATGCACTGGTCAATTTTCAGATAGCTATAATTCCAGATGGAGGCCATTAGGGGTCTGAAGATTGTATTTACATAGGGTTGGTCATTAGGGATCAGGGAATTCGAGAAAAGATCAGATGACAAAGGAGCCCCAGTAAAAATGAAAAAATGAATTTAGGAGTAGCACTTTAGAGTGTGAGGCAGACTTGTCCATGAAGAAATAGTCTTATGAGTCAATTGGGAAAAGGACCACAATTCATTATATACAACTGCTGGTCACTTGCCTTTTTATCAAACTGAGGGGCATGTGTACAAGTAGTTAACGCCGCCGTAGCGTACATTTTTTGACGTTACGGTGTTTTTTTTTTTATCGGCTTATTTACAAGTTGCCGCTAACCTCAGTTAGCTGCAGTTTTCTGGCGAAAGCGTGAATTTTTAAGATCACCACTAATAGTGCAAACACTTGGGGCCTCATTTCAGAAGGTTTTGGTGCTGGACAGCGCTACAAGGAATGTTGCTGCGCTGCCCTGCGACAAAACTACAGGGCAGGAATGCGCACCATCAATAAGATAGGGCGCATTCCTGGGCCTCATTCTTGAAAAGTGTTGCATCGCTGCAACAAAACAGAGTTTCAACACTTTTCACTACGCCCTTCTTGCGACACCATGGATGCGCTGTATTTAACTCCAGCAATGCATGGGGCCAGCCTATCCCTGTGGCACTGCATCACCCTTACGCCTGCCATGAGGCAGGCGTATGGTACTGACGCAGTGGCATCCTACAATTGTTGCAGTGAAATCTGATGGATTTCACTGTGCCACTCCTTTGAGACTTTGTTGCGTGGGAACGCCCACCCTGCATACATCATACCTGATGCAGGTATAATGTGGCACAGAGCTTCACAAGGTCACGCATATGCCTAGATGCGTCACTTTGCAAATACGGCGCAACGTGGTGCAAGAATCACGCTGCAAGTACGTCAAGGAAATGACGCACTGGCGGGGTGAAACTGTCAGAAGAGGCATGAATAAGCCCCCGTATATTTTTCCCCTACGCTGGCGCACAATGGCTGCCATGCGCCAACGCAGGCACCCTTGCGCCATGGTGCAAGGGTGACTGTGTTGCGGAATTGATTGATGTTGTGGATCCATCACTTCTCGAGACGTCGGCAGGTGCGTCTGGACTAGTGGAGGGCGGAAGTGAACCAGTTGGCCTTCTTGGAGTGTTGTTTGCCTGGTCTTTCCTTGAGGGGTGCTAGGGTGTCAGCGCAGTTGGAGATCCATCGGTGGAGGTTGCGCACTTAGGTGTTGTCATCTGTGAGCATTGGCGGAGTGGTGGTGCTGAGGGAGTTGACGAGAAGTTCTTCGGTGGCCTTGATCTAGCTGTGAGGGGGGAGCGATGATGGCAGTGGTGTACGGTGGGCATGGTGAAGACGTGATGTATACAATGATGGTCGGCCCAGGAGAGTCCGGTGGTGTTGCTGTAGTTGAAGTTCCTGCTGGCGGAGAAGACGTGCTTGAGCGTGTGTCCAGCTATGTGGGTTGGTGCAGTGACTAGCTTCTTGAGTCCGATGTTGGTGAGATTCCCCAGGAGGGGGGTGGTGTTCTGGTAACTGGGGTTGTCCAGGTGGAACTTGAGGTCTCCGAGTAGGATGTAGTCAGTGGATGGGAGAGCCTAGGGTGCAATGAGATCTACAATGGCATCGGGGAATGATGGTCCATAGCCCGGTGGGCCTGTAGATGAGGGTGCTGCAGAGGATGGTGTTGGGGTTGGTCCGGATCTGGAAGTGGAGGTGTTCCATGGTCTCCATTGGGTCATTAGAGTGCGTGGTCAGTCAGAGTGTGCTTTTGTAGATGATGGCAATGCCTCCTCCTGGACAGTCGGAGTGGTCCTTGCGGGTGATTTAGTAGCCGTCAGGGATGGCGCTGGCGATGTCCGGTCCAGAGCAGAGGTTGGTCCAGATTTCCGTGAAAAAGGCGATGTCTGAAGAGGTGGCGTCGTGGAGGTCCCAGATGTCTGTGGCGTATTTGTGGAGGGACCGCACTTTGAGGAGGATGGAGTTGAGCTGGTCGGGTGCGCTGTTGGTTGGACGGGTGTGCGGTGTGTTGATGTGGCAAAAGGTGCGTTTGCAGTTCACCTCCATTGCTCCTATGAGCATTACCTCTTCACTCCCCTCTTTTGTTTTTTTGGCGTTTGCAGTTTTGACAGGCGCAGGGTGCAAGGGTATTTTTTGGTGATGCTAGATGGCAGGCGGCGTGGCGTCCATGGTTGAGGGCGAGGAGGGTGCTTGCGTCGTAGCGGTGGAGTGTCCGAGAGGCAGGGTCCCTGGTGCTGGGCACGGTACAGGGCCGGACGGACACAGACGGGCTTGCCTCTGGCTTCCCTGCGGTGCACCAGTGGCACGCCCACTGCGCATGGCCGCACAGCGTCCGCCATTAAGTAGTGCTACAGGGGGGCTGGACAGCTGTGAGGCGGGAAATGCAGGAAAGGACACTGGAGGGGCGGGGAGGTGGGTGATTGCAGCGGCAACGAGGGAGAGGATAGGGAAAAAGGAACTGCAAAAAAGTACAGGAAAACAAAGCCAAACACAGCAAAGATAAAAATAATTAAGAAAAAGGTAGGAAAGCAAGGGAGAAGAGCAGAAAGATGAACAGGAACAGCAGACGGGAGGGACAGGAGGGCAGTCAAGCTGCAGAGCAGTGACGCTCTACCACTGGACCACCAGGGAAGATGCGCAGACAGGAACCTGCGGGTGGAGGAGGGACTCGAACACCTGACCTCTGTGTCAGAGGAACCAGCATCAGCCGCAACCAGACAGCGCAGAGCTGTGGAAAGAGGAAGTCCACTAAGGGTTAGTTCCCCGTACACCCAAAAGCAAACTAACAGAGGACAAGGAAAGGCAGCACCACCTGGTTGCCTCTTCCAATCTGACAGTGGCGACCAGATTCTGAGTTCCCCAATTCCCCAGCGAGTAACAGCGGATCAAGCTGCATACCCAAGATCCTGGGCCAGAACCGGCCCCCGTGCCCCTGGCACCCACTACCACCAATAGCCGTTCTCAGCGAATTGAGTGAGTTAATGGAGTCCCCCACCAGTCTTGTGAGGTGCCCTCGGTGTTGTAGGTCAGCCACATCACAGGGATTGCTCAGGGCACGGTGCGCATCACCCACAGGTGCTAGGCCTGGGCCCGACTCGCCCCCTGGCCTCCTCCACTATGCGTCCCACCTTCTCCTCACCTGGACATTGACACTGGGGCTCAATGCGCTGCACTCTCTCCAAATCTGTGACTCAGCCAGCAGGAGCCTCAGCCAGGTGAGATTTCACAATCCTGGGTACAGCAGTTGCCGCCAAGTCTGCTGGGGAACCTCCCGATGCAGCTGTGGCAACAGGGCCCCCTTATGCGCAAAGTTGCAGGGCTCCTGCCACACAGGTTTGGTACAGCTCAGGGGCCTCACCCTCCACAGCATCCGGCCAGCACAATATCCTACGGCATGTGATGCAGAGAGGCACGGCACACCATTGATAATCTCCTCTGTGCACCCCGTGGTAGTGGTGGATCGTAGTATGCGATGCAGACCTCCCTACGTTGGTGCGCAGGTGCGCTTCTACCGTTCACAGATCCAAAGGGCGCCAGGCGGTTTTCTCACACAGGTCAGCAACGTGTCTCCATGCGACCTGCCAGATGTCACCACCAGGTAAGGGCGATCGCCACGCCTCAATGTCTACTGCCATGGCCCAGCAACTCCACAGCACCTCCGCATCCCACTCCGGGTCCCATACGCAGGCCCAGCGAGGTCTCCGGGCCCTGGGGACTGACCGTGCTTTCAAGGTTTTGGATGCCATGGTGTTGCAAGGAGTGCACAATGAAAAGTGATGCATCACTGGTTTGTCACAGCGATGCGCCTCTTTTCATAGATGTAGCCCTGAATTTCCTCTTTCAATGGGACTCTGGCTGGTCATCCTGGCTGTTGGGGGGCTTGGGGGGGGTGTTGATCTGTGCTGCACTTAGTCCTGGCTGCTCCATTCTGCATTCCATTGGTTTTATTTCCTATTGTTCATTAGAGGTGGACTTATAGGCTATTTTTGCCTCTAGAGGCAAAAAAAGTCACACTGGGCTGACTAACATGATTTTTTTTGCCGCTAATGAGCCTTTCGTCAGTTTTTGTCCGCTAACGTCAGAATTTGTATTGCCTTCACGCAAGTGTTACCGGCAGTTTTCACCGCAGCTACCTGAAACTATCGCCATGTAGCGACATATTGTAAATACATCACTAACAGGGCGATAGTTTTTGGTGATAGGCCGCGTTAAGAAAACTGCTGCTAACTAGCGTTAGCGTTAGTTAGCGGCAGTTCTTGTACATATGCCCCTGAGATTCAAGAGATTTGGGCATTGACTAAAGCTGGTGGAAAGAGATAGACTGGGCAGCCCTGCAATGCCATTTATGGGGCTCCTTCTATAAGGAGCTTATTGAAGGGCACACATTAATGTGGTTTGGCATCTAAACTGGGTATGTGCATACAAGTTTGCAGAGGAGACCCAGAGCCAATGAACAAAACATCATTAATGTTCTACAAGGCGGACAAAGTACCATTGCATGAGCAATGACCCATGTATACTAATTGATACCTCAGTGAAGGCAGACTCCATTTGTTGCACCTCTGATGTTTAGTCAGGAAATCTATTGACCTTGCTGTTTACCATTTGCCAGGGGCAAATATATATTTCAAGCAACTTGTAAGATGTGGTAGTAGTTAAACAGTCTTGCACCACTGTTCTGTGGGTGGGGGTACCCCAGATGCGGAAATCTGTTTGAGACCCTGTTACCTTTTTAGAGAGAAGACCTTTGATTGTTTGCCATCCAGTACCGTAATTGTCAGCCATTCTTTGGGAAAGAGTTCCATCCACAGGCCTTCAGTGCATTCTGGGTCACCCACGCCTTGATGATGTTGGGATGTGAGCGCCCTTCTGCATCATTTCCTTTGAATTTGAGATAACTAACTCATCCAGTAGTGTTGTAATATGTTTGTGAAACTCTTTCAGTAATGGGCGGTGTGCCTCCACCGTGGATTCAGTATCGTCCACCCTCCCTTTCAACCTTTTGTAATCTGCCCTAAGGAGACCCACATTCAATGCTAGGGCATCTATTTTAGGCACTAATGTGGCTTTGATGTCAAATATGGCAGTAAAGATTTCATATTTTCCATTGTATTCCAGTAATGTCATCTTCATTGAGGCAGTGGGGGAGGCAGTACTCGCATCCACAGCTCCCTGGAGCCCTTTGTAAGCCTTTCCAGTAGGTGGTTTGTCTGATGTTTGGTTTCTCCATGGTGCAGGGCAGTGCAACACAACTCTCTTAAGAAGTCCAGATTCCTTCACTGTGAAAAATTGGGTCACTAAATTAACCTGTGCTTAACCCTCTGGTAGCCTGGCACAAAGTAGTCAGGCCTAAATAGGGGCAATGTGTAAAGTAATTATGCAGCACTTAAACAGTAATAAAAAAAAACACAACACAAGAAAAACCCCACACCAATTTGAAAAATAGAGTAAAATTTAATAAATAATTTGACAAAAAAATGACAAAAATCCAATCAGCAGAAACGGTGATATGTAATTCCAAAGATTTAAAGTAAGGATAGCGCCTAAAAGCACAAACCGCCACTTGTGGTTATCTTTTCATGCGAGACCAAGTGAAATTCACAAGTTCAGGCCAACCAGGATGTAGCACAGGCTGGATACAGGGACTAGGTTTGTCCTGCTCAAAACGTTACCCTCTAAAGTCCAGCACAAAGGTTTCGGTACACGGTGGAGGGGGCTGCAAGGAGCTTGAGGAGCATCGCAGATGGTTGTTGCTGTAGTTCAAAGAGCATGCAGGATGTCGCGGATGGTCATCGCTGTCGGGCATTGTAGAGGGTCATTGCTGGAGAATCATGTTGGTGGTCACTGCGGTCTGTCGATGCTTTAGCGCGAAGGGCAGATCTTGCATTGCTGGTGGTCGCTATAGCACTAAGAGTTGGGTTCACCGGAGCTTCACGTTGGCGGTCGGTGCGGGCGTCAAGATCTTGGTGTGAAAAGGCCCATTTGGAGTTACAAAGAGCCCAAAGCATCAAGATTTCTTCTTTTCTTCAAGGAGGAACTCAACTGATGCCACATCAAGGGTCCTGACCTAGGAGGCAATTTTTGGGTATTAGCACCTCACACCTAACAGTACCTGTAGTAGAGGCCAGCAAGGCTCAGGCAGGTCCAATTGCAGGTCCAGGCAGATCCAGGTGCTGTGGGGCAGCTGGGCAGTTGCAGAGAGGCCTCTGGAGCTTGCTATGTCCCTGTAACTTAGAGCAGGAGTTCAGTAAGCTGACCCTTGGAGTCACTTCAGCCTGGGATGAAGGGTGCAGGTCCAGTGTTCCTTTTCAGACAGCAGGGCAGGCCTCACGCAGCAGGGTGGTTCACTGGCAGCAGGGCAGCTCTTCTTCTGTAGTATCAATAGGTCCAAGAGTGTACTGAAGAATGAGTCTGAAGGGCTCATTTTTATAACTGGTGTCCCCTTTGAAGTCGAGGAAGCTTCTGGAGTACCCCCATCCCCCAAAGAATTGTATGGAATGTTCTGCCTCCCTGCCAGTCTGTCAGGGAGCACAATAGGCTTGAGTGAAGTACTTTGTGTGTGAGCTGGACCAGGTCCTTTGAAGTGCAAGTGTGGTTGGTGACAACTCCCCCCACCATCATCCATTAAGCCAGGATGGCCCACCCTGCTAACACCCAGACACTCTTTTGTGATTCTATCTAGGAGGAATACACAATGGCCAATTGCCAACTACTCTAGTCATGTGACCCAGTAACAGGCTGAAGGCACCAAATGGTTAGGCCATCAAAATAGCAACTTTATAAAAGTGCAAAAAGAACAGACGATAGACGGAATGCTGAAAAAAATCAAACATTTACCCCCAGTCACAGCTCTAGGTTAAATTCATAGTTTTTTTTGCTTGCCACGCCATTCCAGTTTGGACCTAGCCATATGCAAATCAGTCTTGACCCTTCTCCCCATGGGAACAGTCCAGCCCAAACTGCCAGGCCAGGTCCTCCCTGGACCAGAAACAAGCATGCTGTGACCGGTTTTGAGGTATCCCCCCTTATCAGCCAGGCTAGCTTGAATCTAGTGGTATAGCGAGCACTGGACCCACGTCTGGGCCTACCTTTCTCACTTAGGGTGACAAGTGCAAAAAGAACAGATGATGGACGGAATGCTGAACTTTCTAAAAGTGGCAATTTCAGAATGGTGACTTAAAATCTGATTTTGCCTTTAAAGAGGGATTTAATTTAGAATTCATCAGACACCAAACATGCCATTCTTACCTGTTGCCAAACAAAAGTTAGCAAATGTTAAATGTAATAATATAAGCCAATGTTATCCTATGGGAGAGGTAGGCCTTGCAGTACTGAAAACGAATTTGAGAGTTTTTCACTACCACGACATGTAAAGTTTTAAAGTAAATGTCCAACTTTTCAACTAAAACGCATCCTGCCCTATGGGCTGTTTTAAGCCTATTATGGGGTGACTTATATGTATTAAAAAAGAAGGGTTAGGCCTGGCAAAAGGTTTATTTTGCCAGGTCAACATGGCAGTTTAAAACTGCGCACACAGGCTGCAACGGCAGGCCTTAGACATGTTATTAACCCGTTCCGTGCTGTGCGAAGTTTCGCGCTGTGCTGGCGTTTTATTGAGTGGGCGGAGTTCGGACGGTCCCCAGCCGTCCTCCGCAAACACCCACCGTGACGTCGGGCGGCCAGGGCCGTCCGAAGCACACAAGGGGTTAAAGGGTTACTTAAGTGTGTAGCACAACAACAGCCTCAGGCTCATTGGTGGCATTCAATTTATAGGCCCTGGGTACATATAGTAACACCGAACTAGGGACTTACAAGCAAATTAAGGGGCATATTTATCAACTTTTCACGCAGCGCAGCAAGCCACCTTGCTACACTGCACTGTGCTGCGTGAAATGGAAGGAGCAGGAATGCGTCTTATTTCACTTTCTATAGCGCATTCCTGTCCCTTCCTTCTGCTGACGCACAAACTGCTTCCTAGCGTCGATGCAGGCACCCTTGCGCCATGCTGCAAGGGTACCTGCATTGCAGACAGGATTGTTTTTGTGCGGGAAGGTGCACCTTCCTGCACAAAATCAATCCCCTGAGGAATTTTCCTCTTTCTATGTGTGTTGCAGAATGCAGCACACGTAGAAAGAGGAAAATACGAGGAGAAATAAAGATATTTCTCCTCTTTACGCCTCACCTGGGGAGGCGTGGCATTTTGAAGCATTCTCAGGTCTACCACTAATGGTAAATCTTGGAATGCGCCAAAATCCATGAGTGAATGTGTGGAAACACCCACGCTCCACCCATAGAACACCTCCCTGGGGCAGAGTAACATAACGCCGTGATTGGCG